>CM028352.1:7602897-7721897 GCA_016618105.1 Dendrobium huoshanense | reverse complement strand
TGATGAGACTGGGAATTTTTGAAAGGAAACTAATGCATCTTTCTCACCTTTTGTGCCCCATCTTGACATCACTAAACATGAAGCAATTTGTACATCATAATACTAACATTTTTAGGTTAGTTTTGTAAGTTATGCATCAAAGTGCACAACACTAGGTAGCAACATTATGGCTCTCCAACAGAAACTTCTGCCATGTTTATTAAGAGATTGGAGAAAGATACTCTTGGCTTCAAAAAAGTAAACTATCACAAAAAAAAAAATGAGACACAAACAGCAAGTCCAATTAAAAATATTTCTAAAACCTATGCTTCAGGACCATAGATCTTCCAAAAGAGATTTCAGTGTAGAATCATGTGTATCATTTGGTAAAAATATAAAAATTGCAACTTATGACCAAAGCTTGAAATGAAGAAATAACTTTTGCAAGGATCTAAGGAAATTAATGTTCCTCCAAGGACTTCAAGGAAGTTATGGCCTAGAAATCATTCAATTAAATGTTTTACAATGTGAGAGAAATTTTCGAAGTGTTAGATTCCTCAACTCCATAGACTTATTGAATCCTCTCATTACTCCTAATTGCTAACTCTTGCAGCCAAAATATTACAGAACAGAAAATTAGTTGAAAAGCTTTCAAAGTTGCTTTGAAAGGGAAAGTAACTGCAAGTATCCACAGTCCATTATGATTCAACAAATTGGTTTATGGGGCAATTTTTTGTAGAAACAATTGAAAGGAATATATATTTCCTTGAGAATATTATAACCCTTGGCCTTTTCCTTAGAATAGAAGAAATGTCGGATTGCCGCCTTGTCTGATGGTAAAATTATCAATAGAAGTACATAAAACAGGAAAGCAAAAACAAATTGAAACACAACTAGGGCTTCACTTTTCTTTAAATCATATTCCCCATAATTTATTGACATTTTTACTCTACTTCATATTTTCAAACGACAGCATATAAACTGGGAATTTCTCTACATCTAGTCCTAGTTAGTTTTACATGCTATCATGGGCTCAGTAGGAACAATCATTTAATGAGAAACTAAACTTTGAAAGATAACAGCATTTATTTTTATCAGATAAAAGGAGAGAAGAGAAAGCACATGCTCATATATGTAATTAGAAACTGAAAAAAAAAAATACAAGAAATCTAGGCAAACGTCAAAGGAAGTTACAAAAATCTGGCTATGATTTTGGTTTAGGCCTTCTATCAGAAATTTTTGTTTTGGTAATTCCGATAGTCTCAGTATTTTTTTTTTCTTCCGATAGTCTCAGTATTTTGAAGCCTGCAGTTTTGTTTTGGTTTTGATTGTAATTTTGAATATGTTCTACTCAAAATTTCAAACTATACAACTAAAAATATCAAATAATCAGAAACTTTAGCTTAAATCTACATTTTTAATAAATAAATTAACTTTGCACGAAATATATCTGACATATAAGATGATGTACAACATTATGAGCATTTACCATATACTTTGTGGTAATGATGTATGATATTTTTTAGACCACCTCCACCAATACATAATTAACTCGTTCGACATTTAATAAATGCAAAAAAAAAATTTATTTTTAAGATATCAAGTATTTTTTTTTCAAATCATAAACAAAAAATTAAATTAAAAAAAAAAATTGATCTTAAACGACCATTTAGGAATCAATAAGTGGAGTATACCAATCAAGCACAACAAAAGAAGAAAATTGAAAGGAAATTATTTGTACTTGATTTCAGGTAATTTAGAAGGTCCAAGAATTTTCATTGAGGAAAAAAAAAACATAACATGCTAAAAGTAGACCTTACATTAAAAAGCTCGATCTCTATCTCATCCTGCATGCGATTAAAAAATAATAATTAGATTCCAAATATGCAAATAAAAAAAAAAAACAATGTTACAGTTTATTTGAAAAATAGCGAAGACAAGCATAATGAAAGAGCCTGAGATTACATCATGGATTTGCGATCAATATTCAATAGCGTGCAATTTGTAAGAATTCATTCATTTAACACAAATTGAAAGGAATTAGGCCCTCAAAAATCTCCTACCAACTAACACAAGAATGACAGAAAACAATATTTACAATAACAAACACCCAAACTCTACTATGAATTAGCAATAACCATATAGCATAATGCACACAACAATAATAACAATGAGTACGTTCATTATGATTGCGAGTAAAAACATTGAAAAACTTGCAACAAAAGGCAATAGAACTGATTTTAAGACATGAGACATTCATGAAAACATTAAGTACCCGCATAGATGCATGCATACATTTGTATGTGTTGTGGATAACACAATAAAATCAAACGCACAAAATACATGAACACATATTACAGGAAAATCGATCATTATTGGCGGATTTTTTGAGCAAAATATTTTCCGTCGGAATTTCTAGCGGATTTATGAAAGAATTCGATGAAATATAACCGAGAGATTTTTTTCGTCGGCTTTTCCGACGAATTTATTTCCGACGGATTTTAATATTTTATTTTAATTAATTTTAAATTTTTATAGTTTAATTTAATATTTTATTTTAATTAATTATTAATTTAATAACTTTTAAATTAATTGTTAATTTAATACCTTATTTAAATTATTAATATTATAGTTTAAATAGAAATTAAAGTTATGACAGTTTTTCCTTTAGAGTAAAGTGGTAGGATGTTTGAAAAATTTTAGCTCACGTTCGAATCCCGCGGGCGTGCGGGCAGGCAGCACAGGCGGGAGGGTAGCTCCCATAGGCAGGCGGAAGGTCAAATGTCACGGGCAGCACAAGCGGGCGGGACAGACAGCGGTTCCAGGCAGGTGGGCGATCAGCCATCGCGGGCAGTGTGGGAGGTAGTGGTAAATTTTTTATTTTAATTATTCTGGCGACTTTTTTCTGCCGGACAGCCGCCAGAAAATTTTTCCGACAGAAAATTTCCGCCGAAAAAAATTTTCCGGGTTTTTTTTTTAGTTTTTTGATAGAAACGCTCTTTCCGACGCGGGTTTTACCGTCGAAAAAAAATTCTGGCATAAACAACCAAATCCGCCGGAAAATTACTCAATTTCCATCGAAAATTCGCCGATAATAGGAGATTTTCCTGTAGTGACACTTGACATGCTCAGTTGCACACCTAATGTATTCTTACATTATAAATGCATGCAATCATGCACACACAAACATCGACACATACATGATAACTAAATAACCAGCTTCTTCCTTCCTACCTCCCTCATCATAAAGACAAAACTTAAGAAACTCAACAATAGCAACTTTCATCGATTTTGAACCTCTTACCAAAAATTAGTTCTAAAAGGTTGTCAGATTAGATCCAAATCTCCATGGTGAAATAAACATTGGTTTAACACAAAAAAGTTGGCAAAATTGTAGGAAATCTACGTCACATTACAAAAGATGCCCTACTCCCATCCAAAAAAAGAATGATCTTTCCAGCATTAACAATATAAGAATGAAAAAATGGCTGATTTTGGAAGAACATGAACCGCCATTACAAAAGCAATTAGAGCAAACGAGAAAGAGATATACCGCAATCGCGTTGCAAGCGGAGCATTCGTCTTCCACGCTAATAACCAAGGAGAGGTTTGCAAAAATGAGCGCAACAAAGAGCACCGATCTAGGGCTCTGCCCCTTTCTCTTCCACTCCATCCCCGCCATCTCGCCGGCTAACTTTCTGTTAAAATGCTCATGAAGAGATCGGGTTTGGCTTTTATAAACGGTTTACGAGTAAGGCACTGCCCGCCAAGCACGGAATAATAAATAAATACGATAAAAGCCGGACAGAACGATCGTCAGGGGCCCCACCTCGATATCTGCCTTTTCTCGCCGTACGCGTGGATACATCGATTGTTCTTCGAAATTCTTAGTGAGAATTGATAATAACTATTTCTTCGCATATTTTTTGTATTATTTTTATATAACAAATAACTCATAAATAAAATATATTAATTTAGTTAGTATTTTAGTATTCTATAATCATTTTATATGTGACATATAATTTCAATCATTTAAGTACACTATTATTATTTTATATCTATTTCTCTTCTTGGAGAAACATCCGTGAAATCTTATTTCAAATCAAAATATCTCAAATTTTGCTAACAAGATGCGCATATCATATCTTTGATTTTGTATGTGAATTTGAACAAAGTTGGAACCTTGTTTAAATCGAGCTTAAAAATGTTTGAACAAGGAGCACATAAGGTTCGATCTTATTCGAACAAGGTTTAAACATGATTTACCTTAGACAAATACAACGATGAATTTCATGCATTTCAATTGCTTTAACATTGTAGACTGAAAGGTAGATGCAAAAGAGCGAGTGCATTTATAATTACTATAATATAATATAGATACAAAAAGTATAACACGACGACTATAATGCAACAGAGAGCAATCATAATAGCTATGACATTGCAAATTATAAGATAGATTATACATAGTGTAAAATAACAGTTATAATATATTTGTTGCATCTTGGATTATTCGTGGTAGTAGAGAGATATAAAGTTTACCGTCTAGTTTTGTACGATATTCAGAACACAGACAGATAAATGCGTAGGGGTGCAGCACTTATAAGATACACCATAGTTTTTTATGTAGAAACCCCTGAAAGGGGAACAAAACACGGTGCTTTGCCAAGTTTGAACGAATCTGCTACTGTTTTGCAGTTGAATAAATGAGGCATTTTTGGGAGGAAGGTCTTGGCTTGAAGTAGCCAATATATATCATATAGAGGGCATTATATAGTGGGAGTTGAAAGAATTAGTATTGGTATGTTCATTTAGCCGGTTGGATCATAGTTGGCAAGCGATGTAGGTTAGAAGGATATTAGTTGGGCAATGGTGGCCGGAAGGATCGTAGTCAAGCGATAGAGGTTGGGGAGATCGTTGTCTGGCGATAGTGGTCAAAGAGACCGTAGTCAGTGAGCGACTGAGGATGGAAATACTATAGTTAGGCGACGGTGGTCGGCAAGACTTTAATCGGCGGGCGATGGATGTCAAAAAGATAGTAGTTGGGCAATTGTGATATGAGAGATCGTAGTCGGGCAACAATGGTTGGAAAGATCGTAGTCGAGCGACGGAGGTCCGGAGATCGTAGTTTGGAGATGGTGGTCAAAGAGACCATAGTCGGCGGGCCACTGAGGATGAAAATACTATAGTATGACGACGACGGTTAGACAGACCGTAATCAGGCGATGGAGGTCGACAGGACTATAATCGGCGGTGGATGTCGGAAAAACCATAGTTGGGTGATGGTGGTCGGAGAGATCGTTGTTGACAAGTGACGTTGTTTCGGAGGGGACCAAGCGTCGATAGCGTCCAGGAAGAGTTTCAGCAATGTCAGAAAATGGACGGAGGTCCAGCGGTGGTTGGAAGAGATCCAACAGCAGCTGACGAAAGGGTGAAAGTCTAGCGACAATTGATGGTCGGGAAGAGATCTGGCGGTGGTCGATGGCAAGGAAGCTCCCCAAGTTTTCTTCTTTTCTTCCTCCCCCTCATGTGAAGAATGATGGGCTATTTATAATTTTTGGGAGTCACAAGGCTAAAAAAATACGGAGAATATATCAAGGACATGTTGGGAGTGTTCCATCGGACGACTCATAGTAATATCTTTGATCATGAAGTATTTATCAAGCATTTAGATGGACTAAAGATGTCAGAATTGGGTGATCTTTGGCTCATTGAATTCGTCTCATCAAGCCGCTCGATTCAACTATAAGCATGCTATATTTGGATATCATTTGATAGTTCAATTAATGCTCTGAAGTTTCCAAATATACTTTCGGCCTTTGATTTGGACTCATTTTAGCTCAAATTGGATTAAATTTGATGTCATTGGATTCGTCTCCTTGAAATGTTCAATTTGACTATAACTCTATAAGCTTGCTAAAATTGGAGATCAGATGATCCCAATTTTAATTTTTGAAGTATCAATCACATATTTACAACGATATTCATTCCCGATCAAGGTGAATTTTTGGTGACATATTAATATTAATGTTCAGTCTAATAGTTATAGCACGTCATAATGACAAAAATTATATCATTGCATAAATTAATAACTGACAAAGTATATCAAATGAAAGCAATTATAATATTATACTATAAAAAAATAGTAAAATAAAAATTTTATGAAAGTGATGGGTAACTTGATTATGACTTCTCACTCCACATCAATTACACTTATGCCTACTAAGTCAAGGTTGAGCCTTTAAGTGGTCATTCGGTCTAACATTCAAAGTGAGAGTGTGTTCTAATTCATGACTCATAATCTAAAAAATATTTGAGTTTGCCAACTTCATAACATTCTCTTTGACACATCTTTTGTGATGCCCCAAGATCTAACTTTGAAGAATTATTCAATCAATCTTTTAAACTGCCAACTAGCAGAGTTATCTATAATCATCAATCAATGATAAACAGTCTAACAAAATATATAATTTAAAACATCAAGTAAATATTTATATTCATTCCCAAAAGTTCATTTACAATACTCAGGATTTACATATTAATCACATATATCCATCTAGTCCTGAGTATAAAAGAATAACTATAACAAAACGAAACAAAAACCTGAAGATTACTTATCAACCTCATTCTACTGCTCCCTTTCCCTGACCTGAAATCATTAACCACATATAATGAGCTTAAAAAGCCCAGCAGGTCATCAAATACCTACAACAGAAATCAAAACACGGTATAGAAGCAATATGCATGTCAATCAGTCAAATCATAGCAATCACTTATGCATGATCATTGAGTCAATATAGAATCAAAAATCGTGCAGAAACATTAATCAATGTATAAACAGTAATCAGTACATAAACGATAGTCAATGCGTAAACAGTATCAATACAGAAATAGTAAAATCTTCAATCGACAGTAGAAGAATCAGTAAACAATAAAAAAGTCTGTAAACCTCAATGAATTAGTACGTGCATCAAATCTCTACGATAATCATCATATCTATAAGATCAGTCAATTCAAAAGAGAAATCGTCGTGTCAATAATATCAGTCGTATAAAAAGAGACCATCGATTTAATAATATCAGTCGTCATAAAACATCAAATCAATACTATCGTTCGTGACTGTTGAAGTCAAACCAATGCAGTAAAATTGCATCAAAATGTACACTTGCAATTCCAATTATTTAATATCACGTGCTCAGTGAATCACATGTAATCCAGTAATCTATATCACGTGTTTAGTGTATCACATGTCACTCGCTCAGTATATCACATGTATGATGTCAGTATAGTGAATCAGAAGTAGCAGCGTATGTATCAATATCAGTAACAATCCAGTGACATGAACAGTAATGCTATAATCGTGAAATCATGCAATAACAGTAAATACGTACAGTAATGATAAATCCGCACAGTAACGACAAATCCTCAGTAAATGGGTTAGTATCAGTAAATCCATCGAATCAATATCGTATTAATAATATCAATAAATCATATTAATAAAATCAATAAGATCATTAAATAAAGAAATTAATTTCGGTCAATAATATCAATCGGTATGGAATCACATAAAACAAAAATCAATACATCGTTAAGAATAGTTGAAATCAATCACTACAGTAAAATCGTATTATATATCATGTGCTCAATATATCACATTAAATACAGTTAATCTATATCACTTGTTTGGTGAATCACATTTTATCAGTGTATCACATGCATGTATCATATGTATCAGTCAGTATTCGGTGTATCATGTGTTATAAGATCAGTACAATAATTCAGTAGTATTGGTGAATCGGTAATATCGATGAATCAGTAGTAGAATCGATAAACGGTATGCAATATCAATGAAATCGTGCAATGATAGTAAACTCATAAATCCGTCAGTAAATTCATTCAATATCAATAAATCAATTCAATATCAATAAATCCGCTGATATCAATAAATTAGTAAATCCATAAAGAAATCATAAGAACAATACTTTACACATGCATTCCAGTACAGTAATCTTACTTAACAAGTACAATCACTGGCTATTAAAATATTTTTTAAGGTTGGTATCAGTGTTAGTAATTCGTTGGGTCAGTAAATAGAGTCGTCATCCTTGCCCGTCAGCATAGTAATCTCCTTATAACTCACATCAGTAATCACGTGATCAATAGAGGATAACATCAAACCCTTTTTAAAGGAAAGCCCGTTGGCCCACCATCCTGTACAGGTCAATCAGTATCCAACCAACAGTTCAACCAGTCTTTACTAGTCTTTCAGTAATATAACAATATTTCAATTATATATCCACATTCGTATACATCTCATTAATACATTGCAATCAACAAGCACGATTAACTCAAACGAAGAGAATCTTAAAATATCGTACAGTCGACAGAAATCCCAAACAGAGTCAAAATACATAATTTCAAAAAACTACCAAATTACCAAAAATCAGATAAAACATAATTTCAAAGCTTTACTTGTACTGAAGCAATATTTTTCGACATACAGATAATTTTCTATTCGAAAAAAACCTCACAGAATTCAAAATACCCGGTGAAAACTTTTCAGAAAATATTTAAATCATGCAAAATTATCATTTCAATAACATACTAAAAGTTACGTAGTAAAAGTTAATACAAAGATATGCAAAAATTTCGGTAACGGAAATACAAAACTGAGCAGAAAATATGAAATCTTCAGAATTAGAAATAGGATTCGGATTCTTTATAGCGAGACAAACAATTCTTCAAATAGCGGCGTCGGACGAAAATCGCACCGCGGCCTCCAAAACCAAGCTTTCCTCTTCTCTTTCCTTCTCTTTCTCTCTCCAGATTTCTCTCTCTTCAAAAATATCTCAAAATATCTCAAATCCTCTATTTAATGAACTCGATTGTTTAGACGATGTTTTCCATTCGTCCCAGGATGAAGCTCTATGGACACGAGCATACAAACGATGTCTGATTTCGTCCCTGGACGATGCTCTCGGGCAAAAAATTTGTTTAGTTTGTCCCAGACGAACCTGCACTTTACTCAGTTCGTACAGACTAACTGAAGAAATTTCCACTATTCGTCCGTACTAAAGTTAATTCGTACAGACTAATCATACAGATTCTCAACAGTTCGTCCGTACTAAAGTCAGTTCGTACATACTAACTACACCCAAAAATATGAAATCTGGAGGGGTTTTACATCTTTGATCTAAAATAGTCGCCCAAATTATAAATGAATTGACGACAAATTAACTCAAGCATGAGACAATTATATAAATAGACATTAAATTGGAGGTACTTTTAGGTATTAACCTTTGTATAATACGAGTTATCAAAGTCTTCTTCACACTTTACATAATTACTTTTAGTCCTAAAATACTAAGAGGGTTCTTTCCAAAATGTTTGTCCACACATAACTATGAGCTTCAATCAATTTCAAAGCTAAAGCAAAGTCCACACATAACTAAAACAAAACTTGTCTCTAAACAAAAAAGATACTCAAGGAAAAATCTGATTATGGTGCCCAACTTAGCATGTTGGTTTATTCTCTTTTATTTATTTCATTAGTACTTCATTTTTTTTATCTATATGTCAACATATATACCTCCATTATGAAGATAATTGAGTAAATATTTAGGTTTCTTTTGGGACAGTATTTTTTTCTAGTTTTAAGATATTTTTGTACTTAAAAGCAACTTTACAAAGCACTAAGAAAGCATTCCGTCTTCTTTTAATATGAATGGATATCAAACCAACTTTTGCATAAAATCAATAAACAAATAAATGACATCCATATATTGAATCTCTGAATAAGTATTTTTCAAACAACTTTCTTACTGCCTTATTTTTCGTACTACAAGCACGTTTTATATTTAGTGATTATCATTTTGTTGTTTTCAAAATAAATTCTGTATTGGAAAGCTACTTTTTACAGTAACTTGCGAAAAAGATAATTTTCATACAACTTTTACATAAAGCTACAGCAGTCTCAAATAGATACTAAATTTAAATTTCGTTTGGGACAATCTTTTACTGTTTTCTAAAGTAGGTTTTTAGCACAAATTTTTTTGTAAGAATAGCGAAAAAACAGTAGTAAAAAACTCTCCCAAATGAATCCTTGGAAATATTTTGATCAAATCGTTCGAATAAGCTCTAGACTTTCATTACTTGCATAAGACCTTAATTTACCTTGCGATAACTGATCATTTGTAGGACAATTAAGCTAATACAGATTACCATAGCCATTAATTAATATCCTTTTCCTTATATAAAAACTTCAAAGACTTTAATCTCCAGCATCTACTAAATCACAACTTCGTTCATTGAGACAACTTTCCCTTCAAGAAGACTCTGCACAACCTCTCCCAAGCTTCTCTGTCTGGCTCTTTCTCATTCAATTCCTTCTTCACATTTTCAGCATGGGATTTCTGCATCAAATGATGTTGAATTAGTCTCATTTCATTACAGAGTTTTGTTTTCAATTACAAAGATTTGGAGAAGAGATTATTCTGTGCAAAAGCCGAACGGAGTTCACCGCCTGAAGACCAACCAGAATGTGCCTCGTTAGCGGTATCGAGCCGCGGTACCGAGCATTATCGAGCTGGGTACCAAGCAGGGGGTGCCGTGACACATTATGATTGGTCTCCGAACGACGTTCGGCGTGCGCACAAAATTATTTCACGAGCTATTCCGTTTAGAACCACTCACTTTTTATTAGCCATATTCTCATTAATATAAAACATGAAAAAAAAAATTTGAAGATATTTAGATCAAAATTTTTATCATGACAGATCTCAAAACAAGTAGAACTTGTGTTAAGATAAGTGTAATATATATTTTATTTGATTTTTATGTATTACACTCATCTCAAAAGATATCTAACAATTTTGAAACCCATCACAAGGCAAAACTTCTTCCCATGAGATATATGGAGAGATTGTGGCTTAGTTTGGGACGGCTTTCTTACTGCTTTTTAAAGCAGCTTTTTAGTACAAAGATTAAAATTTTGTACTAGAATGCTGCTTTAAGAAACACTAAAAAAGTCATCCCAAATTAAGATTTCGGCTTCGTTTGGAACAGCTTTCTTACTGTTTTGTAAACATACTATAAAGAAAAGTAATGTTTTGAAGTTATAGTAGAAAGCAGTTTTCTAGAATAAAATTTTTTTGAAAGCAACAAAAAAGTAATAACCAAATAGTTATGATTGCGGTCTGAAAAAAAAAAATCGTAATAAATTATCCCAAACAAAACCTAATTTATCAAATCCTATGTTTGGATTTACAAATAAACTATTTCTACAACTCAAATCACAACGGAAAGCTTAGGAGAGTTGCTGTTAACATTAACCCTTATGATATTTCTATATCTATTGATTAAGGAGCAAGAATTCACCTCAATGATATTGGAATCAAGAAGGCGATCAACAAGGTGCAAAAGGATGCCTTTGGTGTACTCAGGATGACCTTGAATTCCCATAATATGATCATCACACTTAAACATCTCAATTCCCGTCTTCTCCGATCGAGCCAATACTTCTACAAATGGTGGCAACTCCAACACCTAAGCAACATAATTCAAACGTTACAAAGTTAGGCTTTGTTTGGGACGACTTTCTTACTGTTTCTTTAACCAGCTTTGTAGTATAGCTGCTTTAAGAATTAATAAAAAAGCTATCCAGACTTCGTTTATGACAGCTTTTTTTACTACTTTCAGCAACAACCTTTTAGTTTAAAAACTTGTCAATATCGTGAAAACATATTAATCAAAAGCTGTCCCAAACGAAATCTTAATTCTCACCACACTACAGGAAATTCATCGCTTACCGGCGGTCTGGACCGGCGGTTTTCCAGCCGCCGGTAATAACGACGGTTTAACCGCCGGTGATAACGGCGGTTTCCGACGCCGTTTTTGCCGGCAGTTTTTGAACCGCCGAAAAGCCGCCGGTGTTTTACAAAACCGTCGGTAATGAGTGATTTTCCTGTAGTGCCATTAGACAAAAATATATGCTCTCTTATTTATCACCAACCTCATCACGATGGCATTCAATCACAGAAAGCTGAGGGGGCACATCGAGTGGAGAGAAGAAGTTGCTCAATGAAGAAGAGAGATGAAGGGGAGTCACCCCTATATCCCATCCTTTGAATGCTCTTCCTGTGTTGCCTCCCAATGCTCTGCCAATTATCTGCCAAAATGCAGCATTAAAAAGAGCTACATTTAACAATTGATAACAATAATACTGAATTTTATATCATTTGATAGGGCATTGGTACACAATAAAAAACATGTGAAATAACAAAAAATAAATCAAATTAATTTATGCTCTAATGGATTTGGATTTTAAAAATAAGTTTATGAGTACTTATTGTGATTGGATAATGAGTTCACGAGTCGAGTTGATCGAACCAAATGTTCAAGCTCAAGCCTATATAGGAGTTTTCGAGCTCAATTTGACTCTATTTGTAAGCTTGTTGACCTGCTTGATTAATTTAAAATATATTTAAAATTTAATTTAAATTAATATTATATAATATATTTTAACCTTTTAAAATTATTTTTAATATTGAAAATAAAAATTCTAAAAAATAAAATAATAATAATTTTAAATTAAAACTAAGAAATTAAGCTTAACAATACAATCAAACTCCAGCTTTCAAACGAACTTGAGCAATAGAGTCGAGCTAAAGCCTATAATTTTTTAGCGAGTCGAGCTCGAGCTTAGAAAGTGAGCTCGAGTCAAGGTTTAGCTTAGTAAGAATTAAATAAGCTTAGATCAATTAAACAGATATTCGACTCGACTCGTTTACACAACTAATTTGAACTAAAATTAAACCCAATAATCTTAAAGTCTATCATAAACTAGGATGAAATCAACTTGAAATCAAATTATTTACAAAAAATTAAACATATATATATATATATATATATATATATATATATATATATATATATATATATATATATATATATATATATATATATATATATATATATATATATATATATCATAACTTGATGGTATTTTTGGAAAGCTTTTCATTTAGGTTTAATATTCTTACTGTTTCTTAAATCAGCTTTCTTATTGCTTCAAAAAATAATGATATATTATATATATTCACGTGCATTCTTTAGTAATATAAATTAAATAGGGCTTTTTTTTTTTTTTTGGAAAAAATTAAAAAGGAATTTGATTTCTATACGGTTGAGATGGGCTCATGGGCCTGGTCACAATAGTAAAGGTAGTACCCCAATGTCATTGTTTTAACAACTACATAAGGTACTAAATTTTAGATTTCTTTTTATAGCCCAAAAAAATTTAATATTTAAACCAAAATATTTTTAACCTAAATTTGATTAGAATATATTTATATCATTAAATTTATTTTAAGATAAATAAAATATTATTTAAATTTAATTCAATAATTAAAAAAAAATTTCTCATAAAATTTGAATTAAAATATTCATCTAAATTCTCCCATATATATATATATATATATGTGTGTGTATGTGAGAGAGAGAGAGAGATTAAATGACTTAAAGGGTACAAATATGAAATATCTGACCTTTTCCCAAAAAACAAAGCACACATCTGACCAATTGATGTGGAAATGTTAATTATTGTTGCTTTTTTTAATGATAAGGAAATTTCATATATGTAACATGTGCCTATAAATAGGATTATATAAATGATTAAAAATATCACAAGATCATAAATATATTTTGATTTAAATTTGATAAAGAATATAAAAATGATTAATTTATTATGACATCATATAAAATAATTATTTACTGATTATTTGTCTCTTTTTTATCTTAAATTTAGTAATAATTTTAATATTCAGCAAAGCTAAATTTTGATGATTATATATATATATATATATATATGAAAAATTAGGACATAAAAAACTACTTTCTATCACCATAAGATTTGATTTGGGGCAACTTTTTTTCTATTTTTCAAAACAACTTTTTAGTACAAAAAATTTTTTAACTATAAATTTTTATACTAAAAAGTAAAAATATGGATATCAAAACAGGTTGATATGTCAGATTCGGGTTGAATCCAAGTTGACCCGAATATAAATGGGTCAACTTGAACCCGACCTGATTTTACAAACGGATCTACATTTCTAACCTAGACCCGACCCACAATTATAATATTATCTAAATTATTCTAACAATTTTATCCTCTAATTTAATTTTTTAAAAACTTATAAGAGGGGCCAACCCAACCTTTTTCATGTTCATGATCCATTTCTTCCATGTTTTTTCCAATAGTCCAGATGGCATAAATTTATTTAATTAATATTCCTAATTCTAATATAAATTATAAATTTCATGATATAAAAAAACCTCCAGCAATTAATGGTTCATGAACCCCTTAAAGACATTGCAAAGTGATTCAATAAAAGCAATAGTGACATTATTGTAATGAACACGATAACCTTCGACTTTATTAAATTATTTTTCAGCTTTCAGTTAAGTTTCGTGTAGAAATTCTCTTTTTTTCATTTAAGTTATTAACAGTTACGTCCTGATTCAGCAGTATTATCTATTTCTACTAATAATAAGAATAATGTAACTGCATTACTTCTTCTATGTGAATGTCAATTAATTAGATCGTAAATTAAAGTTTTGTTTGAGACAGTTTTCTTATTATTTTTTAAAACAGTTTTCTGTTACAAAATTTTCTAGTTTTTTACATTTTTGTACAAGAAAAAGCTGCTTTTTGAAAAGCATTAAGAAAGCCGTCCCAAACAAAGCCTATGGTAAACTCACACACACATCACATACACAAGTTTTATTATTCTGTGCGGAGTACGGAGGGCGTCCTAAGACCAATAAAAATGTGCCACATCACCCCAAAAATATACCGTGCTCGATACCGAGCTCTGTATCCGCCCTGGATATCGCTCGCTACCAAGCGCTTAAGGGAGAACTGTTTGGTGCCCTCACAGAATAATAGCTCGTAATTTCTCCTATCAACAACATCCAAAGTCTACTAACATTCATCCAAAATCTACTAACATTCATGAAAATTTCAAAAGTTCAATTTTTAATGTAGGTGGTGAGGATGCGCCTTTGCTCACATGTGAATGAAATAACAAAATGTGATGCTGATGGCTAACTTCTTACTCTCCAAACCATCTAAAAACGTTCTCTTTTTATCAATAGAAGAACAGAAAGAAACAGAGAGATTGGGGACAAAACCTGATGACCAAAGCAAACACCCAAAAGCTTCTTCTTACGAGCATTCAACCTTCTCACAAACTCTATAAGCTTCTTGATCCAATCCTCATCGCCATGAGCGTCGCTGCAGCTTCCACTGATAACAAAACCATCATAGCTCTCCACATCGCCGTCGGCCGGAAACTCTCCCTTCGCCACCCGGTAAGCTTCCCATTCTTCTCCTTCTTCCTCTAATAATCCCATGAAGACCTTCAGATATCCTCCGTATTCATTCTTCACGTACTCGGAATCCTCTGCGCATAACAGCACTGCATATTTCCTCTTCGCTTCCATTAGTTAGATTAGTATTGGTGGAAGAAGAAGACGAAGGAGAGGAGATTTGAAAGAGAATTGGTAAGAAGAGGCCATTCTGATGGTCTTATAAGGCAGGGGAAGGGGTTGGGCCCACTTTGAAGGAGATTTGTCATTGACTAAGTGAGTGACTTTTTTTAATGAATTAAGGTTAAGAAAAAAACCTTATATTTAATTATTTGTGCTATAAGGGGAAAAATATATAGATTAATGACAAGTTTCAAAAAATTTAGATTTGTTTATATAAAAAAACTTTTATATTTATTAATATTAACGTGATCATGTTTTGCGACCAATCAGAAACCGATGGAGGCTGATGAGATTGTGAAAAAACTCTCCGGTCGGGAACTTCTAAAACTGAAAATTGACAAGAATTAATTATTGCGCGTTGAACCCTCCGAGTGTAAGATTTGTAAAACAATAGAAGAAATAATAAAAAAGGAATGGAATCAAACTGAATCATTCAATTTGTTCCTTATTTTGGATTTAGAATTAATAACTGATAAGATATTAATTGATTTGATTCAGTTTATATATTTATTGATATTATTTATTTATTTTTATTTGAAATAGTGTAATTATCATATACCGGAGGCACATTTTATTCACAAAATTATCTTCTTAATTAAGAAGTAAATACCATAAACAACAGATAACATTCATTGTTAATGTTAACTAATAATCAATATTTGTACTAAAATTATAATTTAGTGGATATTTTAAAATTTTATGTTATCATATTCTTATAAAAATATATTAATATTATTTAATTTATGTTTAAATTTGTCATATGTATATGATATATTGAATTGCACAAATCTCAGCATAGATTTTGAATGCATCATTATATTCTTACCAATGCTCTCTCAAATCTCCTCTCCTTCTTCTTCCACCAATACTAATCTAACTAAAGGAAACGAAGAGGAAATATGCAGTGCTATTATGCTAAAATTAGAACTTGGAAAGAGGATCTCGGGTTACTTTATGCTAAAATCAGAAGTAGTAAAAACATTAACACTTTAAAAGTGTTATCTGCTCATGAAGGTTGTTTCTGCAATCATAAAGGCATTGCTCGAGCTCTTATTAATCATTTCAGCAAACTTTTTAATACTCCCGCACCACCCAATGCTAACCATTGGGATTATCATATCAGAAATTTACTTTCCCGTGACTTTGCTAACTTTTTAGTTGCCCCATTCACGACATCAAAGCTGTGGTTTTCTCTTTAACCTCAGCCTCCACTCCAAGCACCGAAGGTTTTACTGCTGAATTTTATAAAGATAATTGGGATATTGTAGGGATTAAAGTATGCAATGTTGTTAAGAATTTTTTAATTCTGGGCACTTCCTTAAAGGATTTACGGCTACTGTCATAACCTTAATAACATGCCTATTTCTCTTTGTAATGTTTTCTATAAGATTGTGGCTAAGCACCTTGCTAACAGACTGAAAAAGGTTTTACCTACCATAATTAATGAAAGCCAAGTCGGTTTTATTAAAGAATCATTGTTCTTCTAATAACATTATCCTAGCTTCTGAAATTCTGAAAGATTTCAAAAAGTCTAGGAATCTTTTATGTGCTAAACCTTATATTCTAAGAGCTTTGACTCGATTTTCAGAGATTTTATTATTACTAGTATGAGGAAGAAGGGTTTTCCTGAGATTTTATTATTGCTCGTATTTTTGTTGCATGGCAAAATTAATGACAAGAAATTGCACACTTTACCTTCGATTTGTACACCAAAAATTGCTTGAGGTCTTGGTTTACCTTCGATTCGTGCTGTTTATCACAGTTTCACTTGTTCTCTTATTTGGAGAATTTTGTCCCAAGAAAATGGTTTAGCACCATGGTATAGATGGAAAATCTCTTCCCCATGGAAGCCTCTCCCTATTCAAGCATCTAAAATGTGGAAGCTCATATGTTCAGTTGCTTGCAAAATTAAGAATAAGATTTCCTTACACATCTCTACTAACAGTAACTTATCATTTTACTGGGATCCATGGTGTAATGGTAAAGCCATTTCAGAATTTATAAATCCTCCATATGTTTCAAATGATCCGAATAAAAACTTCATCCATCAAAATATATGGAGGCTCTTTAATGACCTGCCTAGGATTGTTTTGTATGAAATCATAAACATTCCAATTGGTAAGCATCCGACGGTTGTCTGGGAAAGCTTACCAAATCCGACTCATCGTTTATACATGGCTAGCTATAATGAGTTTTTACCAAATGTGGGTTGACATAAATTTATTTGATATAAAAGGCATGTTATTCATTTTCGCTTTCTACTTGAATGGCAATTATGGAGAGATTAAAATCGGTTGATTTGCTATTAAAGAGGAATATTGACATTAATTCCTCATGCGTTTTTTGCCTTAATGCAGTGTATAATCATAATCACTTATTTTTTTAATGTAATTTCTCATTTTTGGTAATCTCTAATCTACTTCCGCGTATGGATACGTTTTTTATGAGGCCAACTTTATTGCAATTATTGGAGCATTTCGATCTTATACAAGGATTTAGTAACAAAGTTTAAAAAAAAAAATTTACTTTGTTATTTCTTCCTTTGTTTACTTTCTTTGGATTGAAAGAAATAAAAGGCGTTTCACTGGCAAGCGGGTCTCTCCCTCGACTCTAAGATATTCAGTCAGAAATGCTATCAAACTTAAAGTCATGAAATGGAAAAATTATGAGGAGCTTCAAAAAAAAAATTTCAAAGATTGTAACATCTGAAATTATTTTCTTCTAAAAAAGGTCATTATTGAATAATTGAAGTTATTTAAAATAGAACTTAAAAATGAAAATAAAAAATTTAGGTAAAAAAAACGTGATATAATTATGATCAAAATGAGATTTGGAATTTAACATGTGATGTTTTTATTATTTCAAAAACTACACGAGTGCAATGTGCGCATTAATACAAATGTAAAAACAAAAATAAATCTTATAAAAATATACATATATATTTTTTTGCTTACATGAATTAAAATATTATCAATAAAAAAAATTTATAATAATACTCATTTACCTCGACATAGATTCTATTAAGATGAATTTAATAGGATTGCAAAAATAAAATATTATAGCTTTGACACATCACCGAAAATTGTTTTGATCGAGCATGAATCTCGAGATATATTTAAGTTGAAAACTTTTAAAATTAAATTCAAGATCATATAAATTCCAATTTTAGCAAACTTATAGTCAAACTGAATGTCTCAAAGAGACTAACCCAACGACATCAAAATCGGTCGAACCCGAGCCCAAATGGGTCATAATCGGGGGCTTGAATCACATTTGAAAGGATCAAAGCATTATTTGGATGACAAAATGATATTTTATAATCAAATTGAGCAACTCGACGAGTCAAATCCGACGAGCCTATTGGAAAACTCTCTATGATCAGGGGAAACAATACGAACCATCTCATGGAGCACTCCGAACCTGCCCCGAATCTTCTATATATTTACGGGGTGTGCCACTCATGAAAATCTATAAATAGACCCTCACTCTCTACATAAATGAGACAATTGGGTTATAGATTGGAGAGAACTCTCAGACTTCAAGAGCTCCTGAACCATTGCTGACGAACCCACATCGACGATCGTCGACGGACTTCAGCCCAGCCTTCGTCAGACCACTGCCCAGCCGCCGATCGCTGCCGAACTTCACCCGACCGCCGGTCAGACAATCGCGCGGAAGCCGATCAAAAAATAAAATTCTCAAAAAAAAAAATTTTAATTTAGAATTAAAAAATCGAGCTCAACAAACATGTCAAACTCAAGCTTTCAAAATGAACTCTAGCAATCAACCCAATCTTGTGCCTATAAATTTTTTAACGAGTCGAGCTCGGGCTTACTAAATGAGCTAGAGTCGAGCTTGAGCTCAAAAAGAACTAAATAAGTTTAGCTCGATTAGGCAGATACTTAACTCATTTACACCCCAAGTGGACCCAAATTCGGGGAAGTCTTCTTTTGAGATAATTTTATTACAAATTTTTAAATATTCTTTTTTTATTAAAAAAAAAAGTTGTATCTAAAAGCTGTCCCAAACAAAGCATACTCAATTTTAATATTTATCATATATTTTATTATAATATAATTATTAGGAGGCAATTATACAGTTAAAAGATTCTTAAACCAATTATTAGGAGGCAATTATAAGACATATTAAGAATATGTAAAATAGTTTATAAAAATAATGTATGCATTAATATTTTGATTTTTTATTCTAAATTTGATAATAAATAATTTCTTGAATTTATAGTCTATAAAATTATTATATGTAGTAGAGAGGTCTTAATTTCATTTTTATGATGATTCTTCAGTTAATTATATATAAATATTAATTTTATAATAAATATCTTCATCATTCTTATATTATATGAAAATTAAAACATGTAATTTTATATCATTTAAATATAAGGTTAATATTTTAATTTAATATGAGAAAACTTTGATCATAATATTACTATCTAAATTTGATCAAAATGATTTTTTATGTTTTATTTATTTTAAATTAATGTTATATGAAAATTTTGATTAGTGATATATTCTATTTATTTTTAATAAAACTACTGAACAAAAAATTCATATTAATTAAATTATCAACATAACTTTTGATCTGAATATTTTTTTCTTAATAATACAAAATATATAGAATTATAAAAAAAACTTTCAGTTGTCAAAAAAATAAATATCTGATTTTTTTTTATTTTTTGAATTTACGATAATATGTCATAATACATAGCCTTTAGTACCCCCGAAAATTTCCATCTATCAAATAAAAATCCAAATATAAAAAATATATTATTTTCATTAAAAATTAAACACAAACATTAAAAAAAAAAAAACTCATGCAACATATTAATTTAATAAAAACTTATTTTAAATAAAAATAAATAATACTCTCCAAATTGTAATTGGTTCACATAAAAAATAGAATCCAAAATAAATTTCTAAGGCTTGTTTGGAACAATATAGCATTATATTCAGAGATATTTTTCCTACCATAAACTAAGTCTCAGCAGAAATAAAGCTAAGCACGGTCGGATACCCTCATCCCGGGTTCGAATTCCCTCTACTACGGCATCGCCTCTTCAATAGGGTACAACAAGTGTGGGCCCGATGCCGGTGTTGACCTCGCTAGATTCCGCCGAAGAATTAATTACACCGTCAAACACTCCCTTTAAAATTAGAGTGGCATTGGATAGATATCCCGTTCAAAAAAAACTGCTAATGCAGAAGAAAGCAGCCCTCAGAGTTAATTGTTTCATGTGCTGATATATTTGTATGGGGGACCGAATCCAGATTTCAGAACAAATTTTTCTTAAAAATAAGCAGTTTGCAAGGCCGAAAATAAATGCCGAACTCAATTATACAATATCGGTCCTCACTGATTAATATTTTAATTACTATTTTTCTATTATTGATGAAAAAGATAAAGCTGTGTGGAAAATAGATAAAAACTATTTTCGAAAACCTTCCGAATATAGGTCAGCACCAATTTATTGTGTTCAAATACAACAACAACAACAACAACAAGCCTTTATCACACTACGTGGGGTCGGCTACATGAATCCTTTTTCTCCATTGTGTCCTATTAAAAGTCAAATTCTCGTTTAAATCTAATAAAGAAAGGTCATTCCTAATATTTTCTAGTCAAGTCTTTTTAGGTCTACCCCTACGTTTCCTAACATAAGTCAAATCTAATACCTCTACTCTCCTAACCGGGTCATCAGAAGGCCGCCGTTTTATGTGACCAGACCATCTAAGGCGACTCTCTCTAATCTTATCTTCTACTGGAGCTACTCCAACCTTTTCACGTATATGCTCATTTCATATCTTATCTCTAAGGGTAAAGCCACTCATCCACCTGAGCATCCTCATCTCTGTCACACTTAACTTAGTATTATGCTTCTCTTTTAATGGCCAACATTCGGCACCATAAAGCATTGCAGGCCTCACTACCATCTTATAGAATTTTCCCTTAAGTTTGATGGGTACATTTCTATCACATAACAAGCCCGATGCATTCCTCCACTTCAACCATCCAACTTGAATTCTGCTGATAATATCACCGTCTATTTTCACCATCACTCTGAACAATAGATCCAAGATATTTAAAACATGTACTCTTAGACTTGATTGCCCAAAGTCACAATCCCCTCACTATGTCTATTACTACTAAAATTACACCCCATATATTCCGTTTTAGATCTACTCAAGCGAAAACCTTTAGACTCTAAGGTTGACCTCCATAATTCAAGTTTACCTTCAACTCCCTCTCTAGTCTTATCAACAAGAAGAATATCATCAGCAAAAAGCATACACCTAGATACATCCTCTTGCAAATGTCTAGTGAGGACATCCATGACTAAAGCAAAAAGATATGGGCTTAAGACTGATCCTTGATATAACCCAACCGAAATAGGGAAATACTTGGTCCGTCCACCTTGTGTTTGAACACAAGTAATAGCTCCTGCATACATATCTTTAATGATTTGAATATAAGCATTATTGACTCCTTTCTTTTCAAGAACTCTCCATAGCACTTCTCTTGGAACTTTATCATATGCTTTTTCTAAATCAATAAATATCATATGTAGATCATCCTTATTTTCTCTATATTTCTCCATCAAACCTCTTAATAAATGTATGGCTTCCATAGTCGACCTACCCGGCATGAATCCAAATTGAATTTGAGAAACATTAGTATCACGCCGCAACCTATGCTCCATAACTCGCTCCCATAGTTTTAAAGTATTATACATTAACTTAATACCTCTATAATTCGCACAATCTTGTGCATCACTTTTATTCTTAAAAATAGGAATTAACACACTCATTTATTGTGTTCAAATGAAAAAAAATTATATTTTGATATAATTTACATTTTATTTATTAATTTATACTTCGATATTTAATACTCGTAAAGAAAATTATAGGAGTAAATATTATTAAAAAACAAAGGTGAAAATTAAGCTTGATATTATCAATATTTACAATGAGTGTAAAAAAAATACATCAAAATAAGGAATAAATTAAATTAATATGAAGAAAAAAATATTCAATTAAAAAGAACAAAAAATAAGAAAAAACAAAAAAAAAATTAAGCAGATTAAATTTAACATCTCAAATAATACTTAATAATAAATAAATAATGAGTACTCATAAATCAATCTTAAAAATAGCAATGATTTTTAACTTTATCATATATTGATGGGGCAACAACAACATCAAGCCTTTATCCCGCTACATGGGATCTGCTATATGAATACTTTTTAAGAGTTAAATTCTCTTTTAAATCTAATAAAAAAAATTATTTCTAATACTTTCCAGCCAAATATTTTGAAGTCTACCCTACCTATTTCAACATAGGCTAAATCTAATACATCTATTCTCCTTGCCATGTTATCAGAAGGATGATATTTTATGTGATCAAATCATCTAAGACGGCTATATCTAATCTTATTTTGTATTTTATCTCTAAGGGTAAAACTATATATCATACATTGATGCAATAAGAAAAGGAGAAAAAGTGTAAAATAGTTAATCAGCTACTTATATATGATTAATTTAATCTCAGAGTATCATATTTCTTTAATTTATTCTCCTAACTGAATAAATTTGATCCCAAATGATTCCTTAAAGGATAATTTGAGATCAATTTTATATGATTGAGTGATTAAATTAGGAACAATTTTGTATCTCAATTTCTATCTGAGAGAGCATTTGAAATCAATTTTGTATGATTAATGAACAAAAAAAATGATACTCAATAAATAAATTAGTGACATGCATATAATCTAGGGAAAAAAATATTGATCAAATAATAATTGGTTGTAGAGCAAAAACCCAGGAGTGACAATATTAGCAAATCAGAAACAACAACATTAGCTCATCAACACAAACAATAAACCCAAAATGTGAGAAGTTGCAAAGCAAAGATTGGTCAAGTCATAATAATAGTCAATTAAAGATGGATGAACAGCAAATAAGAGAGAATTCAACCAGAATTTACAGAAACAAAACAGCTAAAACATTCAAATATAAATAAGCAAAAAAAGTGGAGAGATTATTACGTGTGGAGTCCAGACACAGAGAATCGTTCAGTTTTATAACTGTAAACAATAAAAACACAGTTATTGTTCATCACTGCACTTTTATTGTTCACCCATACTCTTTTATTACGCTTTTACTGTTCACAGTCAGTCACAAAATCGAACGATTCCCTATGTCCGTACTCCGCACGTAATAATCTCTTTTTGGGGGGTAAGGGCACACAATCAAATAAGTACTATCATAGAACAAAAAGATCAAGTGAGATGAACTGAGTTGAACTCAGAAAAACACAATGATAATTTTGAAATGTGTGTGTGTGGTGATGGGAAGACTGAAGAAAAGGATTATTGGCCTCAGCAAACAAAAGGTATGAGGGATTAAAATAGAAATTGAGTTCAGATCGAATTGAAGCTGCTATTGCAAATGACATTAGGTCAATTATTGATGGTGTATATCAAAAATAACTTACGCAATGGAGAGACATACTCAAAATGTAATGATACATTGATATTTGTACAAAAAATATAGTTTCCTTGTACTTCTATTCATTTCACTAAACTATGTTATTCAATTGATTGTGTGATTGTTTTTTATCCAATTTAATCCAATATTGACTTCAATGATAGAAGTTGATAGAGTGCTTTCTCTCCAACCAAAAGACCCACCTTTGAAGCACACTAACCTCTAAATTTGTAATCTTATTTGTGATTAAGGCTTCATTGGTGATAGCTTTCTTATTGCTTTTTAAAACAGCTTTCATCTAAAAAAAATTGTACTAAAAAACTATTTTAAAAAGTAATAAAAAAGCTGTCCCAAAAAAAACCTAAATCACTCATCAATCCCCAAAAAAGTAAGTTATATGCATGCTCTATGCAACTTCTGGTATCTGACACTACACTAGTATAAAGCTATAAACAGTCATAGAGACATCTATGTGAAGCTATTGTGAGACAACACAAGGTAGAGAGAGAATTTCGAGTATGGGCAAAATTGCGATATAGATATTCATTTATTCTCACTCTATAACTATCTTGTTACTTATTAACACCTAACAATTTTCTAGTGTACAACAGTTAAAAATAGTAAATTGAGAACAAAAAAACAAGTCTGAAAGAAGATTTCCTATGGTCGGAAAGAAGCCAATTGCTTGATGAAAGAAAAAAAAAAAGTAGAATTGAGCTCACTAAATTAGAGTTATCTTAAAACAAGTGGCTTTTCAACTTGAGTATGATTGGATAACCAAACCAAAGTAGAGATTCAATTATACATGTGTTTTATACGACCGGTAAGACACCGGTAATTACCGGGCCATCGCCGGCGTTTTGACCGCCCAAATTTACCGACTGTTCTAGCCGCCACAATTCGTTTCCTACGTGGTTAATACCGGCTGTTTACAAACCGCTAGGAAACCGCCGGTAATTTTTAAAACCGCCGGATAAGTCGTCTAAACCGCCGGAGAGTACCGCCGGTAATTGACTATTTTCTTATAGTGTCTGTCAGTTACTATGATTGATCAATCCAACAATGACACCGAGGATAGATAAAAATGATGTATAAGAAATTGAAAGAGAATAAACAGCAGAAAATAATATTAATTAACAGTGAAAATGATATAGAAATCGATTTATCTATATTTTTCAGGCTGTAGCATATATAAGAAGATCCCACCTGCAACGGAAACATTAAGAGACTCGAACATCCCTGCCATCGGAATGCCAACAAGTTCACATGATTGCAACGCTTCAGGTGAGAGACCATGCCCTTCACTGCCTAATACAAGGCAGATAGGTCTATTAGCCAGCGACTTTGCAAGCTTAGCTGACAAAAGTGAAATTTGACTTGATGCTTCAGCATAGTTGTCTGGATGGCCAGCCAGCATCTTCATCTGGAATCTGCTAGCAAGAGCCTCTAGATGGAGCCAATTGCCAGAAATAATAGGGATCTGAAAGGAAGCTCCTCGAGCTGCTCGGAGTGCTTTCTCATTGAAAGGATCACAGCAGCCAGGAAGAAGAAAGACTAGGTCCTGCAATGGATTTGAACGGATAGATTTATGTGGGAACCAAACATACTGGCCTGTAAATAACTATAAGAAAAAGGTATTTTTCACTATAATGAATAATGAAGGGAATAGGGTATAAATAAAATCGAAGTCAAAGAAATATTATCCACTTCAACAACCATTCAGCCACACAAGGTGTAACAACCCAAACTCTTAACTATCGAGATATTGTCCGCTTTGGCCTAAGAGCCTCACGGTTTTGTACTGTTGGTGTAACTTCCCAGTAGATCACTCATCTCAGAATTGCTCCAGTATGAGCATGCTTAATTGTGGAGCTTCTTAAATAAAATTCTAACCCTTACACCAAAAAAAACGCCTCAATGTTTAAGAGTTTAACTTCTTTTACTTAAGGGGTTTCACACAAGGGGAGTGGCAGCTCTTCGAGAGTATGTTGATGATATCATTGCAAACGAAAATAATGAGGAAGAAAGACAAAATCTTAAAGGGTGCTTAATCTAGGATTTTGATATAAAGGAGCTAGTGTGTCTGAAGTATTTTCATATTCAAAGCAATGTATATTTATCTCCTGATAAAAATATGTAGCTTGGAGTAAGCTAGAAAGCTATGTAACAAATCAATTACTGCACCAATTGAGCCAATTCAGAAATTGGGGGAAGCAAAACAACAAACAACACATGATAAGGGGGTATTTTAGTGATTAATAGGAAAATTAATGTACCTTTGCTCATACCTGACCAAACATTGCATACTCAGTTGGCATGATCAGTCAATTCATGCATGATCAAGAGAGCAACATCTACAAGTGACATATTGTGTGCTACACTATCTAAAAGGTAATCTAAATAAAAAAATTCTATTCAAAAGGAATAATGAACTAATATTAAAAGTTTACGTAAATGTAGATTATGTAGATTTAATAATAGATAGAAAATAAACATTAGGTTAGTGTTGACTTCTTAGTGAAAATTGACATTGAGAAGCAAAAAGTATAATGTCATATAGTTAGATTCAGTGTTGAATCAGATTAAGGCAACATCAGTTCAAACGAGTTGGGAGGATGAGAACTACTGGTGATATTTTGAGATTTCTTTTCAAAGAAAAAGAGAAA
Source organism: Dendrobium huoshanense (assembly GCA_016618105.1). Classification (NCBI taxonomy): domain Eukaryota; kingdom Viridiplantae; phylum Streptophyta; class Magnoliopsida; order Asparagales; family Orchidaceae; genus Dendrobium; species Dendrobium huoshanense. The sequence goes on along the minus strand of CM028352.1, from coordinate 7,695,202 downwards.
AACAAACAAAAACTAAGGAAAAATAAAAGACTAAAAAAAGAAGAAACAAAGAAAAAAATAAGATAAATACCACAAAATATTTTGAGCATTCTAAAACCATTTCGTACCCATATCGAGACATGCAATCCTCATTTCTCTCTCTCTCTCTCTCTCTCTCTCTCTCTCTCTCTCTCTCTCTCTCTCTCTAAACATATATATATCCAAAATAATTGAAAAATAACAAAGGTGTATAAAGATCAAGAAGAATATGGGTTTCGCTTAGATCCAATCCTCCGCACATCAAAAGTAGAGTTGGCAAGATTTACATCTAGATGATTATCCATATTATAAGAATATGCAAAAAAAAACTTTGTGGGCCACCTTGCCTATGTGTAGGGTCATAAGTTTTAATCTCTAAACTCCATCCTCCACATGACAACAAGAGTATCCTATATCTCAACAACCGTATATAGAATAAAAGAATGACCATAAATTACTTGACCCCCACTTTAATCGAACAAGTAACTGAGCATCAAATATATGAATTAAAATCTTGCAAAATTATTTTTAAAGTCATCCGCATAAAACCTTAAAAGTCTTTTTCAATGAAATCTTATTCAAAAGGAAAATACATTAGGTCGATCTAGGGTTAAACTATAAGCCATAACTTTCATACTCAATTATATATATGCAATAATAAAGAAGACAAGGTTTACATGTTAATAATAGCCGAAGAGACAAAATAACATGAATATAGTGCACACTAAAATACTTTGAAATACATTCGCACAAAGCATTCAAGGTCTTTTTCACCAAAAAATCATTTTAAAAAGAAAACTCTATGGGAAGCATTGCCTGGAGAATAGGTTTGCAAGTCCCAACCTTAAAACCCAATCATTTACATACATAGGTGGAGTTGACAATATCCATAACATAATAAATATCTGTATGAATACAAAATGTTACACAAATTCTCAAGCCCAATCCACTAATTTGTATCAAGATATAAAAGTACATGTGCCCTTTTTAACTTCTATGATTGACACAAGTATCGCACATCATAATCGAAGGAATTTTCAACAGATCTATGCTCTTCATAATTAAACAAATAAATGCGGCAAGTTTGTCCTAACGATGGGTTTGATTGTCATAAAATCATAATCAGAGGTGGTTCAAACTCTAACGAGAATATGGTTTGAGTTATTTTATCAATGATGGAAAAAATCAATTCAAAAGAAAATTCATAAATTGAGGGAATTTTATCCAAATTTAATCCCCAATAAATAATATATAAAAATAAAAAAGCTAAAGCAATAATCAACTGAATTGAACTTAGGGTAACCATCCCTCCATCATATGCATTAATTTACTAAAAATGACATATTTAACTTTGAAAAAAAAGCTAAGAAAGAGTTGTCGTATCAAGCATATCACTATGATCAGACTCAAGAAATTTCATGGTAGTAAGGACATAACACGTGCCTTCTAACTATATGGTAAGTTTAATGACACCATTATATTACAGAGCCTAGATGTACTCCAATGACCAAGTCCATAAATCATGAGCCATTAGACGCACCCGATAGAGCATAAATTGTGTAAGATAATATTGCCTTAAAAGTGGTCCCTCCATATAGCTTTCTCCAAAACATACAAAAGTTTTCTTGAATGGCACACTCGTGGTTGCAAATAAGAAAACTATGGTCATATTTGGTTGAATACCTCTGTTGACTAAGTATACTAAGACCTATGATAACATGGGTTGGTATGAATAATTATATATCTTGATTGTGTGCCTTCTTTAAAATCAAATAACAATATGCCTTCTTTAAAATCAAGTTGGTACTACTAAAACAAAATGTCATGGAGTGATTGATATGGGAAATAAAATACAAGGGCTTGGGCTTAGTTGGAAACCTATGAACTAATTAATGAAGTATTCGTTAGAGGATAAAATATCTTCATAGTGCCTTTTTAAATATTTAGTCTTCTTTCTAAAAATTTAAAATGAAACATACTTAAATATAATAAAATTGTGCAATATTTTTTTAGCCTACACCATCTACACTCTACAATCCCCATCTCCCAATAGTTCTTTAAAAAGTCATATGGCAAAATACTCACTGTCTAAAAAAATCTTTTACTAGACTTGATCATTTATCTTCCTCATTTCATGGCTTTATCTTATCTCTCTTTACTACTTTATTCTCAGAACATATGAAGAAGCACTGCACTCAATCCTAATTATAAGCAATAGTGAAATGGGGGAACCTATAGATATCTCATCATGGTAAGGATCTTGTTTTACAACCAGCATGTGTCAAGCCTATTCTTATGGGTAGCTTTCAGGATAAAGTTTCATCCATATGGTACAATTGACCAGTAGAAAACCTGCTTATTGGCTAAAGGTTACATTCAAGTTGATGGAATTGATTATTTTGAGATATTATTCCCCACGGATTGATTGAACTATGTTCTTCTACTTCTATTCATCACCATTCATCAATGTTGATCTTTACTTCAAATGAGAAATGTCTTTTTCTCTATGATGATATCTTTGAAACAATTTATATGAAGCAATCACTCAAGCATGTTTCTAGAGAGAGAAAAGGCTTTAAAGGGTATATTTATGTTGAAACGAAGTCCTTGTGCCTATTTTAATAAACTCCGCAAGGTTATGAAATCGGCTTACATAGTAAGATAATTGATCTCTGTATCTTCAACCACAACTCGTCCTCTAGTACAATGATTTTTTTGGTATATTTTGACAACATTCTCCTTACTGAAAGTAATAAATCTAATATTGAAGAAATTAAAATTAACTTCAAAAGACATTTGTTACTTTAAATTTGGGATACCCGATGTATTTTCTTGACATCAAGTTTACATATAACACAAAAAGAATATCCCTTTCCCAAACGAATATGCCATAGACCTAATTACGGAATATAGGCTTCTTGGTTCCAAACTAGTTGACTCACATGTAGATACTTTACATAATTATAATGATGAGTAAAGCCTCTAATATACACTTTGTTATTGTCACGTACTTGATAAGCTGATTTACCTGATCGTCACTTCACATATCCTTTTATTTAATGATGAGTAAAGCCTCTAATATACACTTTATTATTGTCACATACTTGGCAAGCTTATTTAACACACTTTGTAAGTATGGTCTGTTAACATATGCAAAATTAAAAGAAGAAGCATTGGATGAGATCGTAAGGATTTTAAGATATATAAAAAAATCTCTGAGAAAATGATAAACAAATAAAAAAACACAACCATTTATAAATTGAAGCCAACTTTGATGTTGATTTTATTTGATCGATTAAAGATCGAAGGTTTACTTATGAATATTATATTTTCGTGGAAAAAAAATCTTATTTCATGAAAAAATAAAAAACTAGATTGGCTGTTGTTGTTAGATCTAAAATTGAAGTCAAAAACAGAGAAATGTCATATTCCGCATGTGAAATGATGTGGATAAAAAATCTTGTTAAAGAATTTGGATTTCTAGTTAATCAATCTATGGCTCTTAAGTTTGATAATCAGGCAGCCATCAATATTGTGAGCAATCTTATTTTTCTTCAAAGAACAAAATATATTGAAATAATTATCATTTCATCAGAAATGACGTTCTATCAAAGAAGTACATCGCTCTTTACCAAACTAACCAGACCGGCCCAGGAGGGGCCTGTCTAGTTCTACAAGAGGCGGGCTAAGCCGCCTCCTTAATGTGTTTCGCCCAGCAGGTGGGCCCCCCTTGAGGCAGCAATAGGAGAGAGAGAAAGGGTCGGCTAGTGCATAAGGAGAGTTTTTTGAAATTGGTTTATGTTAGGAAATTTTTAATTAGGAAGATTTGTATTTAAGGATGAGGAGAGGCTAGGGTTAGGGCATACAAAATTTTGGATTTCTCTTGGAGTCTCTTTGGCATCTTGGGCTCTAGGATTCTTGTCTAGAGATTGGGAGAGAACGATCCTCCTCTCGAATTGAGGATCAATTGTATCTTTGTTTCGTTCTTGTTTCGCTTTGCTTTCAATAAGATTATCTATCATTTGATTGTTTTTCCACCATATTTTATTCTGTTTTCTCGTTGTTTTACCGATTATTGTTATGTTTGCTTGCGAGCTCAAGTATTTCCCATCAGGGTTACTTGCGAACTCAAGTTATTCTTCAAGCCTTTATTAATGAATGATTAGCATGCACTTTTTACAAGAACTCTAGGACTACTTTCACTGTTCAATCTTGCAAAAAGTTCAAACTTCAATCTTTGCAGGCAGCTTAATCTTTATGATATATACACGCAAATTTGAGGGAGAGTGTTCATATTTTCCATATTGGAAAGTGAGTAATGCGGATATTTTTCATTATTATATAATATATTCTCTTAATTAAAAATATTTCCAATATTAGTTATTTACTTTTCTATCATTTGTATTTACTAATATGATGACACCAATTCTAAAGTTTTTTCCCTCAACAATCACAAACTTTGACATCTTGCAGCCTAAGGCCAGGGAAAAAGAAAAGGAATTTTCGTTTCTAAGAAATGGTTGGGAAACAAGACACTTGAGCCTTCTCTCTTAATCTTCAAGTTCATTTTTCAAAGCAGCCAGTTCAACGGCTCAAATAAATTGGTGGAGCGCCGCTAAAACTCAGGCTGACATCATTCATGTTTCTCTATCAAGCACATAAATCAACAGAAGACGGGAACATGCCAAAGGGACATGACAGACTCCAAAACAGCAGAAAACAATATACATACCCCCTTTGGGACACCTTAATTTTTCATATATTGAATAAAATGTTAAAATTAGAAATTATTCTAATAGCATGTTTTCTGTTAAAATAAAGAAGTTATACATCAAAAGTAAGCCAATTACATTAACATGTACAACAAAAATAAAGTTTGCAATACCTAGCATATTGCATGTAACAATAATGCTAGCAAATAGAAAAATATAGAAAACTTGTGAAGCAAATCAATAAGATATATAAAATTGAGATTATTGATGACAATGACGACACAAGTTCATCTTACCCATTTGAAAGCCAAAGATGATCTTAAAAGTGTGCCAACATTACCTGGATCCTGTCATGGGCACTTTTGACTAGTTAGCATGAGGACTCTCATTAAAAAGCAATGCAAATGAATAAGCAGTTGATGTGGTGAGATATGTGATGCTTGTTTTTATCGATTTTCAAGATGAAATGCAAACGATTTAATGAAAATGTGCAAAAATAAACATGCAAATCTCATAGGAAAATTAAACTATCTACCACCAATTAAATGCAACACACGCAAGAATAAATAGCAAATATCATGAAGAAAAAGACTAACAGTAACAACTATTACTAAAGATGATGAAAACAACACATGCAAATCTCACCGGGAAGCAAACTAACACCAGCATTGCAGGTGTAACCACTATCTTATAGAATCTTCTCTCAAGTTTGAGGGGGACTTTTCTATCACAAAACAAGCCCGATGCATTCCTCCACTTCAACCATCCAACTTGAATTCTATTAATAATATCTCCATTTATTTCACCATCACTCTAAACAATAGACACAATATATCGAAAACATGTACTCTTATTAATGACTTAAGCACCCAAAGTCACAATCCCCCCATTAGATCTATTATTATTAAAATTACACTCAATATATTTAGTTTTAGATCTACTCAAATGAAAACCTTTAAACCCAAAGGTTGACCTCCATAATTCAAGTTTACCATCAAATCCCTCTTTAGTGAAGAGAAATAAATGTTCATGACACGTTATTGCATGAAATATGAAATATGCCCCAATAATATGCACCAAGAAGTTGAATCGAAACATGAAATATGCACCAAGATTTTGTTCTGACCTGGAGTAGAACACACAATGCTACAATGCGAGGTAATGCAACAAGCATGCTTTGCTTCGAGCTTGAGCTTCATTAACAAGTGATACTCAGGACAAGCCTATCACTCCTAAAGCATGCTTGTAATAACATCAATAGGAACAGTCTTAGATACAAAACCTCACATCATTTTGGGCTAATTTCGACTAGGATTGCTTGCAAACTCAAGTACTACCTTAGGGTTACTTGCGAACTCAAGTATTTCCTATCAAATTAGTATCAAAGCGTTGTTTTGGGACCATCGGCGGCTGAAATTCAGAAATTTTAGCAAGAAACCTTATTCGGCAAGAGAAATTCTCGGCAACCTTGGGAGAGAAGATGGCCGGAAGGAAAGTAGAAGTTCTGGAGGGTGAAATCGGCCAACTGAAGACCGATTTGGAAGAAAGAACCGCTGAATTTCAAAATCAATTCGCGTCCATCCATGAAAAGATGGATGGGAGGTTCACGGCATTGGAAGAAATGATGAAGAAGATGTTAGAGGGCAACCAAATCCAACGACATCGGAAGTAAGGGAAGCCACCGGCGACAACGGGCGATACGGGAACCCGAACCCATTGAGGGGGAGGGGCACTACGGAAGTGGAGATCCTTGATGGGAATGCCGGAATGCCTCCGCTAGAACCCCTTTCTAGGGAGGAGATGAGCATGGGTTATGAGAGAAGGGGTGCTGAATTTTTTGGGAGAAGGGATGAGTTCTAACGTCGAGGTGATGAGGAGGAGAGGAGAAGGAAGGAGTATGAGGAAGGGCATGCGTACGATCGGCGAAGGGAAGGTCGTGACCACTAGGGAGCTTTTCCACCTCGGGGAATGGGAGGTTACGGAGAGTCAGGAGAAACGCGGGAGATCCGAGGGTGAGGAAATTGAAGATGCCCATTTTTGAGGGCGAAGACACACATGGCTGGATCTACAAGGTAGAGCGGTACTTTGCGGTCAATGGGTTGACAAAGGAGAAGAAACTGACAGCTGCAGGACTGTGTTTGGAAGGGAAAGCATTAGCGTGGTACCAGTGGCGGGACATGAGGAGGCCCATTCGAAGCTGGAAGGAGTTCAAGGACTGTCTGCTAGAGCGTTTCCAAACCAGTAGGGGAGGAGACTTCTACGAGCAGTTCTTTGCCCTGACATAGGAGGGGACGGTAGCCGATTACCGTGACAGGTTTGAGTACCTCGCGAGCAGATTGGATCGTCTCTCTAAGACCGTGCTGGAGGGAAATTTCATGAAAGGGCTCAAACCGGAGATCAGGGCAGCCATCAGGGTGATGAGACCACGCGACTTGGGAGAGGCCATGGAGTTGGCACAGTTGGTGGAGGATCAGAAGCATCTGGAGAGGGGGGCTCGTAGCAGCAGCTCTGGGGGGATCCTATAGGATAACGTCTACCTTCCCAGCTCCAAAAGGAGCTGCATCAAGAGGACCACGAGAAGCACCAAAGGAGAGGATAGGAGGGGGGGCCTAGTGGAAATTTTAAAAAGCTGACAAAGAGGGAGATTCAGGAGAAGCGGGCCAAGGGGTTGTGTTTCAGATGCGACGAGAAGTACATGTCAGGGCATAGGTGTAAGGACCGAACTCTTCAGGTTCTCACCGTCTGTGATGACGAGGAAACTGAGGGAGGTGAGAGCGGGATGGTGGATGAAATAGAAGAGAAGCTGCATCTAGACGTCGTTGAAGTCTCCCTAAACCCGGTGGTGGGATTCACACCAAATCACACCATGAAGGTAAGAGGAGAGATAGGGGATCGGGAGGTTGTGGTGCTGATTGATAGTGGGGCCACACACAATTTTATTTCTAACCAAATTGTACATCTGTTAGGAATGAAACTAGTGGACACAGGAGGATATGGTGTGATGATGGGCACAGGGAAGGTGGAGATGGGGAGAGGAGTTTGCAGGAGAGTGGTATTAACCATTCAAGGGCTCCAGGTGAAGGAGGATTTCCTCCCATTAGAATTGAAAAGTACTGACGTCATCCTGGGGATGAAATGACTGCAGACCTTGGGGGAGACCAAGGTCAACTGGGGGGCTCTAAGGATGGAATTGAAGGTGGAAGGACAGCGGATGGTGATTCAGGAGGATGCAGGGCTGTCGAGGTCAGGAGTGTCACTCAAATCTATGATCAAATCCATACAGGAGGTAGGAGGGGGATATTTAGTGGAGCTACATCGATTGGAAAGAGTCAGCGTAGGGGAAGAGGGAGACATTCCACTGGTGGTGCAACCACTCATACAGCAGTACAGGGGTGTTTTCCAGTCGCCTCGAGGCTTGCCACCACCCAGAGAGCAGGAGCATCGATCCTTCTGAAAGATGGGACATCACCGATCAGTGTTCGACCTTATCGCTACCCCCAAATTCAGAAAGATGAAATTGAGAAGCTGATTAGGGAGATGTTGGAGTCCGGAATCATCAGACCCAGTGTGAGCCCTTTCTCCAGTCCAGTCTTATTTGTCAAAAAGAAGGATGGAAGATGGAGATTTTGCGTGGATTACAGAGCTCTAAACAAGGAGACAGTACCCGATAGGTTTCCCATTCCGGTGATTGACGAGCAATTGGATGAACTGCATGGAGCAGTTGTGTTTTCCAAGATGGACCTGAAGTCCGGCTACCACCAAATCAGAATGAATGAGGGAGATATTCAGAAGACAGCTTTCCGAATGCATGAGGGACACTATAAGTTTCTGGTAATGCCATTTGGGCTCACTAACACCCCTGCCACTTTTCAGTCCCTGATGAATAAGGTGTTCTGACAGTACCTCCGGAAGTTTGTGCTGGTTTTTTTTTATGACATTTTGGTATACAACAGAAATGAGGAGCACCTGAGGCACTTGGAAGAAGTTCTTACACTACTACAGGTTCATTAGCTGAAGGCTAATTTAAAGAAGTGCAGTTTTTCCCAGTCTATAGTGGAATATTTGGGACACGTAGTGTCTCAAGAAGGGGTGACAGCAGACTAGTCAAAGATTGAAGCAATGCAGAGATGGCCAATGCCTAGGAACATAAGGGAGTTAAGGGGGTTCCTAGGCTTAACAGGCTACTACAGAAGGTTCGTGAAGGGGTACGGTACCATCGCTTGGCCCTTGACTGAGCAACTGAAGAAGGACAACTTTTCATGGGGGAAGGGAGCAACCCAGGCCTTTGAGAGATTGAAGAAGGCTATGACGACAGTTCCAGTATTGGCTCTTCCAGATTTCAGCCAGACCTTTATAGTGGAGATAGATGCATTGGGATATAGACTGGGGGCATTGTTGATGCAGAATCACAGACCTATAGCTAAATTCAGTCAGGTGCTATCGACCAGGGCTTGGTTGAAGTCAGTATATGAGAGAGAATTGATGGTCATAGTCTTGGTCATTCAGAAATGGCGGTAGATAAGGCAGCTGACGCCTTATCCAGATGCATAGGGGAACTTCAAGAACTGACAGTGTCACTATCATTGATGGTTGACTGGGGGGGCCATCAAGGAAGAGAGCATGCAAAATGAAGAGCTGAAGAAGATCAAGGAAGAGTTAAAGAAGGTTAGTAGTAGCCATTCAGGCTATTATTTGGAGGGAGAGAGGTTGCTACATCAAGGGAGATTTGTGATACCTCGAACATCCGTCCATATTCCTCACCTATTGCAGGAATTTCATGGCAGTGCAGTTGGGGGACACTCCAGCGTACATAAGACATATAGGAGGTTGGCATCGGAGCTTTACTGGAAGGGAATGTATAAAGATGTGGAGGAAATGGTGGCAAAATGTGAGGTATGTCATCGCAATAAATACATGGCCATGGCCCCAGGAGGGTTACTCCAGCCATTGGCACTGCCAAACAGAGTATGGGAAGAAGTGTTCGTGGACTTCATCGACGGATTATCCCGCTCAGAGGGATTCATAGTCATCTTGGTAGTGGTGGACCGACTTAGTAAGTATGCACATTTCATCCTCCTACGACATCCTTATACCGCGGTATCAGTGGCAGCCGCTTTCATCAGAGAAGTGGTTAGATTACACGGGATTCCTGAATCAATTGTGTCTGATAGAGATAAGGTGTTCCTGAGTCAGTTTTGGAGAGAGCTTTTCAGGATGCAGGGCACTATCCTCAAGAGGAGTACCGCATACCATCCACAGATAGACGGACAGACGGAGGTGGTAAACCGAAACTTGGAGACTTATCTGAGGTGTTTTGCTTCTGAAACACCACGAAAATGGATAAAATTGTTACCTTGGGCGGAGTATTGGTATAATACTTCATACCATTATGCATCCCAAATGACCCTTTTAAAGTGCTCTATGGAAGAGACCCCCCACACTTAGTGCATTATGGGAGGGGAAACACACCGATCTCTGCAGTATAACAATACTTATAAGAAAGAGACCAAGTGCTGGAGGAGTTAAAGAAGCACTTGGGAAGGGCACAACAAATCATGAAGAAGAGAGCATATACACACATGAGAGACATACAATTTGAAGTGGGGGAGAAGGTGTTTCTGAAGTTAAGACCCTACAGGCAGAAATCAGTGGCAAATAGGAGGAACGAGAAATTAGCCACGAGGTATTTTGGCCCCTATGAGGTCATGGGAAGGATTTGAGCAGTAGCGTACCGTCTGAAGTTACCCCCGTCCGCCACCATACACCCGGTGTTCCATGTGTCACAGTTGAGGAGAGCGCTTGGGGAGCATGCAGCCAGTGCTGAGCTACCAGCATCATTGACAGAGGAATTGGAGGTGGTCATGGAACCCATGGAGCTGGAAGGAGTAAGAGTTAATAAAAAAGGAACCAACGAAGTGTTAATCAGATGGAAAGATCTTCCCGACTACGAGGCTACCTGGGAGCCTTACGAGATTGTGAAGCAGCAGTTTCCTTCTTTCCACCTTGAGGACAATGTGAGTTTTTGGGAGGGGAGTACTGATATGCCGGCCCACGAGGGGCCGGCTGGACCGGACCAGGTGTATGCTCGACGGAACAGAGAGAAGTCGGGGGGGCGGAACTTCTTGTGGGCCCCAATTGGGGTTAAATTAATTTTTAGGAGGGAAAATTTGAATTAGAAGGGTGTTTAGGGAATTTGTATGATTCTTTTTGCTTTAATTAGGGAGTAATGAGAGGATTAGGATTATCTTGAATTTGAATGAAAATTTTGGGATCTCGTTGTGTGCTTGAGCTCTAGGGTTTGCTAGAAACTTGTGGAGAGTGGTTCTTCCTCTCGAAGCGAAGAACGTTGTATCTTACTTTGTTTTCTTGCATCTACTAGTGGAAATCTTGTTCCTTTCTCGTATTTTTCTCTGTTTGGGTGCAATTCCTGCTGCGAGGCTGTTGTTAAACTGCTGGGACAGCAATTTTTCTCATCGTTTCGGGCTAATTTCGACTAGGATTGCTTGCGAACTCAAGTACTACCTTAGGGTTACTTGCGAACTCAAGTATTTCCTATCAGAGACCAACTTATTTCATGTTGTTATCGTTAGCATCAAAGTTTCCACTTTAGATTTAGTGAATTTTATTTATTTGGTTGTCCTTTAGCGCATTTTATTCACTCTTCAATTATAAATAAGAGGTCCTATTGGATGAGACAATCTCTTTTAACCTCAAAATTGTATTAGAGTGGGGTTAATCCTAACCCTAACAACCACATGCCACCCCCTTCTTTCTCCTTTCTAATTCATGATATGATTATGCCCTCACCCACCTTGTTTCCACTCATCCACAACACCCACCCAATTAACCTTGATATAAACCTTCATGCTTCCCTCCCAAATCCGAATTCAAATCAGCCATTTTTTTATAAAAAAAGATTTCCTAATTCTCTCCAAATCAAATCAGTCCTCTTTCTCTAAATAAATCTTTCATAATTCACTCCCAATCAAATCAGTCATCTTTCACTAAATAAACGTTTCCTAATTCCCTCCCAAACAAATCAGCCCTTTTTTTCTAAATAAACATTTCATAATTCTCTCCCAATCAAATCAGCACTCTTTCCCTAAATAAACCATTCTTAATTAGTCCCTCCTTTCCTCCTCACATAATGAATAATAGATCCCCCGAGCCCCATAAGGGGGGCCAAAATTCCTCCTCTTGCAGCCCCTAATTCCACCCAGCCAAATTGTTGGTTTGGCCTAGGTTGGGCTGGCCTGGTGGGCCCCCCTAACGTATCACCACCATCTTAAAGATTTTTTTTCTCGAGTTTGAGTGATACTTTTCTGTCATACAATAGGCCCGATGCATTCCTCCACTTCAACCATCCAAATCAAATTCTATTAATAATATCCCCATGTATTTCACCATCATTTTTTTTATCAAAATTTATAAAGTTCAGTAATATTTTGCCCTTCTTATTGTATATTTTAGGATCATAGTTTGACGAAAGATGATTGGCAGAGGCTTTGAAGTTGGCGAAAAAAAAAATTGTTATTCTTATGCCAACCATATGAAGAAAATTAAATTACTCTAGTTTTTTTTTCAAATAAGCAATGGTAAAGATAAGTTTCAGCTAAGTTCTCCCAGAGATCAAGTTATAAGAGTTTATAGGAATTCAAAATAACTTACAATTTGGACCACAGAAAAGACAACTAATGTTTTCTTAACGAGTCATAAAAATGAGATAAATTTCTTGCTTTAGAAGAGTTTCGATCAGAGTAGAAGACAATCAACAAATGCATAAATTGATAAATAACTATATCTGATACAGATCTACTACTTCTGTGGGTCATTATGAAATAAAGAGGGTTAGCTAGAATGATTTCTTCCATATAATAACAAAAAGAGGATTGATTTTGATCAGCGTTATCCCTTTTTTTACTTTCATCATATTGAAACTCATAGTACCTGGATACCATCAAGAACCAATATTCTGTCAGGCAAACGGAACCAACTTGGATATACTGCTTCCTTGTGTTCTCCAAGCATATCAAAGAAGCTTCTAGGGATCTTCATTATGGCTACTGCTTCAGTAGAATCAACTGATTGGACGCCAGAAAGTTTCTTCATCACATGAGGGCTCACATGTACTATCGAAGTAGAGGGGAGATTGAACAATTCTGGTCTCTCCATACCATCTAAAAGAAGTAAGCACTCAATGCTAGAGAGTTCTTCATTATTCAATTCTTGGAACCTGCAAACTTCCCTACACATAAATCACCAAGTAATTAAATTGTTTTTTCACATAAAAATTGCTTCACGTGAGAAAATATAATTAGATGTGGAATCATAAAACTTTAAAAAATTTTAGATGATGAAAGTCATTGTAGAAGTTGAAAGTAACCATTACATGAACTGAATTTGCAACTGATTCAGCCTCCGCACCTCAAAAATATAATTAATTTTCGACAACAAAAATCAATCTCTAGGATATGCTTCAGATATAGGATGTTAAACAATAAAATGGTCGTGAAGAAGATTCAGTAACTTGGAACCCAAGTTAAATATTGAGCATTAGGAGAAACAACAAGAACTGATATTTTTAATATTTTATGCTCTAAGATATTGCAATTATCCACTAAGCAAGGATTAGCAGGTGTTCAAATTTCCAAGCAAAGTTGTAAATTTTCTATTTATATGTACCAGGGGTGCATGTGATGAAAGAAGGAAACAGTTTTCCAAGGAAAATATTTAGAACATTACAATGAATTATCATTGTGCTTTAAAGGATAACTGGTAAATCAGTACACCGGAATTGGTTAAGCTTGAAACTCATTCATAAATTTTAATGTTCTTTTGAAGTTACTAATCAGCATAATAAGATGGTAGATCAAGCATTTTTGCCCAATTTTTGATGTAAAACGAAAAATCTGCACTATTTCTATGTGAAGGAAAGAGAAATAGTTCAGATTTTGATGAATTAAGTTTGGGATTGTGAGGATTTTCTTTTGAATTTGGGAGGGAAAATCTGAACTTAATTCCTCCAATCAAAGCCTGTTGATTAGGAAAGAATTTAAGAAAATATTCCTATCAGGAAATCTGAAACATTTCAGATTTTTCTCATAAAATCTGAGAGAATTGGAGAGAGAGGGAGGAGAAGGGGCGGCGGGATCCAAGGCTGGCTGAGGAAAATCACACCCTTACATCCGTGAAGTGAGTTAGGGAAAAAGAATAGGAAATTAATGCTGAAATTTGCTGGAATCTCAAAACAGTCAAGGATTCGTGGAGTTTCCTTTGCTGGATATTCCCAAGAGAAAAGAAAGGAAATATGGACATATTTTGTCCAGATCCAGTGAAGGGGGAACACAACGGGATGTGGGGAGGAATTGGGGATTATTTCCTTATTCCACTTCTCAGTTTTGGGAAGGAAATAATGGCTAGCAGTAATGGTGAGGGAGAAAAGCTGAGAGAAAAAAAATTCCCTTGCATCCGTGAAGTGAATTTGGGAAAAAGAATAGGAAATTAATGGCTTAAAGAATTTATTTCCTTATTCACTCTCAGCCCAGGGAAACAATTAATGGCTTGGGCTTTGAATCTCACGGCTGGTAGGAAGGAAGAAATTAAATCCCTTTCCAGCAGCAGCAGCAGGAGTTTCAAATCTTTACCTAGATGCCTTCAGGAAAATTCGGCCAAAAGCAAGAGAAGTTAATGAGGTGATTTAATGTTCCCCGATTTGAATTTAAAATTCAATTGAATTTAGAATTCAATAAATTTAAATTAAGGACTTAATGGAATTTGCTTAATGTAAGGGAATTAAGGAAAGAACCAATTAAATCCCTTTCGAATTTGAAATTCAAATCGGGTTTAAAAATGGAAACTTTCCAAAAATAGCTTTCATGAATTAGGAACGATTTCGAATTTTCAAAATACCGGATTTTGAGTTTAAAATCAGCCCACAATATGTTCACCCAAATTAGGCAAGGATTTCAGTTGGGATGAGGTGGTGGATGGTGGCCGGCGGCAAGTGATTGGGCCGGCGGCATCCAAAGGGGTGTTTGGCCTTGAAGTTGAGGGCAGAGGAAAAGATGACTACGAGGAGCAATATGATGAGGAATACAAAGACGGAAAAAAGAAAACAAAAACCAAAATAGAAGATCGAAGATAAAAACAAAAGAGAGAAAATAAAAACCGCGAGCCTCAGACTCTTCCGAAGACTGACGGGTGATCCGATTGCCCTTCTCCAAGGAACTTCAAATCACGAGCCCGGACCCATCCTGCGGCTGGTGACAACTTCGATTCCTTCCCATAGGAATCTCACTCTCGTTCTCTCCCAAGAACACAAGTGTGGAACACAAAATTTTCATATCCATTAACCATCCTATTACAATAGCTTAAGGCCATATATATAGGCCATACATTAGAAAATAAAAAAAATTTACAAAAATGCCCCTTGGGCCATAACACTCAAATAAACTAATCTAGGGGTAAAACAGAAAATAATATAAAATAATAGCTAAAATTCATAAAATAAATTTTAAATAACAATTTAAATTAGAGACGTCGATTTACGACGCCTCCTGTGATAAATGCGCCAGATCTTCATGCCGATGTCCGCATCAATTTTACTACCAGTTTGATCCCTTTCCTTTAAAAAATCGGGATCATATGCAACGTAATGTATAGTTAGACAGAAGAAGCATTTTTGCATCAATGATTTGAAGAAGATTCTTTAACTTGGAACCTAATTTAAATATCAAGAAGCAACTGGAACAAAAATTTTCAGAAGTTCTCGATCGCACAAAGCAGGGATTAATAGGTGTTCTAAATTGAAAGAAAATTTAAAATTTATATTAATATGCAGCAAGGGATGCATGTGATGAAAAATGGAAACAATTTTTCAAGGAAAAACAGAAGAATGCTAACAACAAATTCTCACAGTGCTATAAAAGATGGTTGGTAAATCGATACACAGGAATTGGCTGAGCTTGCAGCACATTCATAAATTTTAATGTTCTTTTGAAGTTACAAATAGACATAATAAAAGGGTTTATCCTAGAACAGAGAGTATTTCTATTGACAAAGTTTAGGAATAGTCTGGTTTTTCTATCACTTACCTTTTAAAATCGGGATCTGCTGCAACAGCATATAATTGCATAGATGAAGCATTTTTTGCATCAATAACTATGAAATTTCACGAAGCATAAACAGAAATTTACACAGAATTATGGTGATGTTAGATTTTTAATGTACCCTAATCAAACTTTTTTCCAGGTTGTCAGAGTTCATGGACGACTCTCTTCAATTCTCATTATTTGACATATTGGAACCCATTAATCGTCGTGGCATGCATGGCATCATAATCATCTTAATTCTAAAACTACCTAGCTTGGTTTTATTATCGTCATTCAATGGTTGCAATTGCATTATCATTAATACATTACTCTCATAGCATTCATTTCTTCATATTATATCAAGCAATAATTATTTATAAAAGTCTTGCATGATTTAAACATTCCAGACCTTTTAAGAGAAACATAATAATCAAGCAAAGCAGAGGTCGAATTTCTTTTTCGAGCAAAATGAAAAAAAAAACAATTGAGCCGACTATCTATAGTTCCACTAGTAGAGTTAAAAATTAATTGACGTCTCACATGATGGGAATGAGGCCCACAACTAGGGCATAACCGCAGGAACGGCGATAAGAAGAGCTGAGACGGAGCTTGACGCAGTGCTTCACGAAAGGATTCGAAGTACTCGATAACCTCGTCGTCGCAAGCTTCTTTTTCCTCAAGCCTGCAGGCGAAGACAGCTCGTTCGAACCTCCATTGTCGCCGCCAGTGCAATATCTTCCAGCGTCAGCCGGAGCCGTCACGCAAAGTAGAGGTTGCAGGAGCGACGCCATAAGCGTCGCCACAGTGCAGGGTGTAAGCGCCGGTAATTATGTTCGAAACTCGAAACTCGAAACAGGATCGATAATCCCACGAATTAAACTCGAAATTAAAAGCAAAATATCCTCCGGAATATATTTTTATCCAAATTCTCGAAATTAAATATAATATCTTAAATTTTTTGGAATTAATTTGAAATGATTTTAATTGTAGCTGTCTTAAACCTGATTATAATTAATATTTGAACTTGATTATAATCAGAATCAAAGACATGGGAGTTCTATTGGAAAACAAGGGTGGACTACATGTATCACAAGAGAGTGGGACACCTTTAGGGATGTTTGGATTGGCTATAGGTCAATAGGAAAATGGAGCAAAAAGGTCTTAAGTTGTGGAGTAATTATTGTGTCCGAACACCTAACGCATCCAGAGACCAATAAAAGTGTGTCACATCACTAGACGCTCGGTATCGAACTCGGTACCACTCGGTATACTCGATACCCTATCTAGTCACAATAATTTTTCAAAGTTATGAGTTGGACCAACACTTCTATGGATAACTCTGGACAACTATGGCCACCATTCACATGGTGGTGCAGTAGTTCGACAAAACTAGTTGCATTTTGGGTTGATGAATTTACTGAAGAAATTTATTTTCACTTCACAATTTTCTAATCCCAAACTATGAGGTGATGTGCTTTGGTCATCAAAAATAGCAAACTCCCTTCAATCGCTAGACACTGCCTCCATTTATATTTTTAGCCGGACCAACTCTTGTAAGAAATAACGTCCCTCATCATGCATAGCCTCCTTCACTTGTTCCAAAGCCGACCATCGTTCCTATGATTCATAAACTATGCATTAGTTTTGGGTTTCAAATGCATGGTTTGGTCATAGGGCTTGTAGGTTATGGGGCACTTTTTGGAATTAGTTGATGGTTTCTTCTTTCGGGTTTTTTTACTTTGCATGAAGGGTTGTGCGTATGATATTATATTAACAGTTATGTAAGAGAGAGAAAAAAATGAAATAATTTGAGAAATAATATAACTATTAATTTCTTTAGAGATACATGACTAAAAGTTAATTAAATAACCCACATCTTCTTCACAAATTGTGTGTAATAGCATATATTAAACAATCAAATAATATTTCAGAAGTAATTATATATTTAATTTATAAACCATATTTCTCATAATATAGATATTGTTGCGCACTAATTATAACTTTTTTCTTTATTTTATGGGCAGTGTATATATGAAAATAATAAGCTTTTAAATTAATCATAGTTCGTTATGAAATTGACATATATCGGCATAAGTGGGTTGTTTGGGACCGTTAGTTGTCTGTTTTGCAAATTGATTATATCATATCATTCCAAACATGCTTAGCTAATTTATGAATATTTTTTCTATATTTTTTTATATCCCCATATTTAAATATATAAAATAATTTATTTGACTATTGTATTTAAAACTAAACAATTAGCATAATTACCGATGAGTCCTTAGCTTATTTTATTATCAGATATCTTTACCCACTTACCAAACATGTCATATGGCCATCTCCTCTTTTTTTTTTTTCTCAAAGGAAAGAAGAGAGAGAGAGAGAGAGAGAGAGAGAGAGAGAGGATAAGAGAGAAACTTGGGTTTGGAGATCGTAAATAGGGGGTCAATATTTGACCAAACTCAGGCTCGACCCAAAAAATTCTAGGTTTGGGTCAACTTGTTTGTCAAACGGGTCAGGTTCGAGTTGATTAGAAAGCCGAAGTTAACTCCAGATGACTCGGATCCTGCCTGCACCTTGTCACTCAACTCAATCCTGCGTCCCACACCGCGTATGGCTCACCAGCGGCCTGCATTAGTGCCTCGCCTGCGTGCATACTGCCAGCTTCACACTAGCACACCCATGACCTACCTCCGCACTCGTGGCTTGACCCCACACCTCACACCCACGTCGGTGCCCTGCCTCACCCGGAGCTCGACCTCACGCCCCACAACCCAAGCATGCTCACTTGTTGTGCACCCGACTCAACATGTCAGGTCGGGTCAATTTGGGTTTGGGGCAGGTCAGCCATGAGTTTGGATTTTTGGCTGGTTTTTAAAATCGGGTCGGTTCGAGTTGGGTCAAATAGTGACGAGTCAATTTTAAGTTGGACCCAAACCCGACCCAAAAACCCAATTTTGCACCCTAATCATAGAATATTTTTGTTGGTCGATCAAGTTGAAAATTGTACTCTTCTCAATGTAGGCTATCATTATCTTACATATGATTTCAATGATTTTGCATATTTTATAGTTTATGAATTTTAATTTGATCAAAACTTATAAAATTTGTGATATCTTTATTTTTAGTAAATTTCAAAGTTTAACCATGTAACTTTTAATATGTTATAGTTTTAATTATTATACACATATTTACACGAATATATTAAATTTAATTTTACTGATGCTTATTGATCACATGACATATTACTATTTCATTGATTATTGTGTTACATATTTTTACAATTATATATTCATATAGATAGTGATTGAATGATTAAATGCATATTGTTCATATTATCTTATATTAATTTCAGTTGTAGGTTCTGAGAACCTACTGAGATATTCGCTAACTTTGTGGCTTTATATATTTTCAATAAGGTGTCAGAATTCAGTAGAGTGAGGACATATCTCATATTCAGGTTTTATTTTGTTTATGTTTTTCTTTATATATATATTTTTTTATTCTTTTTGTAGTCAATAGCTAAAAGATAGACTATTGTATATGAATTTTGAGAGATAAATACAATTTTATATTTTAATGTATATAATTTTCAGTTGCTTCTGACGAATTTATTTATATTGGTGGATTCATAGAAGCTCTGATTGATTAATTAAGAGATTAAAATAGACCATTTTCTAGAATTCAATCTTCGGGCGTTGCACTGTGGGACTTTAAGTCATTTGAAATTGGTTTAAATCAATTCCAACTTGAACACAATTATAACTTTCAAAATGGAATTTATAGAATTAAAAATAAAATAATTAATACAAAATAATATTTTTAAATACTCAAAATCAACAAATAAATTTATAGGTTGTTTTGTAGGCAACATTAATAAAGAGTTTTTTTTTTTTTTTTTTTTTTACAATATGTTTTCGTTCAATTTCTCATAATGAACCAAAAAAGTACAAAGTATAAAAAAAATTAAGACTATTGAAATTATAAATTTATATATTTTACCTATATCAGGAGATCATTGGGAGCATTAATAGAGTGCTTGTTGAAACTATCTATAGGAGCAAAGATATGGTAAGGAGAAAAAGCTTTCGCAATGAGTGCTTGATAAGGGCATTGACTTGAGTGATGACATGTGAAGGAGAAAATGATTTTATCACGCAGAAAAGTTATTACGTTCAGACAAAAAATTGAAAATCCAGAAAAATAACGAGCGATATCGAGTGTGTTATACTGAGCACGGTACCGAACTCCCAAGTGACGTGGCGCTTTGTTATTGGCCCTGGACATGTTCGGTGTTCGGACACAATAATTACTCGGTGATGAACTTGCAAAGGGCATTGACGATAAAGTTGAAGAGAATTTTATGATGAAAGCTACACATTATGAATGAGAATTCATATTCAAATAATGATTTGAGCATAGATTAGAATAATGTTGAAATTAGATTCAAATTTGAATTGATTTATATTAAGTTTATTTTTAATAGACTTTAAATAATCAATTAAAAAAATGTTCAAAATAAAATTATTATTATTTAATAAAAATCAATAAATAAATATTTATTCAATTTGGAGTCCTTGAGAAATATGAAGTGAAATATCTCTTAACATAAATGTCAATTAATTAACAAATAAAATTTCAATTTTTCTATTTATTTATTGTTTTTGTCCCTGAGGAACGTTGCCGCTTAGAACGATTTCCTACCGCGGCGCTCAGTTTGACTCGATAGCTGCAGCGACGGCGCGATGGAGCGGAGATCTTCGAAACGCGGAAAGCCTAATCTTCCGTCTTCTCTAGCTAAGCGCTTCCGGCTGCCGCCGGCGGACGGTGAGGCGGTAGAACTGTCGGCCTCTGGCCAACGAGGTTCCTCCTCGTCATCGCCCTCCGCCGTTATGGTTACAGGTCTCCCCTCAGACTGCACGGTCCTCGAGCTCAAATCCCGCTTTGAGATGTATGGCCCTATCTCCCGCACCCGAATCGATGAAAATTGCTTTGGATATGTGACCTTCCGCTTCGATCAGGCTGCCGAGGCTGCGATTGCCGCCTCCATCGATCCCACTTTCGGCATCGCAATTAGATCCTCGCAGGTACTGCTTTTATCGCGTTAAATTTCTGCATTGTACTATGAAGTCTTTAATTTTGTGCGGTGAGACGCGTTGCTTCTGTAAATCAGGTCTTTTTGCCCTAAAATTTAGGGCAATTATCAAATTTAAGAATTCCATTGGAACTAAGCTTTCTTAGAAAATAGTTGGATTAGAGAAAACAGGAAATAACTGATTTATTGAACTTGATGTGTCCAATCGGAAGTTAGAATTGAAACGTTGTCCAAATTGGGGTGATCTGTTCTGATAACTTCGTTCTTTTCCGCCGCCAAGATGGGGGTAATGGACAAGGGATATGAGAGCCTTCATAATTCATTAAGCATATAACTTGTAGGTGCAATGACTTTGTGGAGGATTAAGTGAGGTATAAACCTATATAGATGCATGGGGATAGAAATATTTATTAGTGGGGGCACAATTTGATAATTTTTTAAGTTACTCTCAATAATTTTTTGCTGAATTTTTTGATTTTCTATTTATTAGTTCATAGTGAAGTAATATTTTTATATTTCAAAAATATTAATATTTATTTTTTAATAATTGATTAAATTTATATTTTATTAGTTGTATTAAACACAAATCTATAATTATTTTATTTCGCTTTAAATATGTAAGTATTAATTTTATATATATATATATATATATATATATATATATATATATATATATATATATATATATATATATATATATATATATATATATATATATATTCTTGATACAAATGTGAGACGAAGAAGGAAAGTTAACAGAGGATTAATATCGAATTTAAATATTTATTAAGTTATAAATAGTAAAAAGGAGAAATTTTAAGGAGCACGCAGAATGAATAAATTTGCAAAAAAAATGTACTTGGTAGTTTATTTAAAAAGGAGCAAAGGCGCCAAAATTTTTTGCTAAAAGAAAATGACGATTCAGTTGGCGTAGTCCGCATGTGACGTAAGCCTGGGGGAATTTGCCAAAGCTTTTGGTGCACTCCTAACAAACTTGGATCCCACACTTGTGTGATGGCGGTGATTCGTTTGGTGCACTCATCGCACCTAGGCAATACACACGTGATCGACATGAAATTAAGAGCTTGAGTTTGGGCGTGTTTGTCAGCCGGATTAAACAATTAAGGATGACCGAGAAATAATAATTCAATTTATTTATTAATAAACAATAACATTCAAGATCACCTGGGGAAAGATTTGTGGTGCGTTAACTTGATATAAGTAATGATTATATTATCAGATTTGTAATTCACACTAATTATAATTTTTGTCTCATACAAACTTAACTACTATGTATCGTAGTCGAGGTATCCTCCACCCATTTGTAGGTAGTCACGGGAAAAATGCGAGCTCGATGCAATAATGCAATAGATGATGTTGTCGAGTTAGCAGACAGGGTTAACAGATCAGTGTATATTGATTATAGTGTATTTGATACACATGAGCATTAGTCCTCCCCTGCCGAGAGACCATACAGACACCGGACCCATACTCAGGGATCAAGGAGATCAATTTCATATGCTCTCAGGAGAATTATTGCCACTGATATACGCACTGACGACTTTCAGGCATCGAGTACATTCTATGCACATAGGCTCTGGAGGTCATCTCATGCCATCGAACTTTTAGGTGGGTGGATCTTTAATAGCATGAGTAGATCCATATGTTGTTGGACCATCGTCAAATTATTAATCTCTGAAATTGTTCTTGGCGCCAATACTGTCTTCACTGCAAACATCCATTGTGCAACCTTTTCCAAACGTTTAATAAACAATATCATAAGATTATAGTAAATGGATAGTATGAGACCTTGGATGGGTAGGCTTGGGCATGCCATAAACTCCGTGGAAGCATTTGGACGCATTCGTAGACATTATCCCGTAATGGTGCCCAACATCTTAGAGCAAGCTCCATTTTGATACAACATGTTATAATGTAATAACCCGTATTTTGACCCAGATAAATATTTTTTTATTGAGTCATTTTAACTCTAAATCGTAAACCGTCTTCGTCATAACATTGTTACTGTAGTATTTTACTTGCACTAGTTTTTTCGTAATTAGCACTGGTGAAAATCCTTAAGAAATTGACACTTATCGGTACAAGTGAGGATTTTGGGACTGATAGGTGTCTGTTTGGCAAACTGATTTCATCAATATTCTTTAAATAAAATGATTTATTTTATGAATATTTTTCTATAATTTTTAAAGTCCCAAAACTCTTTTTATGAATTTTATACTAAAAATTTTGATTAAACTAATTATATAATATTATATTATCATTATATTCTAAAATATGCTAAGTCACTAAGTTTTTAAAGCCTATACCTATTCATCTTCGGCTAACAGAGACCTACAAAGAAAAATTAAGAAACAAAGTGAGGAGAGAGAAAAAGATATTCAGATTTTGAGGCCGTAGAACGGTTTTCGTCAGTCAAGCCAGTTGGAAAAATTACTCATCTCACTGTAAGGAACCTTTACCTTTTTTTTATTTCAATGATTTTATGTTTTTGATTTTTTTTCGATCAAATTTATATTTCCGTTGCCAAAAAATAACGATAATTTTGCATTGGTATAACTTTCACCGTGTAATTTTTTATATGTTATAAAGATTAAAATTATAAATATTTTGAGTATTTATTTGAGATTTTTCATTGGAAGATTTTAAAAATACAGTAATTTTTGCCTACTCTAAATTTTAAAATTAGTCACTTACTACGGTCTTTCCGTCCCCTATCACCAGACAACGGTCTTTCTGATCACTGTCTCCCGCCGACTTCGGTCCTTCTGACCTCCCTCGCCAGACAACTGTCCTTCCGACCATCATCACCAAACTATGGTCTTTCCGACTTCCGTTGCCCGCCGACTATAGTTCTACCGACTAAACAAACATTTCCATAAAGGTAGTTTAGATAACACCATGTAAGATCTATTATCATTAAACTACTAATAAGCATATATAAGTCACATATGTTCATGGGTAAACAATATGGTTATATATTTTGGATTAAAAAAAAGTTGTATTTTATTTTTTATGCTAGTTTCTATTTATGAAATGTCAAAAATAAAAAATTTGTGGGCTTACTCCCCTTGCCTCCTGATAAGTTAAACACCTTGTTTTAAGCCTCTCTCTTTTAAAACATTGATCTTTCCCCACATACATTCATTGATTAGAACTTGAAGCTCCCGTGTCATCCATTAAGGGGAGGAAATTATTGTTTTGCAATATAAGTTGTAGACGTACATATTTACATTATTTATTCCTTGAACTCTTCAAATGTGACATTTATGGTCCTTCCTTTTATTTTCTCATTAAATCAAACAAAAGTATGGGTTTAAAATGAGAAATACTCATTATTTGTCATTATTTGTGTGAGTGGGAAAGCTTTTCTCAATAACACGCAAATAACTTTGTTCGTAGCAAATGTTACCTTCAGTTGCAACATTATCAAACTTTTTACTGCTTGTTTGTGTTAGCTTATGACATAAAGATTCATTTGTAGCTCCAATCATAATGTCGTCCACTTAAATTTGTGTTATAATTATATCTTGGTTAATTCTCTTAGGGGTTATTTGGTTGGAGGTGTTTTGAGTGCATCGTATTTCAAATGTAGGGATTTTAAAAATTAAAGTGTTTGGTTAGCTAAAAAGTACATTTGAAGTATTTTTTTGAAGAATTTAAAACTCATCCTTATTTTAATTTTTGGTGTATTTTGAGATCACCTTAATTCGGTGATTTTAGAATACACCTCGTTCACTACTTGCCTTGCATTTTTCGCTCGCTTCCATTGAAGCTTACCCAACAAGCTCTGGGCACGAAGTCTTCTCCTTTACATGTTGGCAATCCCATCCCAACAAGCCCATGTCATGAAGTCCTCTTCTCCTTCACATGTTGGTGAACCCATCCTAACAAGTTCCTGTCACAATGTCTTCTGTTCTTGTCCTAGCAAACTCTCGTCACGATGTCCTCGTCTCCTTTACAAGCTACCAAGCCTGTTGATGCCCATCCCAACAAGCTTTATTACAATGCCATTGTCTTCTTCATAAGCCATTGAGCTCATAGATGCTTGCCCCAACAAGCTCTTGTGAAGATGTCTTCATCTCCTTCACAGGTCATGGATCGTTGCTCTAGCAATCTCTCATCATAATTTCCTTTAAGGTTAATTTATTTTTTATTTTTTTTTTCTAATTTTTAACACAAAAAAAATATCTTGAATTTAAAAACACTACCTTTAGTTCAGACTGTATTTAAAATTCTTCTGAATTCCAATTTCTTTCAATCAAACATCCTCATAAAAAGATTAGCATCTACTTTACCATTCTTGAAACCCCATATCTAAAAGAAAAATGCTTAACCTATCATAACAAGTGTTGGGCTCTTGTTTCAAACTATAAAGTTTTTTATAATTTAAAAACAAAATTAGCTGCTCATGTAATACAAAAATAATTATAATAATTTTAAAGTATTTAATTTTATATCTAAATATATTACTAGATTTGCATAGGGAATTTCATAATAAAATATTATGAAGCATTGCCCCATTATGTAAGAAATTATGAAATTAATTTTTAAATGATACATTTGGATAATAACCATTATGCTTTTTTATGACATAAGCCATAATTTCATTGCCCTACATATTTTATATTTTGATGACAAGTGCCTATGCTAAATGTATGGTTAGGATTTGATTATCTAAGTGTAGGATTCAGATTGAATGACATCTATCACTTGTAAGAGTTTAGAAACAATGGAGTGGAGTGTTTTGGTGATGATATGGGTCATTGAAAAAATTAGGTGGCTAAATAAGGTTAAAATTATAAGTTTGGCAATTGAACTATAACACCCCCTAAAGTGAGGGACTAAAATTTTTGTTTCCTCCTAACAAAGGTAGTAGAAAACTCTGACTTTCTCACTGAATACCCAATCTCTTCTGGCTCACTTTAACCTTGTATTATAACATGTTATATGGGATCAATCCGTGGTGGATGGATTTTTTCTTGCTTATTTGCCAACCCAATTTCCTAAGTTGATTGGAACTTTCTTAAGTTTATGGTTTCACACTTAAGGTTCTTATCTTGGTCTTTGTATTACAGCTTCAAGTGGTTCGGGCAAGTGATCCTGTGACACATTGGAGGATAGGAGTTAGATCTTCTTCCACTTCCAAACTCGTGCGACCAGAAAGACCTCTGAGCAGACTTGGTAGAAGTAAGAAGCAGATTATTCCAGGTACAATAGCGGCTAAGAATGGGTCAGAATCGTCCTATACTGAAAGGGAAATCAAAGCTTATGATGATCTTTTCTAAAAAGAATATTTTTAATTGGGAAAATGATCAAAATGATCTCTTGACTTTTTATAAAAGATCAAAATGGTCCCCAACTATATTAAAAAATTATTTTAATCTCTGAAGTCTTTAAAATGAATTAAAATAGTCTCATGGTGGGCTTATTTTTATTCCTTTTTAAGAAGTTGAGGACTAAAATGATATTTTAATATAGTTGAGGATTATTTTGATCCTTTGTAAGGAGTCAAGGGATCGTTTTGACAATTTTCTTATTTTTAATTATATTTTCTCTTCCTAGCAATCCTGAAAAGGTTTTCATTTGGCCTCTGCCAAAGAATTCCTAGTAGAATTTGACTTGTTACACTTGGCACCGGGCTTCTTCGTCGTAGATAACTTTATAATAGAATTACATGTTTAAAGCTCCCTTTTTCTTTGCCTATATAATTCAAAAGGGATGTAACTGAGCCTAGCTTTTTTTATGTTAATTTCTTTGAGATGAGCCAGTTAATCTTTTACATAAGAGCTAGTTTGCCGTGCCAATGATTTTTTAGATTTTTGGGCTGTTTGGGTAACAGTTAATGTCAGTAATTCAGTTACTATCATTTGAAAACTAGGATTTTAGCAAATCAAACAAGAATTTATGTATTCTTCTTCTTGATATATTAATTGCCTGCGTGATGCTATGCACCTCCGTTTGTAGCTTGCAAGGATCTAGCACCAGCCTAGCATTGGAATACTTGTAACCTTCTATTATTGCTCTTATTTTTAATACTTTCACATTAGTTTTATATTTATCATTACTTCTGCATTTGCCATCCTTTCTTGTATGTGCCTGAATGACCCAAACTTCAAAATTTCTCAATCTGAATCAATAGCTGCTACTGCTAACCATCTTCTTGTATTGTCATTTTTACTTTTTTTACTTTTGTCATATATTCTATAAGATGGTGGTGAGACCTACAATACTTTATGGTGCATAATGTTGGCCATTAAAAGAGAAACATACAATTATGTTAGTGTTGCAGAGATGAGGTTGCTCATGTGGACGAGTGGCTTTACTTAGAAATAGAATGCGAAACTAGCATATACGTGAAAAGGTTGGAGTAGCTTCAGTGACAGATAAAATTAGAGAGTCGCCTTAGATGGTTTGGTCACATAAAACGTCGGCCCTCTGATGACCCGATTAGGAAAGTATGTGCATTATATTTGACCTATCTTAAGGAAGGTACGGGTAGACCTAAAAAGACTAAGCTATAAAATATTAGAAATGATATTTTTTAATTAGATTTAAATGAGAATTTCACTCTTAACAGGACACAACAACATCATTAAGCCTTTATTCCACTACGTGGGATTGGTTACATGAATACTTATTCTCTATTATATCTTATTAAGAGTCAAATTCTCATTTAAATCTAATATATCTACTTTGCTAATCGGGTCATCGAAAGCCGCCATTTTATTTGACCAAACCATCTCAAGCGAATCTTGCTAATCTTATCTTCCACTGGAGCTACAATATTTTCATGTATATGCTCATTTCATTTCCTATCTCTAAGAGTAAAGCCACTCATCTACCTGAACGTCCTCATATCTGCAACACTTAACTTAATATTTTGCTTCTCTTTTAAGGGCCAATATTTTGCACCATAAAGCATTGCTGGTCTGTCCACCATCTTATAGGATTTTTCCTTAAATTTGAGGGGGACTTTTCTATCACACAGCAAGCCCGATGCATTCTTCCACTTCAACCACCGGAGTTGAATTCTACTAATAATATCTCCATACATTTGAACATCTCTCTGAACAATAGACTCAAGATATCTAGAACGTGTACTCTTATTAATGACTTGATCGTCCAAAGTCACAATCCCCACTCGATCTATTACTACTAAAATTATACTCAATATATTTAGTTTTAGATCTACTAAACGAAAACCCTTAGTCTCTTAAAAGGACACATTGAAAAAAAAAAAAGATTTATGTTGTCGACCCAACATAGTGGGATAAAGACTTGATGTTGTTGTTGTATCTTTTGTCATATATCCAGTCATAAAACACTCAAACTTGCTAAACAGCCAATAGTTGATCTATTTAACATTGTTGGTTTAATTTACCAGTTTATAAAATTTAGTTTTTGTCTTCCTGTCGTTAATTCCCTTTTTGCATGGTTCTTTGTAGCATTTCTATATTCTGTCTTCATATTTTCATTTTTATATATAATGGATCAAATATGATTAAATCTATCAATTGAGTTATCACTTAGTATTCAATCAATATTGACTATTAATTTTTAATTTCATCCAATAAAATTGCATTGCATATATTTTATTGAGTTTTTAATATGTTTGTTGTGCCTTGTGAACCTAATTCATTGCGTTTGCTACATACTATTTTAAGAATTATATCCCATAAATTTAGTTTTTGGA
The DNA here is from genome assembly GCA_016618105.1 of Dendrobium huoshanense. Lineage (NCBI taxonomy): Eukaryota > Viridiplantae > Streptophyta > Magnoliopsida > Asparagales > Orchidaceae > Dendrobium > Dendrobium huoshanense. Next base: position 7,666,573 of record CM028352.1, on the reverse strand, counting down.
CTGATGAGTGGCTAAACTAGGACATCCTCTTTACAATTGTATCAAAGCCAATGATTTAGTCAAGATCTAGTTGTTCATTCCATTTGGGCCAAAGGTTTTGGTGGTCTTTAACCATAGTTATAAACAAACCTCAAATATAGTATTGATTGTCATTGTGCCATAACAGGTTGACTAACTTTGGTGCACGGCTAGGGGCGAATCCCCATATAACTTAGGGTGGATTTGAAACTTTCAAAGCAAATATTCCAAATCTACCTAACTGGCTTGATTCCCTTTCTCCCACTTCCTATATTTTGGAAATACAACATTATGAATATTGGCAAAACACATATAGTTGAGTTGCAAATCAAATGAACTTGTGTGCTTTTGTTTGTTTTAGGAATGGTGTTCTTTTTTTTGGCCTCAAGTCATATCATATAGCAACATGTCTATATCAGATAATGTATGAGTAATATCATTGTACAAAAAATTATCATTTTCCACATACAATAACAGTAAATGTTGCACCTAAATTTAACTCAAAATAGTTTGAAGAATTTACTGACTAGTTAGAATACAATGTACAATTTTCTGATAAGAATTTCCTGGCTGGTTAAAATATGACCCTTGTTATTAAAAAAATTTCATTCTAATGGTAAATGATGATCAATGTTGAGAACTTTTCATGTGAGTGGAGGACCATTAATTCCACTTGAGAGTATATAATATAGCATTTCTTAAAAAATAAATTAATAAATTAGTTCTTAAGATGCTAGTTGTGAATCTCAGCCTTGGCTTAAAACTTTCGGTTCATGGGTCTTCATTTATCAGCATACTAAGGTTTCATTTGGGACGGGTTTCTTACTGCTTTTTAAAGTTCTTTTTTTTGTAAATAAATTAAATATTTTGTACTAAAAACTGCTTTAATTAGCAGTAAGAAAGTCATCTCAAATTAAGCCTATGTTAAATGTGAGCCCTCAACAATATATATGTTTTATTCTACTAATTCTAAGGCTTCATTTGGGACGACTTTTTTACTGCTCATTGAAGCAGCTTTCTAGTACAAAAATTTTAATTTTTATACTAAAAAGCTGCTTCAAGAAGCAGTAAAAAAGCCATCCCAAACGAAGCCTAAACCTCTTATGTTCTAAATATCCTCAATTATTCTAATTTCAACTTATTAAACAAAAATGTGATTAAATTTATGTCATATGTAGGTAGCAAACACTGGCACATCACAAGGAATGTATTTTATAAGCTCTTTATAATTGAAATACCCAAAAAAATAAAGCCAACAACTTATCGCTTCAGCTTCAACACTTCATCATGAACCACTTCACTAGTTTTCCGCCCAAACCAACTTATCAAGAAGAGAAATATATATCAAAATTAAAAAACAAACAAACATAAAATAAAATGATAAAAAGCCAGACAAGTAGGTCTGTACATTAGCTGATCAATCATACCCCCACAATAATTAAGATTCATGAAGATATATATATACTGACAAACACATATTTCTATTCAAACTTAAAAAGTTTCAAAATCTCATTACTCCTTCACCCCATTGTCTTCCTTTTCCCTAACAAAAGCTTCCTCAGCCAGCTCCTGCAGGCCACCACCACCACCACCCAGCTTCTCTTCTTTCTGCATCCCCTTATAACGGTAGAAATGTGCACATACTAAGAAGTAAAGAAAGTTCACCATACCCATAACTGCTATGACATAGTAGAAGTAGTCGAGGTGGCCGGAGTTGATATCTCCGGCCAGCCAACTGTTCCTTCCATTCCGGCCAGTGGCCTTTTGTATGACAGCAATGAGGACGCTGCTGAGATAGCCGGCGCCGGCCAGGCTGCAATAGAAAAGGGAGCCTGCCACTGTTTGCATTTGCTCTGGAAATTGCTGGTTGTAGAACTCCACCTGCACAGAAGTTACTGATTAACTTTAATTGTTTCACCTGTTGAACTTTATTCTTTTGACCTTATGATTAACATAGATACATTCTTCTCTTAAATGATTGCTGTTTGAACTGACTTTGCTTGAACAGTTTACATGATATGACTATTAAAAGGAGTAAGTAAATAAGCTTCGTTTTGATGACTTATAAAAAATTGTTTTAAGAAGCAGTAATAAAGCTGCCCCAAAAGAAGCCTAAATATGTTATATAATGGTATTTCAGATATGCGATTAAGGTTTCGCTTGGGACGGCATTCTTTCTGCTTCTTAAAGTAGCTTTTTGGTACATAAATTTTTAATTTTATACTAAAAAGCTGCTTTTAAAAGCAATAAAAAAGCCATCGCAAATAAAGGAGAAATTTAGCACAGCATATTATTTATTGATTGAGTCAAAAGCTAAAGCCAATAGTGAAGGGCCACCATCAGCTGCTTGTTTCGCTTTCAATTCGTTCTGTCGTATATTTCAAGAGTTTCATTTGGAATGTCTGTAGCACTGTGTAAAAAATAGTTTGAGAGAAAAAAGTCTGTGGAAGTTGTGGCATTATAGAATTTTGGGGGATTTATATGCATCTACCTCACATAAAATCTAAATTTTAATATTTATAATTAATTTAATACTCAAAATTTTAATTTTTAAATCATATAAAAATAGTATTCAAATTAATTTTGTAAAGTAATTTTTTTTTCATGTATATTTTTTAATGTGATTGTATTAAAATTATATATACATAAATGCAAAAAAATGGACAATATTTTGTTTATAGTTACTATAAATTTGATTATAAATAAATTGATTAAATTCATCTTAGGTCGTTAAAAATAGAGCTAACCCCACCTGTCCAACGGCATTGAACGCCTCCGCCACTCCCATCAGCACCAACTGCGGCGACAGCCACACACTGCCGACATTCCCGCCACCGCCGCCGCACCTTCTCGCCGCCGCATCCCTTCCACCACCCCAGCAACCAGCATCGAAACGGCCGAGACAAATAATCCAACTCCCTGCCTCTGAAGCAGACTAAGACCCGTTTCCTGACCCGTGACCCGCCCAAGAACAGGGACAAGGACCCGATCGTATACGGGTATGAATAGAGTGAGAGCGAGGAGAGAGATTATGCCGACGGAGGCCGCCGGCACCTGAAAACCGCCGGAGCCGAGGTGGCGGTCCATTGTTAGAGATTGGAGGACGGAAAAAGTCCATTGTTGAGAGATTGAGATGAAGAAGATGATTCCAGAAGCCCAGATGGGAATGATTCGGATTAAGAGTTTGACTTGTTCTACCATCTGGACGCTGCAGAGATTCCATGGATTGGCTGGCTCGCCGCCTTCGTTCACTTCTCCGGCGAGTTTGATTGCCGCTTTGTTTAAGAACCTGGTTAATTCATTAATCACTTATTAGATAAAACCAAATTCATCCAAATGACACTATATGCAATTTTATAATTATTTTGTTAATTTTAAAAAATAATGAAAAATCAATACCAAATTAAATTATCATTGCAATCTAATAACTAAAACAATGAGAAAGAAATTGCAATTTTTTTTTTTAAGTAATTGCAAACAAAACCCTAAGCCTTAACAGATAAGGGTAGAACTGCATTTATTGCAAACATCTAACACCTCAAATCTTAAAAGCTGTACTGGCTATCTTAGCTAGTTATAATGAAAAACATGAGTGTAGACTTGTGCATATGAGTTTTACCATATGCAGACCTTGCGTGCTGCTTCGTTCCAAAGGTACAGTACTGCTTCTCCTAACCCCCATACACACCGCAATCAATAAAACTAGCCACTACCATTTTTTTATTACTTCATATTGTACCCTCTGCAGTCTTGTACTTAGGCTTTCACTGGTTGCCAAGGGATTCGAACTAGGGACCTAGACTTTACCCAGCCGACTCTTCACCACCCGGACAAACAACGATGGGTGATTCTAAATTTTAACTATCAATAAACTTTAACTATTCCAAGTTTATTTATATGATATGGTGTATAAATTTAGAAATTATTATGTGTGGAGGATGGACGTAAAACGTCTTATAGAAATTAATTAGGATGTGTCATGTTAGTGGTATCGAACTGCGGTAATTATAATTAAATTTTAAATGTATTAAAATTGGTCCCCATGAGATTAAAGAAGAACAGCTTCTACTCCATGCATGTGCGCCTAGGCTAGCCTAACTCCTACCTGCCCACATTACATCAACACTCATTTCTTCAACCAAAATTAAAATTGCCTATTTCACATATATAAATTGAATAAAATAATAAAATTTAAATTTAGCATTATAAGAAAATTTAATTGGAATAGGAATTTTAAATATTATAGTAGAATAATTAACACTAATTATACTACTCTAATGTCATCCCAAATGTCTACCAACCAAATTAAAAATTGAGAATGAATTTTAAAGCTTATTAAAGTTAAAATCAGTCTAAAATTTAGGTAGGAAGTCTACTTCTAGTTATAATTTGAGTGTAGAGGAGGGTTAAATCTATAATTAAATAATTAAGATTTCGTTTGAGACAATTTTTTAGTAAAAAATTGTAATTTTTGTAGTAAAAAACTACTTTAAGAAACCGTAAAGTTTAATTTGAGACGATTTTTTTCCACTTCTTAAAACGGTTTTTTAATATAAAAATTAAAATTTTTATTATCGAAACTAGTTTAAGAAACGGTAATAAAGTCGCCCCAAAGGAGACCTAAGGCTTCATTTGAGACGACTTTCTTACTGATTCTTAAAACAACTTTCTAATACAAATTATACTAAAGTCTACTTTAAGAAGTAGTAAAAAAGTCATCCCAAATAAAGCTTAAGTTATTTTAAGAGCTTCGATTTAAAAAAAAACAATGAAATATTCATAACAAAAAAAATAAAAAAAAAAAATTTAGAAATGTTTTATAGTGAAATTTATTATCTTCAACCTATGACATAAAATCTTTAATTTTTTATTTTAATATTTATTACGTCAATCAAATATCAAATATAGATAATTAAGAAAATTAAGAAAGCCTATGACTTATATAAATCGTTAATTACCATACCTGAACTGCAGAGTAAGGGGCAGTCTCATCGCCCGGCCACCACTCATCACCGGCGGATTATACAGCACCGCCTCCTGCCGGCTAGCATCCTCCGGCTCCGGCAACTCGACGCTGCGTTTCCGATAAGCCGCCACAAACACCTGAACTATTCCGGCGAAAAAGCTTCCCTCCGCCGCCACATAGACATAGATCTTTGTCCCTATGAAGAAGACAATAATGGAACAGAGCATGCAAATAGCAGGAACTCCGAAGCCGATGGGCCAACTGATACTGTCTTGTATATAGACCATCACCGTCATCCCCACCACGACGCCTGCCGTCGAGGTGCAGTAATACCAATTGAAGAAGCTGGCAAGGCCGCGGCGGCCTGCGGCGGTCCGGCGGTCAAATTGGTCGACGCCGAATGGGAGGCTGCAGGGGCGGACGCCGCCTGATCCGACAGCGAGAAGGACGAGTGAGAGGATGAGGACGCCAAGTTGGGAGGTGGATGGGCCGGAGCAGTGGCCGGATAGTTGGTCGGGATGGGAGCAGTTAGGCGGCCGGAGTTGGGGGACGGCCGCCGTTAAAGTTAGGACCACCATACCCTGTTCATTTACGCCGGCAAATTCGTCATTATTAGTGGCTTACAATATATTCGATCTCTACAAAAATCAGAAATTAAATCAAACAAAATTTATTAAAAAATTTGAGATAATAATAATTCAGTCAAACGTTAGTCCAAAGAATGGTCAATACGCATATCTAATCATTAAGGTCCTATAATTAATCATTTTATAATTAAAAAATTAAAATAAAATAATTTGATTAAACTTCAATCTTTAAGGATTATTTTTAAATAAATATGCTTTAAATTTTAATCAATTTGTTATACATTATATTATTATTCAATATAACAAATAATATCTTTATATCATTATTTGATGGAATTGTATTATATTAATATAATATATAAAATTTATAGCATCAGTACACTTTTTGTTTTTGTAAAAATACTAATTATGTTTAAATATTAAATTTTTTTTGGGAAATTTTAAATATTAAAAAAAAAAAAGATTTATGACTTTGAGATAAATAAAGGCGGTTGTTGATAGGCTGGCCGCCAGTAGAGGAGGAGGTGGGGCCGTCTTCGGTGTGACATTTTGTGTCCTTCGTTATAGATTGAAGTGGAGACTGTCGTATTTCATCATTTTAAATTAGGTCTATTTTGTTTGGTATTCGTATGATTTCGCGTCTTAAATATCTATGAATGGACCGTTTAGCCCATAAGATTAAGGTTTTATTTGAGATTTTTTTTTAAAAAAAAAGTCACCATAGGTGGGTGTGGGTGGGCAAAGCCCGCCAACGCAGAGCATGGGTACCCAATCAGGACCCAATGTAGGGCTCTGGATTAGTCACCTCAAATTTTTTTTTTCATAAGGTCATTCCATTTGTACCCACAGAGAAATTATTATGTGTGGATGTCGAATGCAATTCTACGTCTGGATGCCACAATATTCAGTGGTATCAAGCCGTTGTAACGAGCGATACCGAGCTGCGGTACAGTAAAATGACGACGTTGTGCATTTTGATTGGTCTCTTACGATATTCGGCGTCCACACAGAATACATTTTTCGTACCTAAGAAATCAAAACCTCTTAAGCATCCTAAATCATCACTACTACCTTTCTAAATAGTGTTGGATTTTTCGTTTAGGCTATGCTATCTTTAATGTTAAAAGAAGGATCATCATGATTGCCTTTAGTTACCTCCATAACTTTCTATTGTCACTTCACATGTTGCCTTTATGTTGTGTTATGCTTATCTCTAACAAAAGGAACTATTTGACCATCCTCAATATCATTCGTAGCGTTTCAATATCGCCTCATCTACTGTCTTAAAGTTGTGCGCTTTGGCAATAGGAGGAGTATAATCTTAACAACCACCAACAATCTCCTTGACCTTTTAGCAACATTTCATTCATTGCCTTCAAAACTAATGCTATACCTTGCACTCAAGCTTATCACCGTTAACTTTCTATTAATAGCTTATGCATATTTAAGGCATGATAACTATTTATAATTATGGTTGTCGACTACCTAATGTAACCCTCCACTTTTCTCATCCCAGACTTAGGACCTAATCATGACGATATTTGCAAGATGATGTACCATGGTGTATGCTTTTTGCTGATGATAGTCATCGTGTTGATAAGTCTAAGAGAGAGAGTTGAAGGTAAACTTGAATTATAGAGGTCAACTTTAGAGTCTAAAGGTTTTCGCTTGAGTAGATCTAAAACCGAAGACATGGAGTGTAATTTTATAATAATAGATCTAGTAGGAGAATTGTGACGTTGAACAATCAAATTATTAATAAACGAAAATATTATTATTAGAATTCAAGTTGGATGGTTGAAGTAGAGGAATGCATCAAGCCTGTTATGCGATAGAAAAGTACCCCTCAAACTTGAGGGAAAATCTATAAGATGGTGGTGAGAACTACAATGCTTTATGGTGCAAAATGTTGGTCATTAAAAGAGAAGCATAAAACTAACTTAAATGTTGCAAAGATAAGGATGCTCACGGGGATGAGTGGCTTCACTATTAGATACAAAATATGAAATGAGCACATACATGAAAATGTTGAAGTAGAGGAATGCATCAGTTCTGTTGTGAGATAGAAAAGTACCCCTCAAACTTGAGGTAAAATTTATAAGATGGTGGTGAGACCTACAGTGCTTTATGATGCAAAATGTTGGTCATTAAAAGAGAAGCGTAAAATTAACTTAAATGTTGCAAAGATAAGGATGCTCATGGGGATGAGTGGCTTCACTATTAGATACAAAATATGAAATGAGCACATACATGAAAATGTTGGAGTAACTCCAATGAAAGACAAGATTAGAAAGAATCACCTTAGATGGTTTGGTCACATAAAACGTCAGTTTTTTATGACTCGATTAGTAGAGCAAATGTATTAGAATAGGCACATATTAAGAGAATTAAAGGTAAACCTAAAAAAACTTGACTATAAAATATTAGAAATGACATTTTTATTAAATTTAATAAGAATTTGACTATTAACATGACACAAAAGAAAAAAATCTCCCCCTCATACTTTTTGTTTACTTTGTTAACTGTATAGGCTGTCATTCATAACAATACTATCAATTAATTAATTGAGTTAAATTATCGTATAAAATTACTTTTAATATATTAGATTCTTCACCCTTTTTTTATTTTGTGTTATTTAATGCTGGACTCTAAATATAAATTCATTATAAAAATTAAAATAACAATGATAAAAATAAAAATAAAAAGCTATTCTCACCAAATAATTTATGCAAAAACAAAGCCACCATTCATGCTGTTTCCCTAAATGTGGAAAAATATGCGGACTTAGTGACCTCTCCATGTGGCTTATGTTCCCAATCCATTAATTAGCTTAAACGCTTCTTAATCAACGAATTAAAGGTGCAATGCGCAGATTATCTTAGACGGCATTGATTTATTAGTGTTGCACTAAAGATAGTACCAAAGTGACTAATCGCAGCATCCTAAGTGTTAAAAAAGTACAGTTAAATAATAGAGTCTCATGATCCCCATCACTATAAAAGGATCCATCCTATCAATCCATCCAACTTTTTTTTTTTTTAATTTTAATATTGAATGCTAAAATATAAATATAATTCAATTAAAATAATAATAATTTAAGATGTTAAGGAAATTGAATGTGCTTAAACAACTTTTAATTGAAGAAGTTATTACATTTAATTCGAATTATTGATTTTTTTTTTTTTGTTTCTAATAATTATAGTGGTAGTATTGTAAATAAAAATTATGAATTGTTCTCTTTTAATAATGAAGATTAAGGTTTAATATATCAATATTTTTTATAGAAATAAATTATTTTGATACTTTTAAGGTTTTGTTTAGGACAATTTTCTTAATGATTTGCTTTTTAAATCACAATTATAGTTTATTTTTGGTGACTGCTTTTAGGAATTTTTTTATGTAGGAACCACCAGCTTTATAAAAAGTTGTAGCCGTCACAAACGGACCTTAAGTTACACCTAAAATTACGGCATCATTTGTGACGGCTTTCTTACTATTTTGTAATGCTGCTATAGAGAAAATAACTTGTTAAAGCTATTGTAGAAATCAACTTTCTAGCGCAATTTTTTTAAGAGTTGAGAAAAAATGGTGACCAAATAGAAATTATGGTTACAATCTAAAAAGCAAAACAGTAAACAAAATGGTCCCAAACGAAGCCTATATCAATCAAATATGGGAAATATAGGAATCAATGTTTGCATGAAAATAATTAATTTCTCTCCCAATAACAATATAAGAGGATTGTTCACAATAACAATATGCAAAAGCATGTAAGATTAGAATGCCAAAATTACTTAATAATAATTATTAAAGTGATATGTTAAAGTCATACTAAGGCTTTGTTTGGGACGGCTTTTTTATTGCTTCTGAAAAATGGAGTTTTAGTACAAAAAAATAAAAAATTTGTACTACAACTCCGTTTTAGAAAACAATAAAAAAGCCGTCCCAAACGAAGCCTAAGTCTTCGTTTGGGCAGCTTTCTTGCTACTTAAAGAAGCTTTTTTAGTATAAAAGTTTTAATTTTTATACTAAAAAAAATTGCTTTAATAAGCAGTAAGAAAGCAGCCCCAAAAGAGCCTAATTGCTAAACCAATAGTTAAAGTTATTGAATAATGATTTGAGCCATTTGTTAGGGTTTGATGCTGGTAGTAATATTGATTATTTTATTTATTAATATTATAGATATGAGAAAATTTATGTAAATATGAAAGAGTGAAAAAATTCCACTAAGCTTAAAAGTCTTATAACTATTCTTTATTTGTTAAGAAAAGTAATTACTAATGGCATATATTGGGGTCTTTATATATATAAATAAATAAATAAATAAATAAAAAGCATTGACAGTACCATTCTACTATTTAGCATTTACAGTCAAACTAGATTTACTGTTTGCTAGGAATTTACTGTACATTCAAATCAATATGGGCATATAGTAGAGCTGTAGAAGAAAAAGGAAGGAAAAAATGTGGAGGTGCAAGGGGCATTTGACTTTGCATGTCACAATGAAATTTTGATTTTATATTTAATTATAAATATATTTTTAATATTTATTGTTTTTACGGAAATGTGTATTTCTTTAAGAATTTATTCTTTTATATGTAAACTATTTATTGAAGACCATCACTAATGAATTTTGTTCAAGCTAATTTATACTCTAACCAGCTTATTTCGAACATAATTCAAATATTTGTCTAAATTTAATTTTTTTCATGCATGTGTGCCCTACGCATTTGTGCCCTACGATGCCTTACCTAACAAACAGGGGCGGAATCCGGCAAAAAAATTTTTTTTATTCATTATACTATTATTTAGGTAATTCGTCCCCCTTCAATCTATTTTTTGATCTTTATTACAAATTTTTTTAGGCAATTGCATTGTGTAGATGTATTATTGTTAGGGAATGATGAACCAAATTCAAAGAGAAATATTAAATCAAAATTTGTTCTGGGGGCAACTCCCGCAAGGGAGCCCCTTCACCCCGCGACCTGACCGGACATGTTGAACCCCGCTAGGGGGTGCTGCCCCCTTGGACCTCCAATATATATGTCAACAGTTAATTATAAGTTTAATCCCCCTGAAAATTATGACTGGTTCCGCCCTGCTAACAAATATACAATTTGTTCTACGATGCCCGCCTCTTATAGCTCTATTCGTGACTACTCATCTCATCACATGTTGCTAGTGTAGTCGAAGTCTACCCCCAAATTTGTTCTTCTCCTTCACATGCCATCGTCCCATGGTGTCTTTTTTAATGAGCTCTATCTATGGCTCCTCCTCATACACTGTCGGTGCCATCAAAGCTGAGCAAACGAACTCCCATTGTGAACTTCTCATCTCTTTCATACATTTCACAAGCAACGTTTGAACCTTGGTTCTGATTGATTTGAACCAAGTCCGAATAATATTTTAATCATATTGGTATTTGAATAAGTTTGAATCAATTAAATTCATGGATGACTTCAATAAAACAAACAGAGGCTTCATTTAGTCAATTAAAGTGCATTATTACATGTATAAAGTCAATCCTATGTACTAAGAGACTCAATTTTTTTTATTTGAAGTAAATTTTGTGTTATTTCTAAGATTTAAAATGTAAAAAAATTCATTAAAAAGTCATAAAATATATTATATCAAAATAGAGCAAAAAAAAACTAACACTCAAATGAGATATGGTAGAACTAATAGCCTCTACAAAACATTTAAGGAAAAAAAAAACATTTTTAAAATTAAAAAAAAAATCATTATTATAATATTTTAATAAATTTTTTCTTTTGTTGATATATATAAATTTCAATATAAAAATATGACATAGATAATTACTATGAAATTTTTTTAAAATATTTAAGTCTTTAATTTTATATAAAAAAGTAGTTAAATTAAAATAAGAATGGCTAATATCTAATTATAAATCAAATTCAATTTATGAACTTGTGAATATTTAATTAAAATATTCCACAGTAGATGACATTTACTTTAAAAATTAAGGAATATACCATTTGAAAGTTGTTTGATGACTCTTTGTATTTTTCTTAATTTAATGCCATAGATCTATAATATTATATTTCATATAAACTCATAATTTATAAAAATAAAAAAGGAAAATAAAAATATATTAAAAATAAAATACCAATAATTATTAATTAGTTACCATTTTTATAAAATAAAAAAATGTATGCCAATTTCATTAAAAAATAAAGAATTAGCTTTTTTTTTTTTTTTTAAATGCAAACAACCCTTCTTCTTTATGTCCAAAATAATACATTTATGAAAATAAAATTTACATTTTGAAAACAATTGAAATTAATAATTGCATTTTGATTATTTATCAAAGCTTCCAAAAGATATGTTCTCTTAAAAGCAAATATTTACTAATTACAGTATCATAAAAGCACTGCTTAAAAAGGAGAAAAATAAAATAAAATAGCTAAAAAGGAGAGAATTTGAGTGTAAATATTCTAATTAAAATTTGATGAGAATAGTTTATAAATTCCTAATTTTTTATTTAGTTAAAGATCTATTAAATTAATCCCATAAAAAAATCAGCGGCCGCCGGAGCAGCAAAGAAGAAGCTTGAGGGATTCAGAATTACCAGAAGAGAAGAGATGGAGCCATAAGCGAGCGTACGGAAACGTCCGCAATAAGCGTCGGCTATAAAAGCCCCGATCAGCGGCGCGAAGTTAACGGTGCCTAAGAAGATGTTAGACATGCTCGCCGCCGCCACCGGCTCGATGCGAAATCTCTTCAGTAAATACACCGTAAAGTTGGCCGTGATCCCATAACTCGCCATTCTCTCGAACGTCTCATTACCTTATCAAAACCGAAGCCTTTCAGAATCAAAATCAATGGAAATGTGAGACAGAGTAATCGATCGGAAGAGAAAATAGAACCTATGATGTAGGGGATGGATTTCCAGCCACCGGGTCTTCTTTTGGGTTGCTCCGGCGAGTCTGAAACGCCTTCCAGATCTTTGAAAACCGTGGGTTGGGAGAAGAAAGGAGAGCATTTTAGGTAGTAGATCAGAGCTCCGGGCAGGGATTTCCACATCATGAAAAAGCTGGCTGTTTTGGGGCGAGGGGGAAGGGATAAATGAGAGCAGGGGAGTGGGGAAGTGGAAGAGAGAAGGGTAAATTTAAAAGTGGGGAGGGAGGAGAGAAGAGTACTCAAAAAGGCAAAGGGCAGAGAGGAGAAGGCCCACTAATGGTGACGTATAGAGGGCTAAGAGTCACAGTCCTCTGTATTTAGGCCGTCGGAGAGAGCCATAGTGGTGATAAGAAGGTGGAGAAGAAGACGGCTGGTATTATAAATTGGGTCGACTGAAAAAGGGCTGAAAGGGGTCATTTAAGGCCGGCAGTTTGGTTCAAAGTTTAGCAATTTGGTTTAATATAAGTTGTGTCTAACTTTAGTCAATTTTTATAAGAAGATTAGAACATGTATAGAAAATTTTGAGTATATATGTTTCATATTATATATAATAAAAAAAAGTCCTCATTATTTATTTTATTGAAGAAAAATATCATAAAATTTATTTCAGACCAAATTACTTATAACGGGTAATAACATCTTATATATCATAGAGCAAAATAGGTATTTGAACATACCTAAAGACTTCTCAACCCTTATCATTTGAGAAATTATTACGGGCGGAATCCGTACGTAGAGGTATGTTCGGACTCCAATAAAATGTTGACATATTGAGTGGACAAGTGTATATTCAATTGGATTTAAATTTTACTTCATATATTTAATATGTCCGCATAACTTTAAGTCAAGCGTATCAAAAGAGTAGTCAAAGCGTAGTAAAAAGTAAAACAAAATAGTAGTAAAAGCGTAGTTAAAGTGCAACTAAAGCGCATGTAAAGCGTGAGTAAAACACACAAAAAATGTAACTAAAGTGCACTCCACGTGTCAAATTTTAAGTGAACGTCCAGACGTGTCTCTACGTCTGAACTCCTCACATAATAATTTATCTTATCGTGGCCTTTCCACAGCCTATAGCACCCTCCATTATGAGAAATTATTATGTGTAGTCGCCGGACGTCATATGGAGGTGAATTAGGATAAGCCACGTCACTTTTTTTGCTGTGTACCAGTGCTATGCACCGGGTGATGTGGCGCGTCCTGATTCGATTTCGAACGGTCTGGTGATTGCACATAATAATTTCCCCTCAATTATTGATGAACTTCGTGAGCATCTTCCTACCTCACTGAAGACATCCCTAATCACATATTGTGGTTGAAAGAGAGAGTGTGTGTGTGTGAGAGGGAGAGAGAGGGAGCTTTCATAATAGCATGTGCTAATTCATAGATTTTATAAACATTTGATATAATATCACTAATTAACATATTAATTGAGTCTAATTCCTCTTTAATTTTTTTAGCTGATTAATTTCTCAAAATCTTTAAATATTTTTACGGATAAATTTGAATCCAACGGCTTATGATCAATATAAAATATTTAATATTGATACGGCATCACAAAATTAGCTTGATCGGGCACGAATCTCGAGGTGAAAGCTAGTTGGAAACTTCAAAAATTAATTCCGAGAGCACCCCAACTCCGATTTCAGCAAGCTTATAGTCGAACTGAGCATCTCGGAAATACGAATCCAACGAGCCCAAGATCACAAAATTCCGATATCACTAAGGCCTTCAAATGTCCAATGAACGGTGCATGATTGTAGGATTCAATATCGGCCGTCCATTGGACCACTCCCTATTCGCCCCTGATCTCATGCCTATTTACGGGCCATGCCACTCCAGAAAATCTATAAATAGAGCCCTCATTTCTCATAAGGAGGGGACTCAAGCAAGAAGAGAAGGAAGATGAGAAGGAAGGAGCTCCTCCTCAGCAGCCGCCGGACCACCGCCGGACCTCGCCGGACCACCGCCGGACCACCGCAGGAACCTTGTCGGACCACCGCCGGACCACCGTAGGAACCTCGCCGGACCACGGCAGAACCTCGCCGGACCACCACCTTAAGGCCTCACGTTCAGCCCCTACGTCCTACTGAAGACCCGACGTCCTGCCAAAGACCCGACGTCTCATTCAAGGCCCGACACTCAATCCCTACGTCCTGCCAAAGATTCGACGTCTTGTTCAAGGCCCGACGTTAAGTCCCGACGTCCTACTGAAGACCCGACGTCCTGCTGAAGACCTGACGTCCTGCTTAAGACCCGACGTCCTACTCAAGGCCAGACCATCAACAGCCGATCTTCCAAGTGACACTGGGACTAACACCTGACTCTTTATCTCCTACCGCCTACGGTCCTTCTGACCACTGTCGCCTAATACGGTCCGTCCGACCTCCATCACCAGACAACGGTCTCCGGCCGACTACGGTCTCCTGCCGACTACGGTCTCCGGCCGACTACGGTCTCCGGCCGACTACTGTCTTCGGCCGACTATGGTCTCCGGCCGACTACGGTCTCCGGCCGACTACGGTCTCCGGCCGACTAAGGTCTCCGGCCGACTACGGTCTCCGGCCGACTACGGTCTCCAGCCGACTACGGTCTCCGGCCGACTAAGGTCTCCTGCCGACTACGGTTTCCTGCCGACTACGGTCTCCTGCCGACTACGGTCTCCGGCCGACTACGGTCTCCTGCCGACTACGGTCTCCGGCCGACTACAGTCTCCTGCCGACTACGGTCCTTCAGGCCAAACAAACCTGTATATGTAACTCTTACCATGTAATGCAATCTATATGATGTACATTTGCTACATCAATCCAAGGCCTTCTCCTAAGGAAGGGCCTCATTTGTAATCGACTACAAATACTAGTGGATTCATTCAAACTGGGCCAGGCCCCGTGGTTTTTCCCCCTTTTTCAGGGGTTTTCCACGTAAAAACTCTGGTGTCACTTATGAATGCTACATCCTCTCACTTATCTGATTGTGTGCTGGATCTTCGTACAACGCTAAGACGTTAAACTATATATTTCTCTACCGCCGCGAATATTCCAGGACGCAACAAATATATTAAAAATAAAATACAAAAATAATAATAATTCCAAAAAATTTCCGAATCCAATTCGAGCTCCAAGCCTACCTTATGGTATGGCAAAATGTGTTCAAAACAAATTTGGGCCGGCAAGAAATTGGGTCATGCTCAGCTAGATAGCCAAATCTAACAAAGCGATTTAATTCAAATTTTGTCGGAGCTATTTAAAATAATTTCGTATTAAATGTGGCTTTCTCGATTATGAGGTTTGATTATTCTATTTTGTACTTTTCTCGATAAGCGTATCTTCATTCCCCCCTCACACAGTTTTAACTTCAAAATTAAGGGCTCATTTCTTTGTGTTTTTCAAAATTACTCTAAAGATGTTGCATTATATTTGAGTGAAAAAACAGAGTTTTTTTTTTTTTAATAATTTGTTTATGATGTGTGTATATATTTTAAATATATATTTAAAACTATTTTTTCAACTAATATTAAGACTTCGTTTGGTATGATTTTTTTACTATTTTTAAATAACTTTTTAGTTTAAAAATTAAAATTTTTTTACTAAAAAAATATTTTAAGAAGCAATAAGAAAGTCGTCGGCTTCATTTGGGACAACTTTCTTAATGTTTTAGAAAGCAGTTTTCTCGCACCCAAATTTTTAGTTCAAGAAATTTTTGAACTAAAAATTGCTTTAGAAAATAGTAAGAAAGTCGTTCCAAACGAAGCATGACGACTTTTTTATTGTTTCTTAAAATAACTTTCTAGTTTAAAAATTAATTTTTTATACTATAAAATTATTTTAAGAAGCATTAAGAAAGCTGCCCCAATTAAAACCTAAGTTATTAATATATTTTATTAAGAATGGGGCCCAACTTAAAAAATTCTATGATCAATCCATGATTAGGATAGATAAGGTAATTGATAAACTTAGGCTTCATTTGGGACGGGTTTTTTACTGCTTCTTGAAGCAGCTTTTTAGTTAAAAAATTAAATTATGTATACTAAGAAGCTGCTTCAAAAAGCAGTAAAAAAGCCATCCCAAACGAATCCTTAAATCGAGTCTACAATTTGTTACTATGTATGATCTATTTGTGATGGCTGAAACTTCTTGCGAATGTGATTGTAAAACTATAACAGGGAAAGTAATTTTCTGAAAGTTATTATAAAGTACAACTTTTTAATATTGGAATTTCTTAAAAACAACGAGAAAATAAATTAGCCAAATAGAACTTTAGTTACGATCTGAACAGTAAAACAGTAAAAAAATTGTCCCAATCAAACTAATTTTTTTTTCATACCATCAAATTAAGAAGTCATCCAAGATCTTGCACTACAAAGGGAGCATACTCATCAAATAGTACCGGGAATACTACTTGATCATTTTGTATTTTAAAGTCAAACATTTGTCATTTTTCTAAGATTCCTATAATATTGATTTACTGCATTTTTTGTATCAATGGAGTAAATAAAAACTTTTAAAGGAAAATATCAAATTCACTTGTCTTTTTTTCTTGAATGAAATCAAAAAAGCCAAGGGAATCTCTAACCGAAACATTCACATCAAACAGTAATTTATTTCCTACCGAACTTAATTTCTAGTATCAAAAAGGAATATTATTTATATATTCATTCTTTTCTCTATTTTTAGTCTAAAAACAAGTCATTAAAGTTCTCAAAAATATATTTTTGTGAACATTGTGATGTCAATATTGATGTCACACTGTTCACAGTGGAGAAAAAAATGCAATAATGCGTTTGTGTTTTAGATATAAGTGGGTAGAAATTATTCTGTGTGGAAGAACCGTCAGGACTGTGAGTGTACACACTATATACAAACAGTGTGTACAAAAAGTTGATACAACTATGTACAAATTTATACAAATTGTGTACACTCACATGTCCAAATAGCTCTTCCCATCCGAACTCTGCACGAAAATTTAGCTAAATCTTTAGAGGCGATGGGTGGTTTGAACTTTCAATAGCATCGATATTACATATAATGTACGCATAAAAAAGATTAAAAATGGAATTTTAAATTGGACCGAATGTAATTTAAGCAGCAATTCAACTTAACATTGAAAAATGTGAAATTTTAGGCCGAAATTTGACCGGCTTAACGTTGGCTACTGCTCAACCATACGACCCGAATCTATATTGTGTTTTTAAGTTAAAAACTGTTGGAATAAATACATAGTTGACTAAAATAAATTTTGTATTAAATGTTTGGCAAGAGAAGTTTGACTATTATGTTTAAATAGATCTCTAAATTATTAAATTTATTTAAACTAAGTATTTCAAAATTTATAATGTACTAATCTTGAAAAAAAAAATCAAAATTCCTTTAAAGCTAGCTATAGAAGTATGAAGTCTTGTATTTCATAGTTTAGCTCAGTGTCCATTGTTCTTCAATTTTCTTGCTGCTACTGCATATAAAATCATGAAAAAAGAATTTGAAAAAATAGAGTCGGTTAAAACTGCTGCTATACTTACAGAATAGTGGCGGCTAAAACCGTTACGAAAATTATCGCTGCACACGAAAACTATCGCAATTTATCTTTGACTCTTCTTAGCTTAGAGCAATTTATCTTTATATGAACCAAAGGATTTAATCCTACATAATTTAACTTAATTTTATTGCGGGCTAGAATATTTGTGGCGGTGGATTGAGTAAACTTTTGTCTTAGTGATGCATGAATATCCAGCACACAAATAGAGAGAGAGAGTGTGTGACAGAGAGAGACAGAGAAGTAAAACACTCGATCTTTTTGTGTGGAAAGCACGAAGAGGGAAAAATTACGGGGCCTCGCACAGGTGAAACAATTATACTAAATTTGAGTGAATTACAAAGGTTAACATTTCGTTAACTTAGAGGCGGTCAAATTACAATAGTTGGAGAGTTATGCGAAGATCTGGTGACGATCGGGTAGAAGGCTTACGGTGTACGGGTAGAAGTTTAGTTGACGGGGAATGATCTGACGAAGGTCGGGCGAAAGTCTGGGGATGCTCGACGATCGGGTGGAAGTTCGGAGGTGGTGGACAGTTGGGCGGTGATCTGAAAAAGGTCGAGCTGAAGTTCGACGATGGTCAGTAGCTGGTTGGAAGTCCGGTGGCGATCGGCTGCCGGATGATGGTTTATCAAAGGTCCAGCTAAAGATTGGCTGCGGTTGCTGACCTGTTGGAAGTTCGGCGGAGGTAGACGGTCGGGTGGTCGCTGACGAAGGTAAGGCTAAAGTCTGACACTAATCGACGATCGGGTGGAAGTCTGGCAGTGGTCGATGGTCAGGCGGTAGTCCAACGAAGGTCGGGCTAAAGTTCGACGGCTCAGCGGCTGGGTAAAAGTTCGACGACAGTTGAGTGGAGGTTTTGCAACTCGAAGGCCGGGCGGTGATGCGATGAAGGCTAGGCTAAAGTCCGACTGCGGTCAATTGCTGGGCAATGGTCCGACGAAGGACGAATTGAAGTCCGACAGCGGTCGGCGGTTAGGTGAAAGTCTGGCGATTGTCGGCGATCGGGCAGTGGTTAAGATGAAGTCAGGCGGTGGTTAGCGGCCGGCGGCCGGGCGATGTTCTAACGGCTGTCTGGCTGAAGTTTAGAAGCGGTTGGTGGCCGGGCGGTGGTATAACGGTGAACCGTTGAAGTTTGGATTGAAGTCCGACGGCGGTCGATGGCCGGTGGAAGCCCGTAGCGTTCGATAGCTAGGCAGTGGTCCGACGAAGGTTGTGATAAAATTAGACGAGCGAGTGGAAGTCTGGCAGTAATTAATGACTGAACGGTGGTCCTTTGGTAGTCAATGAGCAGGGGCAGAACCAACCTTAATTCTCTATGGGGGGCAAACTTATAAGTAATTGTCGGGGTTTTTATTAAATTTTGGTTGTAAGAATATTTTTGAACAAATTTTGGTTGTAAGAATATTTTTTAATTCAAATTAAAAAATAAAATGATGAATTCTCTTTATATTTTACTAAAAATTTTTATTTAATTAAATTTATTTAAATCTAAATCAAATTAAAATAAGATTTACTTCATCAATTTAAAATAAATCAAGCTTAATTTAATTTGGGAAATAATATTTATTAATTTTTAGAAATATCATTTACTTATTTCATAACAATCTTTTAAAATCCTCCTAAATTAATTAAAAATAGGCCAAACCGGGTTGATTTTTGGTTTCTGGGTCAACCCGAACTCGACCTGGTTTTAAAAACGGGTCAAAATCTATAACTTGAAATTTTCGGGTCTGGTTTTGAGGTCGGGTCAAATATTGACACCCATACCCATGATCCCTCTCATAAAGAGTGGGAGTTTATTTATAAATTTTCATGTGTGGCACACCCGGTGAATATAGAGAAGATCTGAGGTAGGTTCAGAGTGCTCCATCGGAGGGCACATATTGATTCCCCCGATCATAGAGAGATTTTCTACTGTTGATGATGTCAAAATTCAATAATCTTGAACTTGTTGGATTCGTATCGTCAAGCCGCTTGATTTGACTATAAGCATGTCATATATGGATATCATTTTGTCATCCAAATAATGATTTGAACCTTTCAAATGTGGCTTGGGCCCCCGATTTGGACCCATTTGGGCTCAGGTTTGATAAATTTTGGTGTTGTTATGTTTGTCTCTTTGAGACATTCTAACTATAAGTTTTGCTGAAATTTGAATTAAGATGAGAATTTAATTTTGAAAGTTTTCAACTTAAATATGCCTTAAAATCCGTGCCTTATCAAGACCGTTTTTGTAGACGTATCAAGTTTCTTAATCTTATTTTAACTTACCAAAATTAACACTTGTAATCTAGATTTAAGATGAGCTAAACATATAAAGAATAATAAAAATTTATATTACGCTTATCTCAATAAACATTTAAAAGTTTTAATCTTCATCATAACAAATAAAAGATTTGCTCTAAATTTCTTATAAATTATATTATAATTGATATATCATCAAAAAATTATGTTGTTTGGACATGAATCTCGAAGCAAAATCAAGTTAGAAACTTAAAAAATTAAATTGAAGATCATATGAACTCTGATTTTAGAAAACTTATAGTCGAACTGAACGTCTCGAAAATACAAACCCAACGACACCAAATTTGACCCAATCTGAGATCAAATGAGTCCAAATCAAAGACCTGAAGCACA
This sequence comes from Dendrobium huoshanense, assembly GCA_016618105.1. Lineage (NCBI taxonomy): Eukaryota > Viridiplantae > Streptophyta > Magnoliopsida > Asparagales > Orchidaceae > Dendrobium > Dendrobium huoshanense. The sequence goes on along the minus strand of CM028352.1, from coordinate 7,645,915 downwards.
TTCAGAAGGTTCAATCCATAATTTGGATTACCAAATGTTTTCCAAATGTAACATGCTTATAATCGAATCGAGTGGCTCGACGAGATGAATCCAACGAGCACAAGATCGTCAAATTTTGACATCTCAAAGGCATTCAAATGTCCAATAAACAATCCATAATCAAGGGAATCAACATATGTCGTCCATTCAAATCACTCCCAATTTACCCTTGATTTTTCTCCTATTTATTGGTCATGTCACTCTCGTAAAACTATAAATAGACCCCTCATTTTATATAGAGGGGGACCCCAAAGGGGAGGAGGAGGATAGCCCATGCAAGAAGAAAAGAAGAAAGAAAAGGAAGAGAAGAAAGAAAAGGAAGAGAAGAAAGAGTTGTCTTGCTACCAGACTCCACCTCGACTACCTCCCGACCATCAACCAACGTCAGACTTCAGTCAGTCATTATATTTTTACCCAACGCATGACTTCCGCTCATCGTTGGACTTCTGCAAGTCGCCATACTTTCGTCGAACTTCTACCCAACGTCGGACTTCAGCCCGCAGCCGGACTTTCATCAGACTTCTACCCAACGTCAGAATTCTATCCATCTTCGGACTTCTACCTGATGTCAGACTTCTGTCAGTCATCGAAATTCTGTCATTCTCGAACTTTCATCAAACTTTTACCCGATGTCAGACTTTAGCCTGTCGCTGGATTTCTACCCGATGCAAAACTTCCGCCCATCGTCAGACTTCTACCCGATGCCAAACTTCTCCCCACCTTCAGACTTCCACCCTAACGATGCCGGTGTTCTACCCAAATGCTGACTGATGCTGAAGTTATGCATGTCGTCGAACTTCTTCTCATTATCAAACTTTCAATGAACTTCTACCCAACGTTAGACTTTTGTCCATCGCATAACTTCTACCCGTCGCCAGACTTTTGTCGGACTTCAATCCAACGCCAAACTTCTGCCCGTCACTGGACTTTCATCGGACGTGTACACGACGCCAAACTTTTGACAATCGCAGAACTTCCGACCTTCATCACCAGTCGACTATGATTCTTCAGATATCCTTCACCAAACAACGATCTTTCTGTCAACTGTCGCCCGCCGACTATGATCCCTCCGACCACCGTCAACCGACTACGGTCCTTCCGACCTCTGTCGCTTGCCTACTACGATTGTCTATTGTTCTTCCTACCTCTGTGGCTAGACAATGAACCTTTTGACCTCGTTCGCCCGCCGACTACGATTGCCTACGATCCTTTCGACTTCTGTTGCCAAACAAAGGTCTTTCAGACCTCCGTCGCCCATCGACTATGGTCCTTCCAGCCAAACAAAAACATCAACATTGATTCTTTGTATTCATTCAAACTGGCTCGGGCCCTATGGTTTTTCCGCTTTTCAGGATTTTCTATGTAAAAATTTTGGTGTCTCTTATTAATACCGCATATATACTCTCTTTCATCTTTTTGTGTGCTGGATCTTCGTACAACGCTAAGATGTTAAACTTTATATTTCTCTACCGCCGTGAATACTCTAAGACGCAACAATAATGGAATTTAAAATATGTAAATTTATTTTAATATTAGTGCAATATAATATTTTATATATAACAATAATCTGAAAAAATTAAAATTGGAAAAAAAAACCACTAGTCACACCACATCAAAAAATATACTATGAAAATGGGGAGAAATAAGTACATATTTTCTTCTCTCTCACTCTCTCCTTTTTTCTCTTCTCTCTTATACCATTCTCACACAAGACATAAGAGAATGCAATGTAAATAACACAAAGGGACAACACTCTTAAGAAAAATGAGGAAAAAAATGTGCAGTCTGCCTTGAAGCGTTGCGGTACCAGTTTTGAGCACTTTGACAGTCAAACCTCTGATCAGCTTGACCCATCTGGCGATGTTGCGGCGCTCAAACCCGCAGTGTCGTGGCACTACACAATGTTGTGGCGCTCTGCTATATGTCATTTCTTCCAGCAAACTCTACAGCGCCGAAGCACTCGGGTACACAGCGCTGGGGCAAGTCGTCTTAAATTATTTGGTCATATAAAATATCGTCCTTCCAATGACTGAGGATGACCAAGTTAGGAGAATAGATATATTAAATCTGATACATGTTAAGAAAGATAGATGTATATCTAAAAAGATTTGGTTAGAAAGTATTAGAAATTGTCATTTTTATTAGATTTAAATGATAATTTGACTCTTAATATGACATAATGGAAAAAATAGATTCACGTGTACCAAATCCCACGTGGTGAGATAAAAGCTTAATATTATCATTATTGATGTATGTTATATTTATCTTAAATTAAATATTTTTTGGTTATTTAACCATAACTTAATCAAAATATTCCAAATAAAATATTTTCCAATTTTATTCCTTTTTTCAGTCGGAAAGCTGTTTTCTATGAATTAATTATAAGCCAACCATGCGTCAGCTTAGCAGAGCACCACCATGAAAACAAAATTAATAAATAATAAGTAGAGCTCCTTCACTTTATATATATCAAAGTCTTTGAACTACATCAAATATGAATTTGAGCTAAAAAATGAACTCAGCACTAATTCTTAGACTTAGATTAGATCCCTCACATGGTAACATGCTTGTACTATTAGCATCTAAACATTCTAGATAGCATTATTTAACTCTTAATTAAGCATCCTCTTCTTTACTCTTTTATTTTTCCAATTCTTAATCTATCATAATTATCTTTATTTAGGGGTGGAACTAATCCTTTTCTTACGGTAAAATAAGATTAAGACATGTATAACTTTTGACGTTATAATGCATAGGCATGCATACGATGACATGAACACGACACGATATTGATACGGGATACATAAATTATTGAAAATATAAGACACGAATACAAATTGGACATGATATTATAATTTTTATAATTTATAAAAAAGTTTATAGAAATCGAATAAACAAAATAATATTAAGAATAATAAGTCATTTAACTAGGATTTATACTTAAATTATTTATATTAGGATGTAGAGAGTCAGTTGTCGGTGTCTTATGTTAGGAATCTAGAAAGGAGATGAATGTTGTTGGCAGTTGGGCATTGATATTTTGCGGTGGGCATCAGACATAGATGTTGATATAGCACGAACTGGACGTGTCATTATGGGTGCATAAATTGCTAGCACGATCGTCAATATCCAATGTTCATATAGTTTTAAAAAGTTGATACGTCGATATTGAGATACATCAAATGTTGTTGCAAAACCATAGTTGCGTGCTAGATAGAAATGAAAATGAGAGTGTTTGAGGAAAGAGATATTTAATGTGGACGATTGATACGAGGTTGTGGAGAGGACATAAAAAAATGTAGTTTTTATTTTTTAATAAATAAAAATTTAAAATACATAAAGCATGTAAAAAAATTTTTTTTTTAATTGGATACATCTTAGCCATGCCAGACACATGTTGGAGGTGTGTTGGATACTTGTCGTGTCTAATATGTGTTGGACGCTGCATATTTTTTTGAGAAGAAGTGTCAGTGGATCATAGTTTAAAAGTGAACTAAAAATAAAAAATTCCTTAAATTTTGGAGAAAATGCATTTATTGAGGGATAGTGGGGGTGAAATAGTTAAATATATCCTACTAAGATTAAAAAACAAAAATTTAGAACAACCAATTACCCACTACGAGTTCTTCTTAAATCTGCCTCTTTATTCACTATTGCACATATGAATGATTTTTTTTATTATTAGCTTCACATATAATAAATAATATAAAAATTATCTTTTATTATTTTTATTATTATCTTCTCTTGTTTCATGAAAAAGTTGGAGACTTAGACTGGATGAAAAAAAGGTTGGTATAATTGTTGGGAATAATATATATATAATGGAGTATCTTGCATGATTGCATACCTTTTTGCCTTTTTCACCAAAAAAAAAAAAAAAACAAATTATAAATACAAAAAAAATAGACTTCCTCATCAATATTTTAATTATATTATTTCTGACAGCCCATAAACATATCAATAAAAATATTATAAGAAAACATAGAAAGAGACTATAAATTCAATCATTTATATCTTATCTGTTCTTAATTAAGCTGACCTTTGTCATTCTTCTATTTAACAAATATTGCAATAATTGGTGGCCCATTTTGAAGATCTTTAGACTTGGTGAGTGAGAGAGAGAGAGAGAGAGAGAGAGAGAGAGAGAGAGAGATGGAGAGATGGAGATAGAGAGAGAGAGAGAGAGAGAGAGAGAGAGAGAGAGAGAGAGAGAGAGAGAGAGAGAGAGAGAGAGAGAGAGAGAGATGGAGAGATGGAGAGAGAGAGAGAGAGAGAGAGAGAGAGAGAGAGAGAGAGAGAGAGGGACCAATAATCATCAATTTGATATTGCCTTGTAATGCAAGGCTATATAATCCTCTTGAAATGGTCAAAGTTATCTTCCATTTGCTTTTTTTTTTTTATGGTCCTAACCATGTGCTTTTTGTGTATGGGAGGATTAATAATTAAAATTTATGGATGGATGCCAACTTCCTACCTACTTTCATATTGGGCCTAAGAATATGCATCTATTCATAACATTTTGCCTTTGTAATATTGTGCTTCTAGTTTTATGTGAATATAACTCAACACCATTAGCTTTGTAATATTGTGCTTCTAATTATATTGTAGGAATTGAGAATAATATTTATTAAAAATAAAATAGTATATATATATATATTTAGCATGTATAAAGAGTATGTTTGTGACGACTGTAGCATTTTTCAAAGTTGATTATGAAGTTGTAGTGAGATAAATAACTTTGTTAATATGGCGGCAAAAAATAGTTTTTCATCACTGAATTTTTTGAAAGTAATGATAAAACAACAAGAAAGCAATACCTAAATAAAATTATGTTTGTTGTTTGAAAAACAAAGCAACTAGGAAGTTTTCCCAAACAAACCATAAATATGCACTAATAAAATAAAGTGATAAGATTTTGTCACTTAATTAAGGACACTACAGGAAATTCACTGAATACCGGCGGTTTGACCGTTGCTGTTTAACCACCGGTACAAAAGCAATTAATAGCTGGAATATTTTGGTGGTTTAACTGTGGTTTTGGCAACAATAATTTTCGACTATTATAGCAGCCTGAAAACCGCCATAAAAATTACCGCCAAAAATATACCGTAGGCTTCTATTTCCTACGACGATTATTCTGACAGTCTTCAAGTTGCCAGAAAACCGCCGAAAGTTTTCATAACCGTCGAAAATTTGAAGAATTATGACGTAAATTGCCACCGATAATAGACGATTTTTCTGTAGTGGAAGAAAGATGGGGATCTAGTAAAGATCACGGCCTCACTATAATATCTTGTGAATTATTTTTATTTAAAATAACTTAAATACAACCTCATTTAGCAATTAATAAAAAAATAAATGTAAAATTCAACTCGAAATAATTGAGATATTACTAACAATAGCGATGATTATAAGCTATAAACTATAAATATATCTATACATTTACAATTATAGGATGAAATAAAATAAGTTAAATAATATTGGATATATTTATAAATTGATATAATTTGTATAGCTCAATTGATCTCGAATTGGTCTTTCCACCGGTAAGTCAGTGTTAGGCAGTCAACCTCATGCATGCTCAGCACCCACCAGACAATACTTAAAAGGATATATCAATAAGAATAAGATACTCATTGAATAGATTAAATGGTCAATCAGCCAAATACAAATAGAATCCATATTCATTCGATAAATGACAATAAGATTTGAACATAAGTAAATGGCATTTGCAGTGCCAGTCCCCTTCAATTTGACTGAATTTTTAATGCTTTTGATTAATATTTTAATCTTTTTTTATATATATTTGTATTAATATAATAATAATACAGATAAATACATAACAAATAAAAAATAAAAAAAATAAAAAAAATAGAGAAGCTTCTAATCTCTCAAGACAAATAAGAGAAAATTACAAAAGAAAGATTAAAAAAATATGATTAATCAAATATTAAAATTTTTATGCTCTCAAAAATAATATTTCTATGAGTTACTTCTCTCTCTTCTCAATTCATTCTGAACTTCTTTAAAAAATCTATGGATTATGTATTGGGGCAGCTTTCTTACTGTTTCATAAAATAATTTTTTATTACAAAAATTTATAATTCAAAATATTTTGCATTAAAAAATTACTTTATAAAGCAGTACAAATGTCGTCCTAAATAAAACCTAAGACTTTGGCTTTGTTTTAGACCGCTTTTTTGATATTTCTTAAAGCAGATTTTTATTACAAAAATTAAAATTTTTATACTAAAAAATTGCTTTAAGAAGCAACAAAAAAATTGTCCCAAATGAAGGAAAAATTATTGCGTCCTCCCACGTGACGTAGAGATACGTCCTCCCACCGTCAAAAAACTCGGTTTTTGCTCGGTATTGCTAGGTATTATTTGATAATAACGAGGAATATCATCATGTGAAGACCAATACCGAGTTATACCGAGCTATACCGAGCAATACAAAAAATACCGAGTTTTTTCTAGGAAAAACTCGGTATTTTTTTGTATTGCTCGGTATTGCTCGGTATAGCTCGGTATAACTCGGTATTGGTCTTCACATGATGATATTCCTCGTTATTGTTTGGTATTGCTTGGTATTTCTCATTTTTTAGCGCGATTTTAGCTCTGAGAGGACGCATCTCTACGTCAGGTGGGAGGACGCAATAATTTTTCCAAATGAAGAATTCATTTGAACAATTTTCTTAATGCTTTTTCAAACAGTTTTCTAATAAAAAAAGTTTTAATTTAAAAAATTTTTATACTAAAAAAATGCTTTAAAAAACAGTATGAAATATGTTCCAATAGAAACTTAAGTTTTAGGCTTTGTTTGGGACGACTTTCTTACTGCTTCTTAAAGCAGTTTTTTAGTAAATTTTTTTTATTTTTTTCACTAAAATTCAGCTTTAAGAAGCAATAAGAAAACCGTCCCAAACGAAGCCTTAATGTATCAATTTATTCAATTATTAATTCAATATAAAGTTACATAATTTACGTTAAATCATCTAATCCATTTTAAATACTTCACATAAAAAAAATCTAATACCCACATCATCACATAATTAATTAATAAAAAGTAAATTAATATCTAATAATTAAACCACCTAATGATTTTTTAAAAGCATTAATTTATAATATTAAATCAATATGAAACAACTCATTGGTGCTGTTTGCATCATTAAATGAGGCGTCAGCCAAAGATTTATTGATAGCTTTACTTGCTTTTTCTGGAATCTCAGTTGCTAGGCTTTTCTATCTCTCAGTCCACCTGGCACAAATGATGAAGCAGGCAATGCTCACCAATGCTGTTAAAGCAATCAAGAAGTTCAAAAGGTCCAATCTTCTTATTAAGACCGTTTGCCAAACACTTCTACTTTCTATCTTCCTCTTGTTGTTCTATCAACAATCATCATTTTGAAACTGTTTGATGTAAAGCTAAGAGTTTGAGTAAGCTTAAAATATTAATATTAATAAGGCTCGAATCTTTAAGTTAATGAGTTTAATGTTTCGTTTGAGACAACTTTCTTACTGCTTCTTAAAATAATTTTTTAGTACAAAAAATTTAATTTTTGAAACTAAAAAGTTACTTTAAGAAACAGTAAGAAAGTTCTTTCAAATAAAATCTGAATTTTATATTTGCATTAAACTTAGTTATTATTGAGTCAAAAATATATTATTTATAAATATAAAGTCTATTATAAATTTATATTTGAAGTATTGAATATATATATGTTATCATATATGCATATACAAGCACATGAAAGTGTATAGGTACATATATAAAAATATACATATTTTTATATGCATATATAAACATAATCATGTTGCTATTAAGTCGGATACAATCAAATATGCATGATTGTGTTCATATGTCACTTTTTAAGGGCATGTTGGAGATAGTTATAGTGTTTATAAAGTTAATTATGAAGAAAGTAATTTCGTTATTATAGTTGTAGAAAACACTTTTTCATCATAGAAATTTTTGAAAACAGTGATGAGAAAGTGATTAGCAAATAATAGTCATACGAAAATATGGTTGTTGCTTGAGAAGCAAAGCATGCAGAAAGTTATCACAGCAAATCCTAAATGAGCGATCTTATAAAAATAAGTTAGTTATCGAGCGGAATGAGATCCAATATCAACAATATTTTTTCTTATATGACTATTTTTTATTATAAATTGATGAATAAAAAGTAGAAAGATAATTTGATTGAAACTTACCATCTTATATAAAAACTATGAAGAGAGAAAAAAGGAAAAAACTGCATCCAGAAGGAAGTTTAAAGAGCTTTGAAGAGGATAGTCACATCGTGCATGAGAGAGAAATAAAATTATCAAATTGGTCTCTTAATTCTTTATGAAAGATCAAAATGGAACTCAACTTTATTAAATGATCATTTTGATCCCTCAACCATTCAAAAAGAAATCAAAATAATCCTATAATAGAGCTATTTTGATTCCTTTTTAAATACTTAAGGAATCAAAATAGTCATTTAATATATATAGCTGGAGATTATTTTGATCATTCATAAAGAGTTAGATGATCATTTTGATCTTTTTCTTAAATTTTAGTTATGCACGAATCTAAGCATTTCATATTTAAGTCTAGCATGTAGAATGAGTAATAACTATAAAGTAAAAAAAAAAATGATAAAAAGATACTTAAAAGAATAATATATAAAATGATCAAAGAACCTATAGGCAGCACTGCTGATAATCCTGCTGATAAGTAATGAGGTAAATCTATGTAATAATAAGGTGGTGCCATTATACCATAAGTATAATTGTTTATTTAATGACATTTAATTCTTTAAATATATAATTATTCTCATGCACATTTTATAAAATATATACGAGACAATAATTACTTATAATTTCTATTTTTAATAAATAAATAGAGTTTTATCTAATAAAAAACTATTCATTCCCATTCGGATTCCTGACTTTGCCATTGATTGAATGGATCTTACTGAGAAATCGAACATGTTGGATTTGTGGGCGATTAAAATGTGTTTGGGACAACTTTTTTTATTGTTTTTTAAAGTAAATTTTTAGCACAAAAATTTCTAATTAAAAAGTTTTATATTAAAAAACTATTTTATAAAATAATATGAAAGCTATTCTAAATAAAACTGATCAAGCAGTATGAAACTTTGATAAAGCTTTGCTATTACTATTCAACTAAATGATATTGTTTATAATACACAAAAGTAGAAATCCCCAAAAAATTAACACTCTCATAGCTTAGATGATTGCTTGCAATCATGTTCAGAGTTTAGACTTTCAGAAAGGCCATTATGTTTAGTTTTGGATATAAACTTTTTCCTTAATGAAGTTATATATATGAATGTAAAATGAAAGAAGATGATTATTTTTTTTTTTAATTTGGCTTGAAGTAAAATGCAATCAATATAAAATTAAATGATGACAGTAGCCAACAGTGATAAGTGTGTGCGGGCGGCGGGACCGAGGGGCAACTGGAATATAAAATCAAATGAGGACAGTGGTCATCAACGATCAGTCTCAGCAAGCGACGGGAGCGAGGGTTGACTAGAATATAAAATCAAATGATGATAGTGTTTGACAACGATTAGTCTCAGCAAGCGGCGGGAGCGAGGGGCAACTGGAAGGTGGTTGTGTGAGTTTCGAACTTATATTTGGTCCGGTGAATGAACGTAGAGCTACGTTCGGCCGGCATTGAGATCGCGCCACGTAGCAAGCACAAAACTGCGGACCCGACCCGGCGAATAGTGAGTATGTCGCACGTGCATGCATTTTTTAAATCCATGACAACCCGGTATTGCTAGGTGTTGCTCGGTATTGCTAGGTATTTGTCGATTTTGCTCGGCAATAACAAGAAATACCATTATGTGAAGACAAATACCGAGCAATACCGAACAATGCTGAGTAATACCGAGCAATACCGAGTTTTTCTAGAAAAAATCGGTATTGCTCGATATTGGTCTTCACATAGCGGTATTTCTCGTTATTGTCAAGCAATACCTAGCAATACCGAGCAATACCGAGCAAATACCGAGTAATACCTAGCAATACGCGAACATAGCATTCCCGGGTTTCGGTCCGGGTCAAGTCGTTGAGCCGCGCGGTAAAGAGTAAGTGCATGTGACACGTTCTCAGTGGTGACCGAATGTAGAGCTACGTTCGGTCACCGGACCTATTAATTGTTCTTGAGTTTCTATCATTTTTTGCATCACCTAGCAGGTTATAAGGATTTTGTTAAACTAATTCATTAGGGTTAGACATATAAATTAAGCTTTTAAGCATGCTCAGGCTATACAAATTTAATGTTTTTTTTATTATTTTGAATGCAGGAGCTATTACTTGTGTTCAAACACAAGGTGGATTGACTAAGTATTTCCCTATTTCGGTTGGGTTACATCAAGGATCAGCCTTAAGCCCATATCTTTTTGCTTTAGTCATGGATGTTCTCACTAGACATTTGCAAGAGGATATACCTTGGTGTATGCTTTTTGCTGATGATATTCTTCTTGTTGATAAGACTAGAGAGGGAGTTGAAGGTAAACTTGAATTATGGAGGTCAACCTTAGAGTCTAAAGGTTTTCGCTTGAGTAGATCTAAAACGGAATATATGGAGTGTAATTTTAGTAGTAATAGACCTAGTGAGGGGATTGTGACTTTGGGCGATCAAGTCATTAATAAGAGTACACGTTTTAGATATCTTGGATCTATTGTTCAGAGTGATGGTGAAATAGATGGGGATATTATCAGCAGAATTCAAGTTGGATGGTTGAAGTGGAGGAATGCATCGGGCTTGTTATGTGATAGAAATGTACCCCTCAAACTTAAGGGAAAATTCTATAAGATGGTAGTGAGGCCTGCAATGCTTTATGGTGCTGAATGTTGGCCATTAAAAGAGAAGCATAATACTAAGTTAAGTGTGGCAGAGATGAGGATGCTCAGGTGGATGAGTGGCTTTACCCTTAGAGATAGGATACGAAATGAGCATATACGTGAAAAGGTTGGAGTAGCTCCAGTAGAAGATAAGATTAGAGAGAGTCGCCTTAGATGGTTTGGTCACATTAAACGGCGGCCTTTCGATGACCCGGTTAGGAGAGTAGAGGTATTAGATTTGACTTATGTTAAGAAAGGTAGGGGTAGACCTAAAAAGACTTGGTTAGAAAATATTAGGAATGACCTTTCTTTATTAGATTTAAACGAGAATTTGACTTTTAATAGGACACAATGGAGAAAAAGGATTCATGTAGCCGACCCCACGTAGTGGGATAAAGGCTTGATGTTGTTGTTGTTGTTGTTGTTGTTGTTGTTTTATTATTTTGAATCTATAAACAAGCTTCAACTCAAAAGTTTGTAATTAATTTATATGCAAAAAATTACTTGTATCAAATTGGTTCTTCCATCATTTTAATTGAAAGATGAGCTGCCTATGAGAATGTTATTTTGGATAAAGATACTAAAAATTGTTTGAAATTGAGCTCAAATTCAAATGAGAATCTATTTAAAAATCAAATTAAACTTAGGAGACATGATTGAGATTGTCTTCATTTTGGATAATATTTTTATTTTTTAGAAGTAATCATAATTTTTATTTGATCATTATTTTTTTAATGATTTAAAAAAATATATGCTTGAGAAAATTTTGACTATATTTTTTATTTTTATTTTTATTTTTTTGTTGGGACAGCTTTACAAATTTATCTTAATTTGAGATAGAATTAAAAGACTTGAGCTGATTTTGGGGTTAGATTGAATCAGATCTTTAATTGTTGTTGTTTTTTTATTCATAGATTTTTTTTTTTTTTTTTTTTTGCTTCTCTAAGGATATATATATATATATATATATATATATATATATATATATATATATATATATATATATATATAACTAAAAAAAAAAAGTTCCCAAACGAGATAAATTATTTCGTGCAGACCTTGGACGTAGAGCTATGTCTGGACAACATTGAAAATATGACGCATGACTAATGTATTATTAGATATAATTATGTATTAATTTGTATGTATTAGCTATATATTAGTGTGTATTAACTATGTATTAGCTAGTATATAGTAATACACAACTAATATACAATTAATGCATAAAAATATATAACTAATAAATTTAATATACAACTAATATATATCAATACATAATAATAATAACTAATAACACACTAGTCACGATGTCATTTTTTTATTAATCCAAGCGTGACATTTTCATTAAAATCTCTACTTGCGGTGTGAACATGTAATAATTTCTCCCCCAAACGAAGCCTTTTTCAATGAGATTTTTTTTTTTTTTTTAATGTGTAGATTCCGAATGTAGCTCTATGTCCAGACTCCAATTAAATTAAGACACAAATTTTTTATAGCCCGATAACCTAACCTAACCCATTTATGAAAAAAATTGAAATCACGTCAATCCACTAGTTTTTATGTAAAAAAAAAAAGAAATCCTCGAGATCTCCCGAAAATTTAGGATTTTTGCATAATAAATTTTTTGGTTGAGAAAGAAAAACGAGAAAGTGCCGATGAAGATGAATACTAGTTTGGAGGAGGACGTTGCATTCTTCTAGCAGATGATATGCTCACAGGATGTACAATTTGAAAGGCGGTATGCAAATGTACAAGAAGAGGAAGACTTGAAGTTGAAAAAACTGCAGTAGCGGGAGTCCAAGGGGCAGAACCCCTTGGTGGAGTTTCGACCTGCCCTGTCAGGTCGGGAGTACTGTGTATTATTGTGTATTGTTGATGTGTATTGTTGCATATTATTTTTGTATACTACTGTGTATTATTATTGTGTAATGGTGTGTATTGTTACTGTGTAATATTATGCATTATTGATGTGTATTGCCGTGTATTGTTGTATAATGTTGTATATTATTGTTTATTGTTATTGTGTACTACTCTGTATTGCTATTGTGTACTACTGTGTTGTCGTGTATCATTGTTCTGTATGGCTTCTCAAATATGAACTCAATCTATCTCAATCATGGAGAATAAGCAAATCAAGATCAACTATAAATTTCTTTTTCATCAATCAATCTTTGATTTTGCTAACATAAATTCCGCATTAGAGTAATTCGAGAGAGAGTGGCGACTTCAAATTTGGGCTTCTCTCCTCAAACATGATCAATCCATCATTTTAGCTTTGATTGTTAATGTGTTGAATTGAAAGCCATAGAGGATATGGTTGTAATAAATCAATATGCCTGTTCAAGTCTTCCTTCAAGTTATTGGCTTATATATGTATCGACTCGTTGCTGGATTTATCAACGAGCTAATAAGAGTTATATATGTATTTAAGGATTTTCAATTTAGTGAGAGCAAAATTTGTTGTCTTATTGTCTTAATGATTAGAGATTTTTGTTATTATTCAATATTATTAGCAATACATAATACGTTTTAGCGAAACAATTATATTTTTCGACATAATTTCTCTAACACACAGCTATGTAAAATGTCAAAAAGTTTTTAAATGAATAAATATAATATTTATAGATTCATATAAGGTTGAATACACAACGAAACATGACAATACATAGTACATTCTAGCAAACACGTTATATTTTCAATATAATTTCTCTAATACACGCATGTGCAGAAGCTCAAAAAGTTTTCAAATGAATAAATACAATATTTGTGGATTCATGTAAACTAATATACATATCAATACCAAAGCAATACATAGTGCATTTTACACAACAGTACATAGTGGTACACAACAACACATAACGTCAAAATGAACAAAACATCACATAAACGAAAGAGAAAAATGCATAATAATTATATCTAATAGAATAAATGAACGTTCAAAAAATTATCATTTAAATAAAATTTCACATAGTTGATTTACAGAACAAAAGCATGTGTTATTGTAACATTCGACATATAAATTTTTTAAAAATATATTTTAAATGAATGTGTATGAAATGTCAGAAAAATTCATAAATCATTACTGTCCAGTTTATAAATTTTTCGTTGAAATATTTAAACTTGTTTAAGAACTTGGTATGCATAGAGCTACTTCTAGAATCCGCATAGAATAATTTCTAAGAGGATTGGGATAATCATTTGATTTATTAAGTATACAATAAACACTATACAAATAATTACAGTATCCCGTCCGGACTACGCGCGTAAGAATTTACTGTTCGATGGAGTGCGAACTCTGCGTTAAGGGGCAAATTATTGGGTCAGGTGACTGAACACAGAGATATGTACGGATATTAATAAAATATTATTTTAAAATTAGCGCAACTAAAGCGCAGGTAAAGCGCAACTAAAGCGCAACCAAAGTGCAAGTCAAAAAGCGCAACTAAAGCGTAACCAAAGCGCAACTAAAATGCAACCAAAGCACAACTAAAGTGCAATCAAAACGCAACTAAAATGCAAGTCAAAAAGCGCAACTAAAATGCAAATGACTCACCAAATTTTTATTGTATGTCTGAACTTATTTTCCGCCTCCGGTCACCTGACCCAATAATTTGCCGCGTTAAGGAGTCGGGTTTGGAGTTCACTCCTGTAATTCGCTTTCGTGGGTCGGAGGCCTGCTACTTCCGTTCATAGTTCTCTGCGCCGCTGTGCTGCCGCTGCGCTATTAAGATGATGGTCGCCGATCAAAGTCCCAGTCGAGAAGCCCGGGAAGAGTCTAAGGAGGAAGGGCAGGAAGAAACTGGTGCGGAAGTAAGAGGTGAAGAACTGGAGGAAGAGGAAAATGGACAGTCTCCTTCGCATCTCCCTTTCGCCCCTTCATCACAGGTGATACTTTTAAAATTCCAGCAACCTCCTGCATATAATTAATCATTTTCCATGAAAGGGGTCCCTTAGCTTGCTATTCTTGAAATCTTGTACCACTTCGATATTTCGAAGCAAAATTTTCCCTATTATCGGTAATTATTTTGTAATCTTATGGCATTTGTTTAAGATCATAGAAACTTTAATACTTAAGGTGTTCTGAAAACGTCATTGCTTTCATAATTTACTTGTTGTTTTCATTCGTTGATCGACCAACTCTACCCCTAGGTCTCTGGTTCAGTGCCCGCTCCCCTCATGCATGCCACTTCCATACTCCCCTTCGCTATTAACATCCACAATTTCGAATCTCTCTGTTATACAGTCCATGATCCTTATTCTGACGTTGACATAAACTTACTAGAAGATTATTGAGTATAAATGATCGAAAATGTGTGGTTGAAGCAAAACCTGTTTCAGAATTCGAATTTTTGGCGAGACCTGAATCGAAACTGACCTTGGGTCTGAGTATGAGCTCAATTTCATACTTGACGATGTACTAAAATTTTGTCATCTAAGCCTAGTATTGAACGACAATGTGAATTTAATGCTGAATCTATACTTTAGGCAGAATCAGAGTCTGAATCTAATTGTGATCTTAAATACGAACAACTCATACCTGTTGAAGCCATTACTTCTCTTGAATACCTAACTTAACTCCTGTGTCTTTTGCATGAACTTCAGCATTGCTGACTTTGTTTTGGTTTCAGATTTCTCAAATTTCTAACTTATGTCAGGGCGTAAGCTGAGTTGCATAAATACCTTGGCAGGCTTTCCTAATGGCTTTCTTTGTGAAAGCTTGAATCCTAGATGCATAGTGCAATCTTAACTCATTGATTCTAAATTTAGAATGGTCCAGCTATTTAGCCTTAAACTATAAGGTTTAGTTTTCTTTAGAAAGGTTGTTTGCCATGTATGCTCACCATTAAGCAAAGTCACTTGACCACCATGATTTCAAAATTCTTTTTGTTATCACCTTGTTTCTCTATATTCTTAATTTCATTTACAACTTTCTTATTTTCTAATGTAGGATGTGGATACTTCTCAATGTATTGTATTTGGCATCTAGAATTCCAAAAGAATTAATAATCCATTGAATTAATTTTTTTTTTCTTTCATATTTTGATTTTTTTTTAATCATAACTTCATAAGATCTTTGATGCCAAAAAAATTTATTGACCTTGTGTAATATATGTTATTTTTCATCTTAATTGTACTGATATTTTTGCAGTTACCTGATACGACAACGGTGGATCCCAGCTATATCATTTCTCTAATAAGGAAGCTTTTACCAAATAACACAAGGACTCAAAAACAATGTCAAAATGCTACTTGCAATTTGTATCTTGTTGAAACATCAAAGGAGTGTCCTTTGGAAGAGAACATGGTGGGGGAATCTAATTACATGAAGAAAGTAGGAGACACGGAAGCTATTAATAATTCTGTCCAACATAATATTGTTAATGATAGTGAGGGTTCGACTAATGATCACTTTGTTGATTGGACATATTCCTCTGCTTCCACATATAATGGGATGGGACCTGATTCTAGAAATGACGACACTGGTTCTGATGATAATGCATGGGAAGACTCCGGATGCATTATCTGGGATCTCTCTGCGAGCAGAGCTCATGCAGAATTCATGGTATTTGATTTTTTTAATCCTAAATGATTTCTGTATTCACTTTTTCCTTTCATCATGATAATTTAAAACACTCGTTGCATAGCAATTTTGATTTGTAAGCTTAGTAATCTCTTCAAAAATATTATATGGAATGATACATAATTTGTTCTCCTATTTTGATACTCAGAAGGTCTTTAGATTTTGCTTGTTTAGTTTTATTATTACTGTCAATTACTTATTAAACCTGGAAGACCATTCTTGCTATCAAATGATCATGCCATTGACTCAATCTTTGAGTCTTCAAATCATAACTAATTATATTTATTGACATTGATTTTGTAAATGATAAATCAAACTTTTTTATTTCCTAATTATTTCAATTAAATCTTTTTATACCCACATGTATTAGAATTACTTGTCCTTATGCGCAATGGATCAGAGGAAATTGCATGTTGTCTTTTTTTCTCTTTAAACTAGCAGCTCAATTTGCTGTTCACTACGTACATAGAAGTGGTCAAAATCAAGGAGGGAGGAGAAGATAAGAGAGAATCTCGTGAGAAAAAGAGAATTTAGTTGAATTTAAATTGTAATTGATTAGTTAAAGTACAAGCACTTAAGCCCTATTTATAAAAATATATTGTTACAATTTTAAATTCAATCTATATTAATCCATATTGACATAGCTCTAAAAATCCTACCATCTGATTTAAAATAAAGATAATCTTAAAAATTAAATACTTTAATGCTGAAATAAAATCAAAAAAATTATTTACAATGATAATCTAGCAGTTTTCTAGAATTATCTTGATACGTATTTTGCAACTGCTACAACTGGTCGTGTAAGATCAAATTCATTCATCTTATTATTGATCATTATGACTTAAACCTATCATATGTACCAATTTTGAACATCATTTTACCATACATTAGATCAATAAAGAAATTCTATATAAATTGAGATTTGTGATTTTGGTAATATAGAGCCTTTCAAATGATCAGCAATCTAACTCATTAGTTCCTCATATTTTTTAGCTCAGATTCCACAATCTTGATTGATGAAATACATGGGGAGAATTGCAACTTCTTTAAGTGGGTTTCTTTGTATGATCTAATGGTCTTTATATTTAATATAAGTTTGATAGATGATTATATCCTGAAGGAGACTGATACAACTGTAACAATCGGTAGTTTTATATGCTCAATGAAATTCAGTAGTGTGATCGTGAAATTCACTATCATAATCCACTAGATAATGACAATGTTTTGAATCACAATAATTGATATTATCGGTTTCTTTTTGTAAAAATTAAAAGAACATAGGAATTATAATTGAATGAATTGCTAGCACTTGTAATATAGTTCTTTTTATGATAATAAAGATGAAAATGTGAATGTTCATATGAGTGAAAGGCTTTCCTTTTATCAAGCTACAGGTAGTCAAGATGGTATCTGTAACCGTAAACGAGATAGTTTAAGCATATGGGGTGTGGCTTTTGTAAATATGAATATAACTAGTAAAACCAAAAGAGATCTCGAAGGAATAAATGGCAATGGATGATTGCTTGAATTGTTTGAAAATTTGCACAATGACGTTGATGTTGTCCTTTATTTTAATTTAATATTCATATGCATGAGTGTCTATTCCTAATTGAGATACTTTCTTTTAAGATATTTATATGCAACATGCAAATTCTGCTGTTCATTAAATGCCTTGGTTATTATTGGAGCAATTATATGGATCAATTTTATAACTGTCTTATGATTAGCCAACAATGCAGTGTCCTATAATGATGAATTTATTTAATTTATTGTTCAGGTCAACAATTTCATGCTTGAAGTGCTTCTAGCAAGTCTCCATTCCTCAAAATCTCCTCGAATCACGGTTAGCTACCGAGACTTCTAAGTACATTAAACATAACAAATCATCAATCTAGATATCTGTGTATTTCAAAAAGAGTTACATTGATCTCATCTTTAAAATTCTGCTTAATTTAAATACTTATTTATTTATTTTTTTCCTTATACAAAATCATTTTCACAGAACCACATATCCTTTCCTTCCTGTACTAAAGATACATTCCTACAGAGCAGATCTTAAAGTTGAGTGATATGATGGGGTCAAGTCAGGTTAAGCGTTTATAGGTTTTTTGAAAATAGTAGATATCTCGGTTTGATGCTTTTCCGTCACTTAGCTGTTAGTGTGCCTTCATCGTCAAACTTAGTTAAAAGTAATGTTGAAGTCATGTAAGAAAGTAGTTCCTTCTGTGGTTAAGCCTGAACTTTCATTTTATCTTGAAATTTCAGCAATTTCAAGATTGTGAGTATCTTTTAGGTTTTATTATTTTAAAAACAAGCAATACTGTAGGATAATCATTAGAGGAGCTAGGTATTGAGCATTCCATTTAATTATGGTTCTCTGGTTACTACTCCTCGAAAGAAAGCTTTCAGAAGTACTCGTAAAGGCAAGATATGGTTTTAAATGCTTGTGCATCCTTTTGCCAAATTTTGTTTTCAGCTTTTTCATCATCATTATTAGACTTGTCACAACTATTCATGCCAACTAAATTGGAATAAGAAAATTTAATCATAGACAAATTCGTTTTAAGTAATGATGAAGATCTTCATTTTTATATTTGTTGGAAATGATAAGCAAATAAATGATAAGTTCAAGTTTAATTAATTTCTGTTTTATTTTATTTGGCAATATATCAATCTTAGGTATTTTTGGCATACTTATGATGAATGCCTAGAAGAATGAGATGACATTTTCTATTAATTTGATCCTCTATTACTAGGTTGGTTTATGTGCTTTGGCATGGAGTTGGGCTAATTGGATGGTGGTATATCTAGGTAGGTGCTTTAGTTTTCCACATGAAGCTGTATTCACTATGTTATTAATGGACATGAGAATTCTCAGTGAGGCTTTATGTATATAGGTTTTTGAATGAAGACTTATGGGATAATTAATGATCTTTACGAAGCTAATTATAAACCTTTCCATACGTGAAAGCCTCTTACAGGCATTGGTTTTCGCTTTGCATTTGCCTTGATTCTAATTTCTATGGAATTTAAGCGCATGCAGTGATTTAACGCTAATTGCAATTTTGCAATATACTTCACCTCAGCTTTGGGAGTTGTAGATTTCTCGGTTATGTTTAAAATATCACTATTTTCAAATTTTGGGATATAACTGGTTACGGTTATGCTATTAGATTGAAACCAAGACTTGAGTTTTGGATTTACTGAAATTGAACTGGGCTGATATTTGTGCCAACTGTTTTTACTTAGGGATGAGAAATCCATAAATAGATCTATGAGAAATATATTATATTTCATATTTTTTCTTTCAATATTGTGTTTGCTTGTTGGATGTAGGATTCCTTAATGTTTGATGTGAGTACGAGATACGACTTATAGGTTAATATGGTTATGCTGGCACAAGGCTTGGATTTTCTTCTTTTTGGTGATTTCTTTTCTTGATCTTTTTCTACCCATTTTTTATTATTGGTGGTGTAAGGGTATTGATTTTTGGTCAAATATGTTACTTGGATGATTCGAGTAGATTTGTAAAAGCTTGCCTTTCAATTGATAGAAGATTACCTAGATTTCAACTCTATGGAGCAGAGTTCAAATGAGTATAGTGGGGTTGATGTATCACATCAACTGGATTAAAAAAATGAAGCTAAATGTTCAATTGCAAAAAGCTAAGAAGGTTCTAAACCAAGAGCTCAATCATGGCCCATCACCCATTACCCATTACTAGAGCCCTCTCAAAAATAAATAATTAAGTTGGAGTTATATTTAAATTTTAATTTAGCATAAAAAAGTTTGACTTTCATCTCAGGGAACATGTGTGGGGTAGCTTAATGGAGTTAAGATGAATTTATGAAGGTGGTTGACACCTTCTTCAAATAATTACCTCCTACTCTCTTTCCCCTAAAAAATTCTCTTAATTTTGAGTTATGATAATTATTGTAACTCTATAATTACACTAGTATGCAAGGAGAAATTTTAGAATTTGAATGATAAAAAAAACTTTTGAGAAAGTTATTATCTTTGTGTTAGAGCTTGGTGGTATACCTTGACTAAGCTTAATAAGATTTTGATGCGCTTTTGAAGTAAAAACATCAAATAAAAGAGAAGAAAAGCATAGGGACACAAAGATAAGCTTATTAAGATTTTGATGCGCCTTGGAAGTAAAAACATCAAATAAAAGAGAAGAAAAACATAGGAACACTAAGATAGGGACTAATATTTTATTAATACTTCAACAATAATGAAAGATATAAGTGATCTACTATTTGAGAGGTAGATCAGCTCTCCCAATCAACCTTGACGCCACTAGGAAGCCCTCAAAGAGAAGAACTATAACAAAACCAAAACCCATTCATAGCATACCCTAAACCTTAGTCAACTCCCCCTTAAATAACTCTAGAACATAATAGCATAAATAGAACATTCATAAACAATTAAACATGATTTAGGAAGCCTTCATAAACAATTAAACATGATATAGAAAACCTTTCCTAAACAAATAAACCCTTCCTAAATAGCGTAATACAATTAGGAAATATTCCTAATCAATTAAACAACTTTTCCTTGATTCCTCCTCCTCACATAATCACATAATGAATAATAGCTTCCCTGGATCTCACAAGGTGGGCCTTCCCTGAGGCCTGATGTATCAGATTTTATCTTTAATGCTTATTGTTTCTCTACTTAAATATTCTTTTTGAACATCTCTAACATTTTCTCCTACACTCTAGCCATCTCTCAAGACCATCCATCCATAATTTAGGCCATTAAAAGCAGCCTCAACCCCACTTAGAAGCCCTGGATTTAAATTATGCTACCTTGCATCTAGTATTGTTCCCCAATCCTTCATAAGCACTTAAACCTTATAAATCCAGACCAAAACCTCCTGATCATAACTTTATGCCCTAAACTAACCCTCCATATTTATTTCCCTCCATCTAGCCTTCATCAAACTTCCCTAATGAGTTAAATGAAATCAGTCCAAACCAAGCTAGTCTTGCATTTCCCTCTACAATACCCCACTCAAACGCATCACCATTCAACCAGAAACCCTAGATCACTTCTCTGCATACTAAAATAATCATTTGTAATTATTTTTAACCACGACTCTCATCATAAATCCTCCCACCATCATCATATTGCCTTCCTTCGAAGCCTATTAGATTGTGACGTATAAATAGCAATACGTAGAACGAATGATTAGAAGGTGAGATAAGGCGCATGTTAATCTTGGATGACAATAGCTTTTTTTTTGCAAGAGTTTGACTTTGAACATCCACTTTAAAGGTCAAAAGCAATACCACTCAACCATGTGGTTGGCTTCGGCACACAAGAGAAGAAAACCAAGATAAAAATTCATTCCAATTTTGCAAGAAGGTCTATGTTATTATGGTTGAAGCACATAAGTAGTCATCTAACTACAAAAAGCTTAAAAAATCATGCCAAAGTTGACTTTAAGGGATTGAGTTATTGTGGAGTGACCAAACACTTCAAAATATTTAAAGAATTACATTAAAAACTGAAGCAACCTAAGTTCTTAAACCAAGTAGGAGAACACTAGGAATGCAAATTATGATACTTCCTTTTAATATCACATAAGCAAGCACAAATGATGGAAATTGAGAGAGAGAGAGAGAGAGAGAGAGAGAGAGAGAGAGAGAGAGAGAGAGAGAGAGACTTAGAAAATAGTTAGGAAGACACGCAAAAAACTAAGCAACTAAATTAAAATACCCTTAGAGCAATCATGTATGGTCACCTTACATGCAAATCACAAAATTGAAAAAGGTGTTCAAAGGAAAGAACAAACCAGAGATCCACCACAGAAACTATGATCCAACACATACCAATGCTCCTCCGGCAAATATTAATAGTACAGGGCACAACATACCTTACAACTAACAATATTTAGAGAAGACAAATACGTGTGGAAGGGAATTTGTGGAGTGAAGAACTAGAAAGAAGAATGAGAAGAAAAAATAGGATTGGGAAGAAGATAGCTCTCAAGCTAGGAAGAAACCCTCAGGTTTGAATTTGTTTTCATCAACAACAACCCTCCCAACAACAATTCAACCACTATATATATAGGAGAAAGAAGGGAAATAATATTTAATAGATCACATAAATGTGCCACCAAACTAACTAATAGAAAATATTCAAGATAACCCTCATAATGAGAAGTTAAAACACTTATCATAAGAATCAACAAAGGGGAAACTGAACAACCAGTAGCAGGGAAACCGAGAGCCAGCAGGCAGCCAACAACAGGGAAATCGAGAGTCAGCAGGAAGCTAAAAACAGGGGAGCCGAGAGCTAGCAGATAGGGAAATTAAGAGCTAGCAGGGAAAAAAGCCACATGAGAGAGAACTAAAAATACAAGTGGAAAGCTAATGGAGTGAACCTACCTAAGAGCATCAAACCCAAGCATGTTCACGAGTTGTTTTTCATCATAGAGCTATACAAAAAAAAAAAAAAAAAACATAGAGTACAAAATTTAGGGAAAAAAACAAAAAATAATTATTTTTTGACAGCATCAAATCTTCTTTAGTGGAAGAATCTCATCTCTTGATGAGAATGCCTCAGTACCATGCTGATAGATATCAGGACGACCAATCTGCAACTCCTCAGCTTTAATCCAAGAACAGTCAGTCAAGGGACGTCCACTCCATTTAACCATGAATTGTCAGTACACTCTATGTATTGTCTGGGTAGTACGAATATCCAAAACATCATCAATAAGATCATCACTGATATGAACTGTAACAATAAGGGGCTAGGTCTCTATATCTATAGAATCAGTCAGTTCTCTCTCATATGTAGTAAGATTGGCAACATTTAACATATGAGAAGTTCCAACAGAAGGTGGAAGATGCAACATATAAACATTTGTTCCCAATATTTGTCGTACTCGGAAAGGACCAAATTTCTTTCAGCTTAATTTGCCAAATGTATCAATAGAAAAGCGCTTCGTCGAAAGTAAGCCTAACTAAATCTCCTTCTTGAAAATAACACTCTCTCCGGTGTTTGTTCGTTGTTGTTTTGTATTTAGCATTTTCCATGCAGAGTTTTTTCAGGACTTGATATTGGACTGATTGAATATGATCAATAATTTTTGTAGCTTCAACACTAATTCTACCAGGCATGGATAATGAAGTTCAGTTTAAGATGTGGGGAATAGATTCACTATAAATAATTTCAAATGGGGTTTTTCTAGTGGACCGGTCAAGAGAATTGTTATAAGCAAATTCGGTTTGGGGTAAAATCAAATCCCACTGAGAATGTCTTTCTCCAACAAGACACCCAAGCAAATATTGCAAACTTCTATTTGCTACTTCAATAAGTCCATCAATTTGTGGATGATTTGCACCGCTAATTTGGAGTGTAGTTCTCAGTTTTGACCAAAGTGTTCTCCAAGAATGACTTAAGAATCTAGTGTCCCTATCAGAGGTAAAAATTAGAGGTGTGCCATGCAGTCTCACATTTTCTTTAAAAAATAAATCAACAACATGTGATGCATCAGAGGTTTTTTTATAAGGGATGAAATATGCCATTTTTTCTAAATCGATCAATGACAACAAACACAATCAAAATTTTGGGTTATTATAGGTAATCCTAAAATGAAGTCCACAATGATATCTTCTCAAGGATTGTTTGGAATTTGGAGTGGAGTGTATAAACTAGTGTTTTTAGTTGTTCCTTTGAACGATTGACATGTTTTACATACTTTGTTATATGTTTTTGCATGTGGGGTCAATAATATCATTATTCAACTAATTCTTTAGTCTTTCCTTGACCAAAATATCCTTCTAATTCTCCACTATGAAGTTCTTGGATGAGTTTTTCATGTATAAAGCTTTGGGTTATTGATATGTCGGGTCCCCAGGAATCGACTCTCAACCTCAGCCAGCCCAGGTGGGGCCGACACTTGTATACAGGGGGAGGGTCAAACCGCCTCCTTCTTACACCGCCTAAGGGAGGGGCCCACGCCCAATTTGTTTGGATTTAATTAATAAAAAAGATTTGATATCTTTTGAATTAATTAAATACTATATTATATTAGGAAAGTAGATTTAATTAATTAAAAAGATTTGATATCTTTTGAATTAATTAAATACTATATTATATTAGGAAGTTTTTAAGAAGGTGGAGAGGGCTTTTAAAGGGCATGAAGGGGTTATGTCTAGGCATGCTTTGGTTATTGTCTTCTTGTAGTCTCTTTAGGGGCGTTTTGGGCTCTATAATCTTGTCTAGAGATTTGGGAGAGACGATCCTCCTCTCGAATAGAGGATCAATTGTATATTTTCTTCTAGCTTATTTTGCTTTAAGTATTTAATCAAGTTATATTATTTTCTTGGTTGTTTCATCTCTGATCTTGGGTATTCTCGCTGTTTTTTCCAATTTCACATTAGGGTTGCTTGCGAACTCAAGTAGATCCGATAGGATTACTTGCAAACTCAAGTACTTCCTATCAAATTTGTATCAGAGCAAGTCATGGGACCGATGGAGGACTGATTTCGACAAATTTCAGCTGTGAATATTTGCCCGGAAGAAAGGGGGATTGCTGTTTTTGGAGTTTCAAATCCATAATTTGTGATTTTACAAACTCTAGATTGCGATGACGGCCAAAAAGGTGGATACTCTGGAAGAAAAGCTTGAAGGGGAGATGAATCAAATCAAAGTGACGGTGGAGGAAAAGATTTCCTCCATGGAAGAACAAGTCGCCAATCTCCAAGACATGATGAAGAAGATGTTAGAAATTCAAAACCAAATGGCGGCGTCCGTGGCAAAAGGAGGGGAAGGAAAAAAGTACGAATTCAGAAATTTGTAGGAGGAAGATGAGATGGAAATCATGGAAGGAGAAAGAAGAAGACCCCATCTAGAGCCTGTCCAGAGGGATGAAAGAGGGGGTGGATATGGAGAACGCCAGGAGGGATACTATGTTTGCCGAGGTGTTGATTTTGAAGACAGAGGGCGGGGGGGATTTCGAAGGGGGTTTGGGCTATGGCAGAGCAAGGGAAGACCGGGAAACATGGGGTGCACCTAGCAATTGGGAGAGGGGAAACTATGGAAGATTCTGGGGCAATGGGGGCGACTAGAAGGTGGTTGGAAGTTGAAGATGCCCATATTTGAAGAAGAAGATGTGTATGGGTGGATTTACAAGGTGGAGCGATACTTCATCGTCAATGGGCTAACGGAGGAGGAGAAGCTGATCGCAGCCGGATTATGCTTGGAAGGAATAGCCATGTCGTGGTATCAATGGAGAGATCAGAGGAGGCCTATCAGGAACTGGAGGGAATTCAAAGACTACATGATAGAACGCTTCCAAACCGACCGGGGAGGAGATTTTTATGTGCAGTTCTTTGCTCTGACGTAGGAGGGATCAATAGTAGACTACCGGGAGCAGTTTGAGCACCTAGCTAGCAGGGTGGAGCGACTCTCAGATACAATATTTGAGGGAAATTTAATGAAAGGGTTAAAGGCGGAGATCCGAGCAACAGTGAAGGTTTTGATGCCCCGTGACTTGGGGGAGGCCATGAAGTTGGCCCAACTGGTGGAAAATCAGAGGAATTTGGATAGGGGAGCCAAGAGTAGCAACACCGGGGGCACTTATAGGATGACGACCACTTATCTAGCACCTAAAGGTCTTGTAATAGGAGGGAGTCGGGAGGCCACCAAGGAGAAGACAGGAGGAGGAAGCGGGGGAAATTTCAAGCGGCTGACGGAGAAAGAGACGCAAGAGAAGAGGGCTAAGGGGTTGTGCTTCAGGTGCGATGAAAAGTACATGCTAGGGCATCAGTGCAAGGACCGAATTCTTCAGGTTCTCACCGTCTGTGATGATGAGGAAACTGAGGAGGGAGGTGAGGAGGAGACAGAGGAGGAAATGTAGGAGAATCTACACTTGGGATATGGCTGAGGTTTTCCTGAACTCAATGGTATGATTCACTACGAATCACACCATAAAGGTGAAGGGAGAGATAGAGGACAGGGAGGTTGTGGTGCTGATTGATAGTGGGGCTACTCACAATTTCATTTTCACCCAAGTCGTCGACCAACTGGGAGTGAGATTGGACACTGGCTGTTGCGGAGTAATGATGGGTACAAGGAAGGTGGAGAAAGGCCAAGGGATTTGCAGAGGAGTGCGACTGACGATCCAGGAGATACAGGTGAGGGAAGACTTTCTTCCACTAGAGCTTGGGAGCACAGACGTCATCATGGGGATGAAATGGCTGCAAACTTTGGGAGACACCAAAGTGAATTGAGGAGCGTTCACGATGGAGTTGACGGTGGAAGGAAGGAAGGTAGTGATTAAGGGAGATGCGGGGCTTTCCAATCCCTGGTTTTTCTTAAAACAATGGTGAGGGACATCCAGTTGGCAGGCGAAGGGTATTTGGTGGAGTTGCATAGTTTGGAGGGAACGAGATTAGAGGAGGGAGGAGACATACCCCTCTCCATTCAACCATTGATTCAGTAGTTCCAAGAGGTGTTTCAGCCACCTCAAGGATTGCCACCGCAGAGAGAGCATGAGCATGCCATAATGTTGAAGGAGGGAGTGGCACCCATCAGTGTCCGGCCTTATCATTATCCTTAGTTCCAGAAGGATGAAATATAAAGGTTGATTAGAGAGATGTTGGAGGTAGAGATCATCAGAACCAGCGTCAGTCCTTTTTCTAGCCCCGTTCTATTGTTAAAAAAGAAGGATGACAACTGACGTTTCTGTGTGGACTACATAGCACTTAACAAGAAAACTATACCTGACAAGTTTCCTATACCAGTCATTGACGAGATGTTAGATGAATTGAGTGGGACCGTGATCTTCAGCAAGATAGACTTGAAATCGGGTTACCATCAGATCCAAATGAAGGAGGATGAACCCAAGACGACCTTTAGAACTCATGAAGGACATTATGAGTTTTTGGTGATGCCCTTTGGCCTCTCCAATGCTCTTGCTACTTTCCAGGCCCTTATAAATAAGGTTTTCAAACCTTATTTCAGACGATTTGTACTGGTATTCTTTGACGACGTCCTGGTCTATAGCAGGACAGAAGAGGAGCATTGGGAGCATTTGAAGAGGGTGTTAGAAGTACTACAGGAGCACCAGCTGAGGGCTAATTTGAAGAAATGCTGCTTTGCATAAACCAGTATAGAATACTTGGGCCATGTGGTATCAAACGAAGGAGTTACAACAGATCAGTCCAAAATTGAAGCATTTCTAAAGTGGTCAGTGCCGAAAAATTTAAAGGAGTTGAGAGGATTCCTAGGACTGATGGGTTACTATAGGAGGTTATTTAAGGGGTATAGCTCCATAGCATGACCACTCACTGAATATTTGAAGAAGGATGGATTCCTATGGAGGGTAGCGGCCACATCAGCATTTGAGAGCTTGAAGAAGGCGATGAATACGGTGTCGGTCCTAGCCTTGCCAGATTTCACTCAGACCTTCATTGTGGAGACAGATGCTTCAGGGTACGGGCTGGGTGCAGTACTGATGCAGAGTCGTAGACCCACTTGAGCCAAGTATTGACTGCTAGAACTCGGCTGAAATCAGTTTACGAGAGAGAATTAATGGCCATCGTTGTGGCCATCCAGAAGTGATGGCCCTACTTGCTTGGGAGGCATTTCATTGTCAGGACTGATTAGCGAAGCTTGAAATACCTGTTGGAACAACGGATGGTGACGGAAGAGCATCAAAGGTGGTTGTCCAAGTTGTTAGGATACGATTTTGAGATTCAGTATAGACTAGGAGTAGAGAACAAGACGGCAGACGCTTTGTCTAGATGTATGGGGGAGCTGCAGACGGTGGCACTATCCGTTCCTTTGATGCTTGACTGGGAGGCCATCAGGGAAGAAAGTGCTAGAAATGAAGAATTGAGAAAGATCAGGTCAGAATTGCTTAAAGAGGAGGGTAGCCATCTAAGGTACTCATTAGAGGGAGATAGACTGCTGTACCAGAAAAGATTTGTGATGCCCCGTACCTCGATCCACATCCCAAATTTACTCCAGGAATTTTATGGAAGCGCAGTTGGGGGACATTCATGAGTGCAGAAGACCTACAAGAGACTAGCGGCCGAGCTTTATTAGAAGGGAATGCATAGAGATGTAGAGGAGATGGTGGCAAGGTATGAGATCTGTTAGAGGAACAAATATTTGGCTATGTCGCCAGGGGGATTACAACAGTCGTTGGCGTTATCAGGACGAGTATGGGAGGAGATATCCATGGATTTCATAGATGGGATGCCCCGTTCAGAAGGCTTCACAGTGATCTTGGTGGTGGTGGATAGATTGAGCGAGTATGCTCATTTCATCCCCCTCCGACATCCTTACACTGCGATGACAGTGGCTTCAACATTCATTAGAGAAGTGGTCAGATTGCATGGGATAGCAAAAGAGATTGTGCCAAACAGAGATAAGGTGTTCCTCAGTCATTTTTGGAGGGATTTGTTCAGGTTACAGGGGATAATTATGAAGAGAAGCCCCGCTTACCACCCACAGAAAGATAGCCAAACGGAGGTGATCAATAGGAGCCTGGAGATATACCTGAGATGCTTTGTGTCAGAGACACCCAAGTTATGGGCCAAGTGGCTATCTTGGATAAAGTACTGGTACAACACATCTTTTCATTCTGCTTCACAGATGACCCCATTCAAGGTGTTGTACGGATGGGATCCTCCACATGTGGTGCACTTTGGGAGTAGCAGTACCCCAGTGTCGTCAGTAGAGGAGTACTTAGAGGAGAGGGACCGAGTATTAGAGGAGTTAAAGAGGTATTTACTGAGAGCTCAACAAATTATGAAGAAACAAGCAGATGGGCATAGGAAGGACATCCAATTTGAAGTAGGGGAGAGGGTGTTCCTGAAGCTCCGACCGTATAGATAAAAGATAGTCGCCAACAAGAGGAACGAAAAGCTAACTCCAAGGTATTTTGGGCCTTATGAAGTGCTGGAGAAGATTGGAGCACTAGCATATCGATTGAAATTACCACCAACATCAACTATACATCCGGTTTTTCATGTTTTGCAGTTGAGGAAGGCCATTGGTGACTACACAGCTAGTCCCGAGCTACCAGTAACACTTAATGAGGATTTAGAGGTGACTCTGGAAACCTTAGAGCTGGAAGGGGTTCGCCAAAACAAAGATGGAACTAAGGAGGTGTTGATCAAATGGAAGAACCTCTCGGATTACGAGGCCACGTCGGAGCCATATGAGAGGATAAAACAACAGTTCCCTTGTTTTTACCTTGAGGACAAGGTGATTCTTTGAGAGGGCGGTATTGATATGTCGGTTCCCCAGGAATCGACTCAACCTCAGCCGGCCCAGGTGAGGCCGGTACTTATATACAGGAGGCGGGTCAAACCGCCTCCTTCCTACACCGCCTAAGGGAGGGGCCCATGCCCAATTTGTTTGGATTTAATTAATTAAAAAGATTTGATATCTTTTGAATTAATTAAATACTATCTCATATTCAGGAAGTTGATTTAATTAATTAAAAAGATTTGATATCTTTTAAATTAATTAAATATTATCTTGTATTAGGAAAGTGAATTTAATTAATTAAAAAGATTTGATATCTTTTGAATAAATTAAATACTATCTTATATTAGGAAGTTTTTAAGGAGGTGGAGAGGGCTATTTAAAGGGCAGGAAGGGCTTAGGGCTAGGGATGCTTTAGTTATTGTCTTCTTGTAGTCTCTTTGGTGTTTTGGGCTCTAGACTCTTGTCTAGAGATTTGGGAGAGACGATCCTCCTCTCGAATAGAGGATCAATTGTATCTTTTCTTCTAGCTTATTTTTCTTTGAGTATTTAATCAAGTTCTATTATTTTCTTGGTTGTTTCATCTCCGATCTTGGGTATTCTCGCTGTTTTTACCAATTTCGCATTAGGGTTGCTTGCGAACTCAAGTAGATTCGATAGGATTACTTGCGAACTCAATTACTTCCTATCAGTTATATAGAGTCTAGTTCGCTTAAATAGAAACCCTTGTTCAATGGTAAATTAAGCAGTGAGGTTAATTCCAGAAGTGCAACATGATTCCCAAATGGTTTTAAAGTTTGGGTCTGTGTCATAGCTATCTTTCAAAGAATTTAGTGAAACCAATATTTAGTGAAGTGTTATCAAGAAGCAGGCTCATCTGCTTAAGGCATCAATGATTTTATTCACAACTCCAGCTTTGTGTTTAAGTTGAAATGTGTATTATTGTAAGAAAGATATCCACTTAGCATGTCTTCGATTCAAAATTTTTTGAGATCCTAAATATCATAGTGCTTTGTGATCAAAATTTAGCACAAATTCCCTTTCAAAAAGATAACGTCTACAGAATTTTAGGGTTTGGACAATTGCATAGAACTCAAAATCATAGGTCGGGATCAGGTATCATTAAGTTTTTTGCTAAAGAAAGTAGCAGGTCGACCCTCTTGACTGAGGACAACTCCTATGCCTACATGGGATACATCATTGTCTACTTCAAAAATCTTATCAAAATCAAGTAACCTAAGAACATGTGCTTGACTCATTTCTGTTTTAATTAGATGAAAGGCTTTTTCAGCTTCAAGTTTCTTTTTTAAGACAATCAATGATGGGTGAAATCAAAGTACTAAAAATTTTCATGAATCTTCGACAAAAAGAGGCTAATCTATGAAATCCTCTAACTTCACTAATATTTTTCAGAGTCAGCCAACTTTGGATTGCTTTAATTTTGATGGGGTTCACTTTAATACCATCAGCAGAGACAATGTATCCAAGGAAAGTCAATCTATGAGTCATAAAAAAGCACTTTTTTAAGTTGATGTATAAGTTTTGTTCTCTTAAAGTTTGGAGGATTTGTTTCACATGTTCAAGATGATCATTGGGACAAGTGTTTTAAATCAGGATGTCATCAAATTAAACTACAATAAATTTTTCAATCAAGGGATGTAAGATATGATTCATGGTTCACATAAACATGTTAGGAGCATTTGATAGGCTAAAGGGCATGACTAGCTATTCTTAAAGTCCTTCCTTGATTTTAAAGGATGTTTTCCACTCATCACCAGGTCGTATTTGGATTTGATTATATCAACTTCACAAATAAATCTTAGAAAAAATTTTAGCACCACTAAGCATGTCAAGCATGTAGTCAAGTCTTGGGATAGGAAACCTATACTTGATTGTTATCTTATTTATAGCTCGACTGTCAACACACATCCTCCATGTTCCATCTTTTTTGGGTGTTAGCAGGGTTGGGACGACACATAGACTCATCCTTTCTTTGATTAACCATTTAGTTAAGAGTTCAATTACTTATTTGCAGAGTTCTTCTTGTTCAGTAAGACTCATACGATAGTGAGGCAAGTGGGATAAATTGGCTCTAGGTACGAGATCAATATGATGTTGAATATCTCTTAGAGGAGGTAAGGATTCAAGTAAATCTTCAAGATTTTTGTCTTCATATTCGTTGATCAGAGGTTGAATTTCTTCAAGATTTTTTTTGTTTACTTCCGTCTCTTTTCCTACCACTAAATATATCACTTTAGAGTTTTTGAGTTCATTTGTATTGAGAAGCAATTCAAGAGTGGGTGTCTTTGTGGTTGTTTGGACAACTTTGGTTGGAGAATCAGAAATATTCTTTTTGGGGATATAGGGTGAACTCTTTGTTGTAATGGGTTAGGGTGTAAGTATTTTTTCCCCTATTGTGAATGACCTTATGTTCATATTGCCAAGTTTGACCTAGTAGAATATGACATATGTCGAGTGACATGATGTCACGTAATATTTGGTCTTTATAAAATTTTTCAATTGTAAGATTGACAAGGCATTGTTGGGTGATTGGTACCTCTCCTCCTTCCTTAAACTATGATATCTTGTAAGGCTTGACAAGGGTTTTGGTTTTAATTTAGGTTTTCCCACCATGAGTTGTGACACAAAATTTTCTGAACTTCCACTATCAATCATTAGGGTACATAGTTTTCCTCTTACAGTACAAGTGGTTTGAAAGATATTTTGTCTATGCCATTTATCTCCAGCATTTAAATTGGTGGTCAAAACCCTACGAATAACTAAATAATGATCTCCTTGGTCACCTTCAACATCTATTGATTCCATCTCTTCCTCGTTTTTTTCTTCAGACTCATCTTTCTCTGAATTTTCATGATTTTCCTCTCATTCATTGTAGTTGGTTCTAGGATGACCATACAAGAAACATTTATAACATGGTCCAATTGGTTTTTCTCCGATCACTCCTTTTCCCTTTTCATTAACTTGAGTTTTATTAGGTTTCGTTCGTGGATTTAGATTTGAAGATGTCAATCCCATGACTGCTTATGAATTTTGAGCTTTTCTTTCTTGAGATTGCTTAGGTTTGAATGAATCAATTTTTTTATTGTTATTTCTTTGCTGTTCTTTTTCAATTTTTAATGCCATGTGATAGGCCTCATCGAATTTGGTTACATGATGAAGGTTCAATTGATCTTGAATTGACCATTTAAATCCATTAATATATTGAGTTATATTTCGTTCCTCAGTTTCATGTAGATCATTAATCATTTTGAGATTGTAGTTTATAAAAATCTTCAGTGTACTCTTCAATGGGCCTGGTTCCTTGGCAAATATTATTGTATTCTTGGAATAAGGTTCAAGAATAGTCATAAGGTAAAAATTTTCCCCGCATTTTTTTCTTTCATTCTATCACAAGTTTGAATTTTCTCTTTGCCTCTTCTTACTCTGTTATTTTGAAGATTTTTCCACCAAGTTAACGCACGTCCAGTTAATTTTAAGCTAGCAAACCTATTTTTTTTTGTTTTCAAGGATTTTTTTCCATTAAAAAATTGATCCATTTTTTCTACCAATTTAAGGAATTGCTTAGGTTGCAATTTGCCTTCAAATTCATTGACCTCTATTTTAATTCCTTGATCCCATTGTCTATTGTTTGTATTTTGGTTTCGTGGAACTTTAATTTTACTTTCATTATTTAGGGCATGAGCGTTGTTTAGATTTAGGGCTGTCATGGTATTAGCCATTTTTTTTCATTTGTTATTGTAGGTTAGCCATTTGTTGCCAATTTGTTTTTTGATTGTTTTGGTTATTCTCTCTCTCTTTTTTTTTTTTTTTTTTTTAAGGATAAGGAAGATGGACCAACAATCTAATGCTCTGATACTAAATTGATACAACCTAAGTTATTAAACCAAGTAGGAGAACACTAGGTGCAAATTATGACACTTCTTTTCAATATCATATAAACAAGCACAAATGATGGAAAATAAGAAGGAAATAAAGCTTAGAAAATTGTTAGGAAGACACAAGAAACCAAACAACTAAATTAAAGTACCCTTAGAATAACCATGTATGGTCACCTCACATAAAAGGTGCTCAAAGGAAAGGGCAAAGCAGAGATCCACCACAGGCCAATGCTCCTTCGGCAAATACTAATAGAACATGGCACAACACATCTTACAACTCGTAATATTTAGAGAAGAAATATACATGTGGAAAGAAAACAGTGGAGAAAAGAAGTAGAAAGAAGATCGAGAAGAAAAAAATAAGATTAGGAAGAAGATAACTCTCAAGTTAGGAAGAAACCCTCAGGTTTGAATTTGTTTTCACCAATAACAACCTTCCCAACAGTAATTCAGCCCTTATATATATGAGAAAGAAGGGAAATAACATTTAATAGATCACATAACTGTGCCATCAAAACAACCAATAGAAAACATTCAAGACAACCCTCGTAATGAGAAGTCAGAACACTCAACATAGTAATCTAGAAAACATTCAAGATAACCCTCGTAATGAGAAGTCAGAACACTTAACATAGTAATCAACAAAGGGGAAATTGAGCAGCCAACAATAGGGAAACTGAGAGCCAACAAGTAGCTATCAGCATGGAAATCGGGAACAAACAGGGAAACCGAGAGCCAGTTGGGAAACTGCGAGTCAGTGGGAAAACGAGGAGTCTGAGAGATAGAACTTAAAACACAAGTGGAAAGCTAATGGAGTGAACCTATCTAAGAGCACCAAACCCAAGCATAATCACGGGTTGTTTTCCATCTTAGGACAATACAAAAATAAAAAAACATAGTCCAAAATTACATAGTGTCCAGAACATAGGAAAATTAAAAAAAAAACATAAATGATAATTTTTTGACTGCATAAAAAATTAATATTAAACATGCAACTTTTGCTGGTTACAACAATGCTTATCAAACATTTTGAAAATATTGACCACTATGTGCATGCTATTTGTAGATAAGAGGGTTTCAAAAGATGAGATATCTTGTAAGGTGATAATTTAGAAATAATGAATAAAATCTATGAAAAAAGAAAGGGCTTGGGATAAACAAAACAATGATTGAGTGCAAATATGTAATTTTGGTAAATATCAAATTGAAAATTATCGATGAATATCCAATACTAGTGTGATGCAATGAATGTAAATCATGCAAAATAAATAAAAATTTATAGGTATAATTCCACAAATTAAAAAAAGTTTGCTTTTGTTAAATCCCACTGTCCCTTGACCCATGATCCTACGGCCAGGATGAAAATCCGTGGGAGGCTCACATGGATCACGTCGATCTCCTTCCGTATTCGGGTGGCTGATTTCAGAAGGATTATATTAGGGAAATTATGCAAGATTCTATAGATATTTGTTTCTTTATTATGATATGCTATATAAATCTATAAATAGGGATAATTTTGTGTAATAATATTAAGCATTTTTCTCTCTCTAATCCTCTAAATTTAACATGGTTTTAGAGAGAGAGAGAGAGAGAGAGAGAGAGAGAGAGAGAGAGCGGCCTTCATCTCTTGTCAGAATTCTAAGGGCACTTCTTGTGTATAGCGGGACGAGACATTGCCATCTTCAATTCATAGGATATGCGAATCGAAAGAGCGAGAGATCAAGCGGGGTTCCTTCTTCCTTGTGTGTGACGAAGATCGAGCAAGAGAGGCGTGCGACCATAAGCTCCTATGCGTACGGTTTGGAGGGACTTGGCGTATGTGAGCGAAACTCCTATGTCCACGTGAGGAAGGGAGACGAACGCCTTTGTTCATTTGTGTTTGGAATTAACTCGGTTAAGGAAGAGCGCTACTAACGTTTGCATACGAACATCTGGAAGCAGAATTGGGAGGCTGTGAGTGGGAATCCTTCTGCGTCCACATGAGAAAGTGAGACAAATACCTCTGATTTGTTTGTGTTATTAACATGAGTAGGGAAAAGCGCGATTGACGTTCGCGTGCAAACGTCTGGGAGTAAAACTGGGCTGTGAGCAGGACTCTGAACCCAAAAGTTCTTGCATCCTCCGAATCTGCTTCAAATCTTGCCCGCATGGACGCCGTCACTAGCTCCCACCCTGCTGGTGATGCCATCGTAGACCATTCCGGTGGGTCTTTCACCGACACATTCAACCCCACATGGTATAACTTATGACAAGCACCACCGGTCTTCATTACCGGAATTTTGAGGAATACTGGGCCTTCCTTAAGTTTCCAAAGTTCTATTACAATCCAAAAATCCCAATAAGCGGCCAAGAATTGCAATGATCTAAGGTCAAATTACAGTCCTATTAGGAAAGAGCGATTGTAGAATGTTAGCATCAATTTTGCCCAGCTTAGAAACATTGTGGCTCGGATGAATTATTTAGTTGATGATCGTATATAGGTATGAATGTAATTATCTAATTTCCTATAGAAATATTAATGAATCTTCACATACATGACTTTCTCACTACTGTTCAAAATACCTATGATATCAAATATAATGATTGCACATTATTACATCGCCAATAATAGCTTCATGCATAAGCCTTGGCGATATAGAAAGAGATGACTTCAAGACATTGATGTCAGTTCATGCCATTAACTTAGATTTGATTCATTAAACTTTGGATACATATCAATTTTTTTTTGATGCATCATCCCAATTTGTTGTATAATTTTATATGATCCTACTTTTTAAGTATTTAATTTTTTATTTTTCATGGAGAAAGTTTTTTAGGATTTAAATGAGCCATTATCTTTTTGCCTTGTTGAATTTAATATATATTTGCTCACGTCTGCAATAGACAATTTTTTCACAGTTAAAAACAAGTTTCCAACAAAATTTTTCTTTTAAAAAAATCATGAGTAATAGATAATGCTATAGGATATGATGCAAGCAGGAGTAATGAAGAATACTACCTTACATGCTTGTAATGCATATGTACTAAAGATGGGGGAAAAAGATGAAGAAAGCTAAAATTTATATTTAGATTCTATGAAGTTTTTTTTTTTGGATAGGTGGCAAAATACATTGAAAGTTTTGATTCAAATGGGACATATATTACGTATATCATATGGACGACTTCAATAAAAGCAATCCAAATAGTTCAATGATTAGCTTTTTTGAATTGTATGCTTTTGGATTCTACCAAATCAATTGAGTTTTTAGGTTCAAGTTTTCGTTAAGGCAGGTGTCATTAATATATGTAATTCGACTTTCTCAGTATAATTAAATTTGTAAATTAAGAAACAAAGAACCAAACATAAAATTGATATTAATTTGGTTATTTGTCATCAGTATAAAATTAGTAGGCAAGTCGCTCGGAGTTACATTATTAATTTTCTCAATTGATTCAACAATTTTGACGGGTCCGTTTCACAGTCAGGATAGATTTAGTTTCTAACTAATCTTTAGGAGCACGAGTGATCTCAAATTAAATTTCATATTCAAATTTTATCTCTTGCACAATTTTAGGTTTGAGTTCATTGAATATGTTCTAGACTTCTAGTCTAAACTTTGATACATATTCTTGTAATTGTTTTGGCGCAAACTTAGATGTATGATTATTCTATAAATGTAATATTTTTTTTATTTAACTCATCATTTAAAGAATATCCATGAAACAAATTTTTTAAATATGATTAAAATTGACTTTACATGATATTGGTGTTTATGCGTGTTCAACAAGTTTTAGATCAGATGCATAGTATTTTTTGTTGGGAATGCTAAACTGAGGTATAGAGTCCTAATAGGCACAATGCTATAATATTTTTCAAATTTTGAAACTTTGTAGCACACATCATCTAATATATTTTGAGAATACTAGCTTAATTTTTGCTCAAGATCTTTAATGAAGCAAATATTGATGACGTTATAACTTATAGGAAAAAGTTTTTTGTTACAAAATATTCAAACCTAGGTAAACATTGAATCATAGCATAGTCACCGTGTTAAAAGTCTTGAATTGATTATTTAATTGATCTTTGTAATTCAAGAATGACAAATATTTTTCTTTAAATTTTTTTTTATCGGCCCAAAATTTGAGCAGTTCTTATTAATTTTGCTTTAATACGTTGAACTCTTTGAAATTCAAACATTTTATACATTCTAAAATATTTCTTTAAATTATCAAACCAATATGGAAATTCCAATATATTACATCTCTTATCAAATATAGAAATATAATTCTTAATTTAGTAATAATTAGAATTGTGTAGAAATTATCTAGAATTATAGTCGAATTAATTTTTTAATTTTATTAATTATCATTGATATTTGGTTCTGCTTCTAAAAGGCATCTTGATACAATCTTTAGCCTTGATACCATATCAGGAGGACTTCTATGGGTCTAAAAATTTGAATGCAATTTTAATTAGCAATCTGGAAAATCATGTAACATGCACATAAAATTTGCAGGATGTGCTATGAGGCCAAAACAATTATTGAATAATTTTGATTAAAACTCAATTCATACGGAGTTCTATGACTTGTTGCTAAATCTTAATGGATAGAATGCCAAAATAACCATCGAATAACTTTGGATTGCTATGATTTTTTCTGGTCTACGTAGTGGTATGCCTTGCGGAGGACTTAATTTTTCTACTGCAATACCTTGTAATGCCCACATTTCATGCTTTCTGCTTTATAGACCTCTTACAAAAATGCGTTATTCATGATTTGAAAAAAGATGATTTTCAATATTAATAATTTTTTATTGCACAAGCTTGATGGTTAAAAATCCATGGGTAAGCATTTGCCAATTTTTTATTTGCTTATATGGACGGTATAGGTTCATCTAAGATTATGTACTCGCTTTTGCCAGTTATGATAAAAGACAATGTTTACCCCTTAGTATGGTATACACACCCAAAATTCCCAGCGATGATGGTAGTTTATGGTAAAACCAGTCATATTACTAGGGAAGTTATTTGGACTTCTTTTTAATAATTACCAAAGTTTAGTTCTAAAAGAATGTTATTTTGAAAGCCAGAAATAATATAAATTCATTCACTTTGTCATATTAAAATTTAAGAGTAGTTTTTTAATGAGCTGAATGGAATAATCTTGATTTTGTAGAGATACAAGTGAGGAAATATATTAGATTGAATCATTGAAATTCTTATTCAGGACGCATTTATGGAAACTTTCTGTTTCTCGTTTGGTGCTCTTTAAATTTGGAGAATTAGCCATCTTTATCCTCTCTTTTAGCGGTTCACAAAATTGTTTCTAGTTGGGACTTTAATTGATTTGTTGGATTCTATTGGCTAGACCCTTTTGGCGATTGGTTTAATCTCATCTATGTTTAAATAATTGCTCTCTCTCTCTCTCTCTCTCTCTCTCTCTCTCTCTCTCTCTCTCTCTATATATATATATATATATATATATATATATATATATATATATGTGTGTGTGTGTGTGTGTACATACATGCATAGATGCACACAAATACATGAGTTCACATGCATAATGTACAAACATATTCACGCATCTTCATGAAAGAGAGATTATCCAAATTGAATTGTGATTGAACCCTTTTATTTATTTATATACGTAGATAAAACATGTTCATGAAAGAGAGAATTAAAGTTAAATTATTAATCCTTTTGGCTTTGTACAGGAGATTTGTCTGGGGATTTTGGGAAATCTAGCTTGCCATGATGTTTCTAGCAAAGCCATGGCATCTAAAGATGGTTTGATTGAAATGGTTATTAATCAACTATACTTGGATGACTCTCCGTGCCTCTCTGAAACATTCAGGTATGCATATTGATAAATCTTTCAAGTTTGTTTTACATATAGTGAACTTATGAAAATCATGTATAATACCAAAATTTATCTATTAAGTCTTGTAAATGTCACGCTCTAGGGGATTTGGCATCATTTTGATATTAATAGAAAGCACCCATAAGCATAAAAACTATAAATAGTTGAAGCAGAATAATTAAAGTATGAACTGAAACATTAAATGGAATGCTTGGATGAACCAAATTATTTGATTCAAATTTGTTTGTGGGTGACACCAGAATTTTACTAATAAAAATGGATTAACTTAAAAGAAAAAAAGGCGAGCGAGAAAGAGGACTTAGAGAGAAAAGTGTAAGAACCGAGTTTGCCGGTTTAAGTGAACCGACCCTAATCTAGCAGCAGCGGGGCGAAGCAAGTGAGCCGAGCGGGCAAATCCGCGGGTCGAACACAAGTGTAGTCACACCTTGCAGAACCGGACCATGCAAACAAGCAAGGAAACACATTTGATTGCCAAAAACAGTGACTCATTGTGTGAGATAACTTCACTTCGCTCACTCTTTTTGCACCATAGGAATAGAAGAGGCTTTGAATGAGAGGAGGTTGATTGAGAGGAATAAGGAGCGCTGATGTCGTTTGGTCTTTTGGTCGTGGCCAGCTTCATCGACTGAAGACGATGGAGTCATTGTTTGAGGTGAGTGAGTGAGCAAGGAAGAGGAGTTAGATCGAGAGGTAAGTATTCATTTTTTAATATTATTAGAATATTTAATAAATATAAATTTAATAGTTAAAAATAGAGGTTTATTATAGTTTTGATTATATATATATGATAATTAAAATTTATTAGAAAATGAGAGTATATTTAATTATTAGTGAATTAAATGGAGAATTTATTAAATATAGAAAGTCTATTTTAGAAATTAATTGTATTATGATTTTTCGAGGAGAATAAATTTATCCTTTATTAAATTTGTACTAATAATTATTTAATTATATTCAACAGCTAGTTAGAGAAGATATTTATATTAAAAATTTTAGATTTATGATATAAATTACGAGAGTTAAATAAGATATAGATTTTTATTTAACATGCTAATCAAGAAAATTAATTATATAAATAATAAATTAAATACAAAATGGTCATAAAGATTTTTGTTTTTATCTACGTATTAGTAAATCCGAAGGTAGAGAGGCTTTAACGAAAATGAAGTGTGAAAAAGTTGTTGGAGATGAAAAAATTTCTTGGTTTATTAAACTTTTTAATACTATTTTGATGACTAAAAAGATGCCGGATTAGTGGAGAATGAGTGTGTTGATTCCTATTTTTAAAAATAAAGGTGATGCACAAGATTGTGCGAATTATAGAGGAATTAGGTTAATGTGTCATACTGCAAAAATATGGGAGCGAGTTATGGAGCGTAGGTTGCAGCGTGATACTAATGTTTCTCAAAATCAATTTGGATTCATGCCGGGTAGGTCTACTATGGAAGCCATACATTTATTAAGAGGTTTGATGGATAAATATAAAGAATTAGGAGTATCTATATATGATATTTATTGATTTAGAGAAAGCATATGATAAAGTTCCAAGAGAAGTGCTATTGAGAATTCTTGAAAAGAAATGAGTTAATAACGCTTATATTCAAATCATTAAGATATTTATGCAGGAGCTATTACTTGTGTTCAAACACAAGGTGGTTCGACCAAGTAGTTTTCTATTTTGGTTGGATTACATCAAGGATCAGTGTTAAGCCCATATCTTTTTTGCTTTAGTCATGGATGTTCTCACTAGACATTTGCAAGAGGATGTACCTTGGTGTATGCTTTTTACTGATTATATTCTTCTTGTTGATAAGACTTGAGAGGGAGTTGATGGTAAACTTGAATTATGGTGGTCAACTTTAGAAAGGTTTTCACTTGAGTAGATCTAAAACTAAATATATATAGTGTAATTTTAGTAGTAATAGACCTAGTGAGGGGATTGTGACTTTGGGTGATCAAGTCATTAATAAGAGTACACATTTTAGATATTTTGGATCTATTGTTCAGTGTGATGGTGAAATGGATGGAAATATTATCAACAGAATTCAAGTTGGATGGTTGAATGGAAGAATGCATTGGGCTTGTTATGTGATAGAAAAGCCCCCCCTCAAACTTTAGGGAAAATTCTATAAGTGAGATATGCAATGTTTTATGGTGCCGAATGTTGGTCATTAAAAGAGAAGCATAATACTAAGTTAAGTGTTGTAGAGATGAGGATGCTCAGGTGGATGAGTGGATTACCCTTAGAGACAGGATATGAAATGAGCATATATGTTAAAAGGTTGGAGTAGCTCCAGTGGAAGATGAGCTTAGAGAGTCGCCTTAGATGGTTTGGTCACATAAAACGATGACCTTCCAATGACCCGATTAGGAAAATAGAGGGGTATTATATTTGACTTATATTAAGAAAGGTAGAGATAGTCCTAAAAAGACTTGGTTAGAAAATATTAGAAATGATATTTCTTTATTAGGTTTAAACGAGAATTTGACTTTTTACAGGACACAATGGAGAAAAAGGATTCATGTAGCCGACCCCACGTAGTGGGACAAAAGGCTTGTTGTTGTTGTTGTTGTAATAAATTAAATACAAAAGCTATTTATGTGTGTTCAATAGCTAATTCGAGAGATGGAGAGCAATTCTAATCTATAATATTTGAGATTTTAAACTAGATAAGGAATAAATTAAGTTTATATTTTGTTAAATTGTAAAATTGTTTTAGGCAAACAATGAAATTATGAGTTAAGGAAAAATTGTATAGAAAAATAAGAGTATATTTTAATAAAATATAAGAAAATTTAAATGGCCTCTTGCCAGTATGGATTTTGTTACCAAATGACACCACAAGTAAATGGGCATGACGAGAGCCTTGACTAGGTGATTTTGTCATGAAATGATATCATTAAATTATAGTCACAACTAGAGCTTGTATGTTCTTTAATGGTTAAAAACTCTTGAGAATGAATTATAAGACATATTTGATAGGGCACAAAACCTTCTATTAGCTAATATCGATTTCAATTTCTCTTTAGACAAACATCAATGTCAAGTTTACAAGGTTTCTTTGGATGAACAACTCATGGCAGCTAATAAGGATTCTTTAGTCA
Organism: Dendrobium huoshanense; assembly: GCA_016618105.1. Lineage (NCBI taxonomy): Eukaryota > Viridiplantae > Streptophyta > Magnoliopsida > Asparagales > Orchidaceae > Dendrobium > Dendrobium huoshanense. Next base: position 7,603,320 of record CM028352.1, on the reverse strand, counting down.
GGTTGGGTCAACTAACTTATCTAATAAGTTGACTAGGGATCATGATAACTTGGGATGATGGAATTATGAGATTTTGATATGGTTCATCATCTTTCCCTCACCACATGCTTAAATCTTAATCCTAAATCAAATTGTTGTTATTATAAGCTAAGCACTTAGTTCTTATGTAACAACTAGACTTTATCAAAAGTTCACTCTTGTTATCGAGAGAGGTAAGTAATCATAGGGGAAACTTGTGAGAAATCTAGAATCAGATCATAAAATCCTTGCAAAATGAAGTTAAAATCTTCTGGTAGTGTCGTATCTTTAATTTAATATGCATTCTAAAAAATTGACTAGAAAACATCCCAAACTTTCTCAGTAGGGCTTGGGCATGATTTTTCTAAGCCCGCATTGTACTCAATTAAGAAGCTAAGTGGTGCA
>CM028352.1:6660078-6957885 GCA_016618105.1 Dendrobium huoshanense | reverse complement strand
AGCTAATAGCCTCGTATGCCTGGGTTACCCCTAGCAATCGGGGTTGATTAAGTTATTTAAATTGGTTGGAATTAAAAAAGTGGATTGATATTAAAGGGAGTTGGTTGCTGATTTTAAAGGCTTGATTAATTTAAGTTTGCCATTAATTGATTCGTGGCGTTGTGCCACCAGGCTCGAGGAACCAGCCTCCTTAGGACACTTAGCCCCGCAGCCCGGAGTAGTCCAGCCGATAAACCAAATTAATGTAATTGAAATAGAGATTTTTTATAAAAAAAGTTAAATAATTAAAGATTAATCTATTTTAAGGTTTAACACCCCTCAGAATTCATTCGTGGCGTTGTGCCACCAGGCTCGAGGAACCAGCCTCCTTAGGACACTTAGCCCCGCAGCCCGGAGTAGTCCAGCCAATAAACTTCAACTTTAGGGTGGTTGTTATGTTTTGAAGGGTTTGTTAAGTGTTTTAAGCATTAAACCAGTATTTTCTAGAGTTTTAGAATAAATTTGAGTTTTATGAATTTTTAGAATATTTTAATGATTTAATTAAGGGGTTGAAAATTGACTTTTTGATTAAGCTCAAATTCTGGAATGCTTATATTTTATTAAAATACTAGACCTTACTACGATCAGTTAGAAGGTAAGTACGTTAAAATCGGATTTTTCTACATTTTATTACAAAAGGTTTGAAGTTTTGAACTAGTTTTGACTTAAAGTTGACCGATTTGTTGACTTTTTAAAATATTGCAAATTTCTGGAATTTAATATTTTTAATAAATATTAGACCTTATTAGGAATTGAATGCAAGTGAGTTTGGGTGATTTGGATTTTTCTGGAATTAGTTATGGATTATCGAAGTTTGGGCATTTTAATGAATTTTAGGAATTTCTTAATTAGAGGGCCCCTTTTGTGATTTTGCTTCAAACAAATTCCCAATCTCTTGAAAACACCTCCAAAGGTCAGGAATAACCTAAGGAGGGATCCCCAAGTGTTTGGGAGATTTTGGGATTTTTAATTATTATTATTTAATTATCTCAATTAAACATTGATTTTCACTTAAAATTAAATTAGGGTTTAAATTACTGTCAAATCAAAGGGCTTTCAATTATCATAGATTAAGGACTGAATTCTGGTCAGTTTGAGGGTTTATATGTAATTTTTGGATTTAAAATGGATTAATTACAATTTTTAGAAGTTTTAAAGGCTTAATTAAGGGTTCAAGACTTAGAAAATTAATTAGGGGACCTAATGACCTCAAAAATCAGTGAAAATTCCTCTAGGGGTTGAGGGTGTCACTAAGTTCAAATGTTCAAAGTTTCAACTCAAGGGAAAGTGAATCCTAATTATGGAAATTTTTCTAAGTTTTCTATACATGAGTCCTTAATTATTGTCCTTAATTATGTCACTAATCTTGATGGGCTTGAATCAATGTTTGGACTAACCCTCATACTCAATACATAAGGCATGCATGAACCACATAAACACATTCAATACCTAAATCTAGGAGAGCCTTAGACTAAGTGGTGTGTGCACCTTAAGCATGCAATTAAACTAATTAGCATAATTAAGACAAAATTAGTGAATAATCAAAGAATGATTATCCACTAATCATCCCCATTAATTCCATTCACATAGGCTTGATCTAAGTTTAGAACTTCAATAAATCTCTCAAGAATTTAAAGGGTCTAAAATATATATATAATTTCAAAGTACTTTTTTTTATTAAGTAAATAAATATCAACATACTTATATATATATAATCATAAATTTAAAATAATTAACAAAATATTTTTGAAATAACATTTTAAAGACTTGAGAGACTCTCAGATTTATTTAAAATATTTTGGAATTAGAACTTTGATTATTCAAAATATTTAACTTAATAGTAAAATATAAATTAGATATTTAATTAAATAGTCTAAATTATCTAAAGGAAAACTCAAATATTTAAAATATATTATAGTTTGAATAGTGAATTTTATTTTGGAATACCCTCCATGCTCTGAAATAATTCCAAAATAAAATATTTTTAAATTATTAAAATTAATTTGATTTATCTTAAGTAACTATTAATTAAAATATCAAGTTTTGAGTATTTTTTAATTATTTAAAATATATTAAATATTTTAGAGAAAGCTTTTAATTTTATTTGAAAGATATTAAAATTCTGAAAATTTTGATATTTTTAAAATAATTTTTGGATTTATAAATAATTTTTAATTAATTTTCAAAGTTTCTGTAATTAAATAGGTTTAATTTTAAATTAAACTCATTTAATCGGGTTCGGCGGCTGTTAGTGGGACAAGTGGCACGTTATGATTCGACCAGCCAAAACGCGGCGACGGCGGGATGCCACGTGGAAGGCGGCGGTCATCCACGCGTCGGCTGCAAACCGCGGGACGCGGTTTCACTTAACCACGTCAGCGAGCGCTGCGGACCGTTCGATCGAACGCCTGGATCGTTCAACGGCGGGGATTAGATCTCGCCGTCTGACCCGATTTGACCAAGATCCAACCGCAGCGAGTTCGTCCCGCGGTTTTGAATGGACGGCCAGGATCGAGCCGGACGGCTGATCGAACGACAGATCGAATGCGTGGTCGGATCAGACCGCGGAAGGGCTCGATCTGGACCGTTGATCGAACGATCAACGGTCCAGAAAATGTACACTCGCCGGAGACTGTGAGTGACGCCCTAGAGAACGTATTTTGCCTCGTTCTCTCGATCGGAACGATCATTTTCAATGAAATTTTAAACATAGATTAAGGACATGAACAGAAATTATGGGGAATAGTTTGTTTTAGCTAAAACCCTAAAAACGTAAAGCTATTTAGGCCTAACTAATGTGACATAGATCTAGGGTTTTAGGGAGCTATACCGTTAGATCTTCGAAATTTCTGGATGGTTGAGCTTGTAGATTGTCCAAGTGAAGATTCCCAGCGAAAATCCAAGCTCGAACGCGTCTGGATCGGCTGCTATGGGCTTGAGACGGTCTAGGTGGTGGGTTCGCCGGAGAACTCGCCGCCGGTGACGTGCAACCACTTGGGTTTTGTAGTGGGGAGGTAGAGGAAGCTCTGGAGGTTCGAAACGAACTGAGAGCTCAATCTGGGAGGCTAGGGTTAGTGAGAGAGGCTGCTTTGATCAATTGCCCTCAAAATCAACTTTTTTTTCCTATTCAAGCGGCCTGGGTGAATTTGGACGGCTGGGATTGACTCCTGGGCTCTCCAGATGATGCCACCTGTCCCTGGGAAAGCTGGAAGGCTGCCCCAAAGGCTGGACATGCCTCATTCCCATTGGGTGGACTTGGGATGAGTGGAGGAGAGGGATTGCCATTTATGGCTAAACCAGGGCAGAGCTCGGTTAAGGGGCCTATTAGAGAGCTTTAGGGCACTAATGGGTCGGCCTTGGGCAGCTTAAATCAAGGGAAAGGAGCTTAGCATGTGATAAAGCCTTCTAGAAGGGGTTTAGGCTTGAGTTTGACCAGGTTGACCAGTCAACAAGTCAAGGCTGGTGATGTGGCATGAAGGGAAATAGGAGCAGCCAATGGGAGAGCTTCCAAGCCTAATCTCACACTCCTTGAAGTTAAATAGATGGTTTGACCAATTCAAGGAGGGATTTAGGGCTTTGTTGACTTTGTTTGACCAGTCAACTAGGTCAAAGTTAGTGATGTGGCATTTGGAGAGGTAAAAGGTCATTTAGGATAGTTTGATTAAGAGTCAAAAGTCAAAAGTCAAGGGTAGGGAAAATGGGAGCCAATGTCACTAAGGATTGAGGGTTGACTTGGTCAACTCAAGTTGAGTCAAGTTGACCAAATGTCAAGTGACACTTGAGTCTTATCCAAGAATTGATTTGAATAGGTAATAGGGGTTGAAGAGCTCAGATGAGTTGATTTAACCCATTTAGACCCTCTAAGAGCTAATGGGTCAACCTAAGTTGACTGGGTCAACCAGGCTGACCCAATGGGTGAATCTGGGCTGGACAAATTTGAAAAGATATTTTAAGACCATTGAGGGTGGTTCCTAGGTCTGGGGAGGTCAAATTGACCAAAATCCCTATTTGAGCCCCTAAGGGCCTGTTTGGTCAACCTGGGTTGACTTGGTCAACCAGGTTGACCCAGGGTCTGGGTTTGGGCTCAACAGGTTTGAAATGATATTTTAAGGTTAATGGAAGTGGTTGGGTGACTTAGAGAGGTCATTTGGGTCAAAACACATGTTTGGACCCTTAAAGGGCCCCTTGGGTCAAACCAGTTGACTTGGTCAACCAGGTTGACTCAAGGGTTGGAAATAGGTTCAAAAGTTTTGAAATGGCATTTGAAATTTGTTAAAGGTGGTTGCATCCCATTTGGAGCTCATTTGGTTTGAAATCCCCATTTGAGCCCCGTAGGGGTGTTTTGGTCAATTTTGACCTATTGGTCAACTAAGGTCAAAAAGGGTTTGAAAAATGCAGTTTACTGCTCAATGGGTTAAAATCAAGGATCTGGAAGTGATTGGAGGCTTGGATAAGGGTTCCAAGGTCAAGATCTCAAAGGGGTTAGGCTCAGTGGCACAGGCTGTAAATATTTGAAGGTTTTACAGCCTTTGAGTTTTAATTCAGATTCTGGGGTTAGAGACCTCAGAATGAGCTCAAACTTGGAGGGTAGCCTTTAGAGACATGTCTTATCACTTTGCAAGTGATAGACCCTGAATCAGAGGCCATTTGACTGGGTTTTGAAATGTTTGAAAAATCTCTGAAAAGGGTGTTTAGGACAGGGCCTTAAAGGTTTGAATTTGAGTTTAAACTCTGGGTCTGGATTTGATTTGAAGTTTGAATTAATTTGGATTTGAATTGGATGGAGTTTGAGATTCAAATTAGTCATAGGTAGGAATCAAATTGAAATTGGAGTGGATTAAGTATAGGAATTGATTTAAAATTGAGGTTGATCAAAGGTGGAGGTTGATTTGAAGTTGGAGTGATCCTAAGATCTAGGAGAGTTCTAAGATCTAGGATTTAAAGGAATCCTATGTTCTAGAATAGGCTCAAAGGTCTAGCTCTAGGAAAGAATCCTAAGGTCTAGAGTGGATCCTAGGATCTGAAATTAATCTGGATTCTGGAAGGGTCTTAGTGACCTCATACAAAAATGAGGTCAACAGCATAGTACTTTTTCAAGTACTGTCCGTTGATGACAGGCATCGGGTGAACGCCATTTGCATCAACCAGTAGGTAGGCACCACCTTCATAAACTTGCTCTACAGCGAAGGGGCCTTCCCAAACAGGCTCAAACTTACCACCTCGCCGACGGTGCGAGATGATAGGCCTACGCAAAACAAGAACTAACTCGCCTACCCGGAAAGCACGGGGTCTAACAAGGCGCTCGTAGTGTCGTATCATTTGAGTCTGACTTAGCTTAAGGTATTGATAAGCTCGTAAGCGAAGCTCATCTAAACCATCTAGCTCTTCCAACCTTAGTCGGGCATTATCTTCCTCAGATAGATTGTAACTAACTGCGAGACGCAGTGAGGGGAGCTCGACCTCAAGTGGGAGGACAGCTTCAGCCCCAAAAGCTAAAGCATATGGGGTGGACTGGGTAGGAGTACGGTAGGTAGTCCTATACGCCCATAATGCTTCAGGTAACTTATCATGCCATTCTCTTTTATTTGCAACAAGGATTTTCCTTATCAGTTGCACAAGAGTCTTATTAAATGCCTCTGCCAAGCCATTGGCTTTAGGGTAGTAAATCGACGAGTATCGCCAATTAATATTATGGCGGCGGGCAAATCTGGCAATTTTGGTGCTTCTAAAGGACGGGCCGTTATCTGAGATTATACGGCGCGGAACACCAAAGCGATAAACAACGTTATCGCGAAAGAAGCGCATCACATCTTCTGATTTAACTTCCTTAAGTGGGACGGCTTCTGCCCACTTAGAGAAGTAATCAGTGGCGGCTAAAATGAACCTATGACCCTTAGAGGAAGGAGGGTCTATAGGACCCACCACATCCGTGCCCCAGCCCTCAAATGGCCAAGAAGAAACAGTAGGGTGCAACGGATTAGGGGGTTGGTGAATCACCGTGCCATGAATCTGGCACTGGTGGCATCTCTTAGCATGCTCCATACAATCGTGGATCATAGTCGGCCAGTAGTAGCCAAGGCGTTTAATTCTGCCTTTCATTTTAGGTCCAGACTGATGGGCACCACAAAGCCCTTCATGTACCTCGCTCATGACTCTTTTGACCTCTTCTTTACTGAGACATCTCAACCACATTTGGTCAAAAGAGCGTCGATACAGAGTTTCATTTACATAGGCGAATGATAAGGCTCTCTTTCTAATTTGAGCAGCGAGAGACTTATCATCTGGAAGCCTACCATGTTTCAAATACTCTATGAAGGGTTCTCTCCAATCTGACTCCTCATCAACAGCAAGGACTGTGAGGGTCTGATCAGAGGAGGACAGGTCTGCGGGGCATAGAGCTTGACGATACTGGACAGAAATAGAAACTGGGTTTCCAGTAGGGTCAGCTAATTCTTTTGCTAACTTGGCCAATGCATCTGCTTTTTCATTTTCAGATCTAGGGACCTTGGCCAAGGTTACTTCTGGTATTAAGCTCAGTAGCTCCATTGCTTTATTATGATATGGAATGAGCTCAGGCTTAAGTACTTTGTAGACTCCCGCTACTTGATTGATTATCAGTTGGGAGTCTCCAAAGATCTTCACCCGCGTAAGACTCATCTGAATGGCCAACTCTAACCCCAAAATCAGAGCTTCGTATTCAGCTTCATTATTATTACGAGGTTCTGATAAACTATAGGAGTACCGTAGAGTATGACCATCAGGAGACACAAAAATCAGGCCTAATCCTACCCTAATTGTAGGAGTTTCATATGGACTTGAAGCTTTAACGGATGACGCACCGTCAAAGTAAAACTCCCAAGTAGGGGACTCCTGTTCATCCACACTCATAATGAATTCATCAGGTAGCTCATCGTTGAGTGGGGAATCAGCAGGGATCGGGTGATCGGCCAAAAAGTCAGCTAGAGCCTGTCCTTTGACGGCCCGCTGAGGAACAAAAGTAATATCAAATTACAGTAGTATCATAGACCATCGTGCTAGACGACCTGAAAGGGTCGGACGGGTCATCAGGTACTGCAATGGGTTGACTCGAGAGATCAGATTGATCTTATGTGATAGCATATAATGCCTAAGCTTCTGTACCGCGAAGATTAAGGCTAAACATTGCTTTTCTATCGCTGGGTACTTAAGCTCTGCAGGTATTAGTCACCTGCTGAGGTAGTACAAGGCATTCTCCTTGCCTTCCTCATTCTCTTGAGCCAACAGTGCACCTAGAGACTCATCCAGGGCCGTAGTGTAGAGAATCAACGGCCTACCTGGGATAGGTGCAGCTAAAATAGGGGGGTTCATCAGGTAGCGCTTTATGTTCTCAAAGGCCTCCTGACAACTCTCATCCCAATGGAATCGGGCATCCTTCTTCACTAGTGCAGAGAAAGGATGACACCTACCAGAAAGATTGGAGATAAATCTCCGCAAGAAAGCTAGTTTACCCTGAAAGGATCTCAACTGGGTAAGATTCTTAGGGGGTTTCAAATCTACTATGGCTTTGATCATAGAGGGATCTATCTCAATGCCACGGTATCGAACTATGAATCCTAAGAACTTTCCTGCATTGACTCCAAATGCGCATTTTAAAGGATTCATCTTTAAATCAAATTTGCGCAAGCGTTCAAAAACGGTTCGCAGATCTCTGAGGTGATCTTCGCGGACCTTGCTTTTGACGACCAAATCATCCACATAGCATTCAACTTGCTCATGTATCATCTCATCAAAGATGACAGTCATGGCACGTTGATAGGTGGCCCCGGCATTCTTGAGACCGAAGGGCATCACCTTGTAACAAAAGACACCTATAGGTGTCCGGAAAGCAGTAAACTTCTCATCCTCGGGGTCCATTTTTATCTGATTGTAACCAGATGAACCATCCATGAATGAGAAGATGCTATGGGATGATGCTATATCTACCATAAGCTCAGGAATTGGGAGAGGAAAATCATCCTTAGGACATGCCTTGTTCAAATCACGGAAGTCGATACAGACTCGTATCTGTCCACTCTTCTTCCGGACTGGAACAATGTTGGCAAGCCAAGTGGGGTACTTCTCTTCCCTAATGAAACCTGCTTCTATAAGCTTCTTGGTTTCAGCGATCACCTGTTGTTCAATTTCTAACCTCATCCTACGAGGTGCTTGTTTAACAGGGACTGCATCAGGCTTAATGGATAGCTTATGGACTGCTACCTCTGGATTTAGACCAGGCATCTCGGTGTAGTTCCAGGCAAAACAGTCTCTAAACTCTGATAGCAACTCGATGTAATCTTGAGCCTCTGACTCAGACAGTAGAGCACTATGAAAAATAGGCCTAGGATCTGACTTAGTGCCTAAGTTTACCTCACACAGTTCGTCCATGGCAGAAACGACGCCATCTTCAAATTCTTGTGGAGCCTCGAGTATTCTATCATCGTCACTATCCGGGTCTTTTTCGTCGGCAAGAGAAACAACCGGATAGGCGTGGGAAATGACATGAATGTTGGCATTACTGGACTGATTTAACCCCATATAACCTACGCCTCCTAGACCTTGGGGGAAATCGGTCCGCCAAACTCGGGCCTGCTGCAGAGCTTCTTCGTCGGGCCAAGTGGAACGAATGAGACCTCGCTCAATAAAGCTCTCTACAGTAGGTGAAAAGTAACGAGGGGCACTCCTGACCTCTATATCCATAGCGGTCTCCTCTAAATCCTGTCTCACAGGACCCAGTGGTGCACCTATACTACGGGGTACAGAGGGACATTCCCTAGGTCGGGCTGGCCCAAATGAATCGTACAAGCGAGGTATGGGGTTGTGGCTACCCCAAATTGTGTCATTATTATCAACTATGGGAGTGTCTAGAGATCTCTGACTAGAATCTTCAACTCCTATCCCGCATATCTGATGGGGGGAAGGTTGTTTGGTAGTAGTCTGACGTCGGAAGTCTTCTTCCTCGTCTGAGCTAATATCAATAACCAATCCACCTTCAGGTATTAAATGGCTACGAAGAGTAGGTAGTGAATCATAGCCTACGGAATAGGGAGGTGGTGAAGTGACTGGACGCTGAAGAATATCGATCATTTCATCGTCGGAAGAGTCGGACTCTACAGTCAAAGAAGAAGTGTAAAGGTTAGGGGGAGGAGGTGTACGAGTGTCTTGATTCCGCGGCTCGCGGACCGCAACTCTACCTCTCCCTCTACCTCTACCTCTACCTCTACCTCCCCTGCCTCTACTAGGGGGAACGTCGTGCCTCACTGCCAACTGAGAGGGCTCTCCATCAGAATGGGCAGTGGGAACACCTAGCTCGATACCAACCTGTGATGGACCCTGTACTGACGATTGTATAGGACCATGTGCAGGTGGCTGCGTAGGACCCTGTACAACAGTATCAGGTATCACTGGGGACTGAGTAGGTGGAGCTCTACGAGTCTTCCGAGGTACGTAGTACTCGGCATCGTCGTACATAGAGATCTCATGCACGAAAAAGGGCTGGGTATCTCCAGGGATGATATACTCAACATCATTCCTCAGAAACTTCATACATTGGTGCAAGGTAGAGGGCACCATTCCATACTCATGGATCCAAGGCCTTCCTAAGAGAGCCTTGTATGAAGTATCAGCCTCAATCACATGAAACTTTGTCTCAGTTAGAAAATTTCCAAATTTTAGAGGCAGGGTAATAGACCCTAAAGCTCGCTGGCCTTGGTCATTGAAGCCTTTCAACATGATCTTGTCAGAAGTGAGCTTCAAATGACCTAGGGAGAGGCTTTTCAAAGTCTCATGGGTTAGTATGTTTACTGAAGCCCCTTGATCTATGAGGACCCTATTCAACTCATAATCATTTACTTCAGCAGTGACATACAAGGGACCATTGTGCTTAGTGGTCCCTAACAGGAGGTCACGACTAGAGAAAGTGATGCATGGCATGTTGTACAAATGCCATGCCCCATCATCAGGGTCGGAAGTAAAGAATGCCTGGTAGGTCTCTGGTTCAAGCAGGGCTTTTACCAGTGTCTCTCTCAAGTCGGGTGACAACATCAAAGCATCATAGACACTAAGAAGGGAAGGAATTTTTCTTAGGTGAGCCAACACATTATAATCAACTTCCAGCTGAGGGCATTTCCCTTTCTCCTTAAGCTGCTCCTGGGAGGAAGGGATAGGATCATCCTGCTGGGTAATGATATTCTTATCTTTTGTATTTTTAGCCAACCTGGGTGGAAGGACCTTCCCTGAACGCAGATGAACTTCCTGTATTGAGTCATCCTCAACAGGAGATTCCTCTGGTTCAGTGGTGGTGGCAGGTGTTGGTTCTAAGGAAATTAGTGAGAGTGGGTTCTCGGATTCATCCTCTGAATCCATGTAACATCCACCCTCTGGTATTGTAAAAATAGGTTCTTCATCAGACTCAAACTCATCATTAGAATCATCCATATTATAAGAAACATGTAGTACTGAGGAAGAGCGAGCGCTAGAAGAAGAAGAACTAGGAGTAACAGTAGAAGCGTAAGTAAAAGGTACAGAAGACCAAAAGTACTCAGAATCGTCTTCTATTTTTATTTCCTCATCAAAAGAAGGGAGAACAAAGTCCTTCAGCGTAAGTGCTGGAAGGAACCCTGTCTTCCCCTCTGCAGTTACAACATACTTTTCTCTTTCATACATCTTTTTATTACATCCATAAGAAGAAAAAGTAGAAGAGGAAATGTGCTTATCTAGCACTACAACAGAAGGAGAAGAAGAGGAAGAAAGTGCTGGAGTCGTAACTGCAGCGGCAACTGTCGACTTGGCCTGAGGTGGCCTACTCTCAACTGCCTCTGAGCTCTGAACTGCTCTGTCCATCATCCTCCTGGTCTTCCTGGAAAGTGAGATCTGCCAATCATCATCAAAACTCGTGGGTAAACTGCTAGTAGTGCCCTGAGCATCACTCTGACAATCACTGGGGCTGGAGACTAGCTGAACTGTCTGAGGGGCCTTGCCCTTGGGCTGCACTAGATCACTGTCCTGAAGGCGTATCTGTCCTGTGATCATCAGTCTCTCTACTCTATCCTTGAAGACATAGCAGTCTTCCAACACATGTCCGACATGTCTGTGGTAAGGATAGTAAAGGGGGTGCTCAGCCTGACCCTCCTCCTCTGCTCTACTGCTCTCGGGGAATACCAACAGGTTGTTCTTAGTAAGGAATCTAAAAATTTTCTTCACACTCTCCCTCTTAAAGGGATATTCCTTCCTAAGCTTCTCCTGTAGGTACTGCTGACTCTCTGGAGTCCTGCGGGAGGTCCTGGGCTGTCCCCCTGGCTGGTCAACTGAGTAAGACCTGCTGGCTGAGTGTGGCTGACTAGCTGGTCGTGGCTGCTGGGGTACTGAAGTGACTAAGGGCTTCTTGCCCTTATCTGATGGTCCCTGAGTACTGTGAACCTCTCCTCTCCTAGGTGGAAGTGCCCCTGAAAACTCCTGCCGCTGAGGTCTGCGCGAAGGCTGACTCTCAACCTTAGGAGGGACTGCAGCGGGTATGCTGTCCTGTAGGCTAGTGACCTTGGTGAGGAGCTTCTAAAAGGTTCTAATGGTGAAACCCTTCAGGTATGGTGCTATCGGACCATCTATGTTCTTCAGAAGGATCTCAACTGCATGCTGCTCCTGGAGCTGTGGCTCACACTGCAAACTGAGGTTCCTCCATCTGACTATGTAATCTGTGAGACTCTCTCTGGGACGCTGCCTGGTCACCACTAGCTCTCCCACTGTAACTCTGTGCTCTGTGCTAACAAACCTCTGCACAAACAGCTGCTCCAACTCTGCAAAGGTCCTGACTGAGTCGTTGGGGAGGTCGGCGTACAAAGCAAACGCCACCCCCGCCAAGCTGCTGACGAACAACCTCAACATCAGTGGATCACTCCCTCCTATATTGCAACATATGGCTCGGTACTGAGCCACATGCTGCCTCGGGTTCCCAAACCCGTCAAAAACTCTGAACCTAGGAGGGATAAAACCAGGGGGGTAAGGCTCCTGCTCGTACTCTACAGGGTAAGGACGCCCCCTGCTAACTGACTCTCCAGTCTTCCTAGAGGAAATCGCCTGCTCTACCTTCTGGGCTATCAAATCCTGGATCTGACCTGCTGACATCTGAGCTGGCTGACTCTGAACTGAAGTAGTGTAAGGAAGTACCGTGGGTGGTGCTGGGACTACTCTCTGGACCCTGTCCACTCCTACGGGGTCTACTGTAACAGGTGGTACTACTGGCTGCTCTCTGGAGGTACTGGTAGCTGCTACACCTGTCACCTGAGGCATCGCCCCCAGAGCTGTCAACTGTGCTGTCATGGCTGCCATGGCTCTGGCCATCTCCGCCATCTGTGTCTGTAAGTGTAGAACAGTAGCATCCGTGTCAACTGATCTGGGAGATCCACCCACATCGGGCTCTCCCTGCTCATCCTGGTCCTCGGGCTTTCTCTCATCCGAGTGACCTCGTCGGGTAACCACACATACCCGGTGAACTGGTATCTCCTCCTCCAACTCATCTGCTAGTGTGTCATCGTTTTCCAAGAAATGTTGTTGGAGGGCTGCTATGTACGGACTCATAGGGGAACCGATCCTATGAGGGTTACGGACTAGCTGTGTCTCATCCCGCTCTGGGGATCTATCTGGAGCAGGTACAACATCCTCATCGCACATCATCGGGACTGCCTCTGCCTCGGAAGTAACTGCTACATCCATCAAATCATCTACATCGTCAAGCTGCTCTGCATCTGACGGTGGTGCTGCCTCTACTGGCTCAACTGGGTCGATAGGGGTGTCCGCCTGCCGACGCCTCCAAACCCACCTCCTACGGTGGGGTGCTGCACGGACAACTGGCTGCTCTGGGACTGCAACCTCTGAACTGACCTGAGGCTGGGCAGGCCTCCCCTGCTGTCTCCGTCCTCGACGACGTGGGCGTCGTCCTGCAGCAGAAGTAACCGCCGGGGGTCTGACTACTGGAACTGTGTCCGCAGGCTGCTGGGGTGTCTGCCCCCTCTGCCAACTGTAGAGTCTCCTCGCAGTCTGTCGTCGTAACTGGAAGGTAGCCCGAGAAATCTAACGGAGTAAGCCCTCCCGACTGACGGGCCCTCTGCCACGAGCTAGGCGGACGATGTTCCGAATCCTCTGAGTGAGGGCTCGGACACCAGCGTCCCTGGGTACCCTAGCTCGGGGTAGAGTAGTGACGACAGGAGGAGCCGCCGCTATGCGGGCAACGTCCTCCTCATCACCACTATGCGTCAATGGGGAGAAGCGTCCTCCCTGAACTGCCTCCAACTCGGGGGGCTACCATCACCTCTGGAGCAGGTGCAACAACAACTAGCCGTGGCCTCCGCTGCCTGGGAGCCACTCTCCTCTGACTCTGAACGATCTCATCGTGAACGATGGCATCGGCCATCCGCTGCCTCTCTGCCTCTGACGCAGCTAAACGAAGTCTCCTGTTCCTATTCCTCCTGGCCCTTCTCCCAAGGCCGGAGGTGGAAGAGGAAGGAACATCAGAACCGGGAACAGGAACAACGGGAACTGTCGGGGTCTGCCCAACATCCTCAGGGTGAGAAAGTCGGGCGAAAACAGAAACCCGACCAGTGGAAGGCGAAGGCACCTCGGTCTGGGCACCCCTCTTCCTGGTGGAAGTGGGAGGGGGAACCCGAACACGAGGTACTTCCGCTGGAATAACGGAAGTAACAGTAGTCGCAGGCTGCCGGCGCTGAGGGGCCGGAGCAACCTGTGCTGTAGGTGCGGCAGGCACTGGACGCCGGACCGCTGGACGAACGGGGGGAATTACGACAGGCTGCCGGCGCTGAGGGGCCGGAGCAACCTGTGCAGTAGGAGCGACAGGCACTGGACGCCTGACCGCTGGAACAGGAAGTGGCCTAGGCACTGGTCGCCTAGCCACAGGGCGCACTGGCTGCGCAGGAACAGGAACAGGACGTGGTGCTCGGACTGGGCGCCGAGCAGCAGGACGTCCAAACGGGCGCATGACTGCGCGTCCTCTCCTCTGGGGAGGAGAGAATGCCGCAGCCTCCGCCGGGGTCGGCCCGCCAAGGGTGACGAAAGCCGAGTCAGTGAAGGAACCAAAAGTGATTCCTCCCACTGGCGGACTAGCGAGCAGGGACTCAGGAAGAGTCACCCGCGCGTCCGAACCAAAAGCGAACGTAACTGAAGGTACGAAAGAAGTCATGGCACTGCTGCCAAGAAAAGAAATTGAAAAGTTAGAAATCAGAAATCATGAAAGAATGAAGGATCTGATAGAGACAGATAAAGATAGATATGAATTGATAGGGAAATGAATAATTGATATGGAAAGGAATAGCCTGTAAGGCTAGAAAGAAGTAGAATAGGGGGAACCCTAGCTAAGGAAAAGAAATCCTAACTAAGGAAAGACCCTAACTAAGAATGGGACGGACCTAATCTAAGGACTACCAATCCCTGGAGTACACACAAGAAAGGATAATATATAATCCAAAGATGGAGAGAGAAACTGGTCCCACCGTGGTCGCCAGAAACCTGTGGACCTCCGAAAGAGCACCGCGCGAACGGGTCGATTGGAAGGGACAGATTGGATCACGCATACGACTGACCATTGAGGATAGAGGATTTCACCAACACACCTCGATGGGTAGCAATATACAGGACCAAATCACGGGTTTCCCCCATCCGATGCAAGAGCTCGAATGGGGTTTAGTAGATTGTGGAGACCAAGTTTCCCACGGGCGCAAGCCCCCGTGGTTAATTACATCTCAGGCCGGAGCCTGAGAAAACTCTCGATTAAGGATTATACATTATCCACTCTTAAAGTGGGATTGGCACAAGGGTACAAAATAGGAAATCCTACTCAAAGGGAAGAAAGGTCCGAAGGGACTGAATCAACATGCGTGGCTCATACCAGCATTCGGAGGCTCTATGGTACTAAAGAGAAACTGGAGAAAATCAAAGTCAAACATCCGATCACATGCGTGAGAGAAGGATGGAGGTGGCGTCATCCTGTGACGAAGATAAGTAGGATTTAGGGTCCCTGAAAAGAAGGGACCTACCTACTATTTGAGGCATACTACGAGACCGAATGTAGTAGCCTCGAATCCTAAATCTAGTTTGGACTTAGTGTTCGACACACACTAAGATCAGTGTCCTATCTAATGCGATGCAAAGATCTGGACTTATCCCGGCCTGGATTGGGGGAGCCAGCTAACCACCTAATCGCTTCAAAACCATGCTATCAGGTCAATTATGAAAGATGGGTGGGAGGTACAGTTTATTGGAAAGAGGACCGACATCTAG
Source organism: Dendrobium huoshanense (assembly GCA_016618105.1). Classification (NCBI taxonomy): domain Eukaryota; kingdom Viridiplantae; phylum Streptophyta; class Magnoliopsida; order Asparagales; family Orchidaceae; genus Dendrobium; species Dendrobium huoshanense. Next base: position 6,942,546 of record CM028352.1, on the reverse strand, counting down.
AGAATTTCCTAAGTGGTCCTGGACTTATGTTGGGTGAATGCCCCTAACTAATGTAATTAAATTTTAATTAAATTGATTTCTAATGCAATGCATGCTAGTTGAAATGTCAGCTCATGAATGCTATAGAAGTTTAAAAACAGGCTTATAGAAAATAAATTTTTAGAAAAGACTGAGTCTCTCTAGGTCCGGCACTTCATCCTCATAGGCCAGATTATTCGGACTCTACCCGCAGGCAGGGAGATGTCTTATTAGAAGGAGAGAGAAGATGCAGTAATATGCATGTGACCCCAGACAATTTCGGCAATTCCCTAGGTTCGTTAAATTTCTATGTTATTTAAAGCCTTAAAATATTAGAAAATTAGTTATGAGTATAAAAATTTTTATAATCCTTAAAGAGCCTAACGATATCCAGGCGAAAATAAAAGTCGGCATGCAATGAATAAACCTAGAAAAGCAGGTATTTCTACTGCGCAATGAAGTAAACACATCAATATAAATCAAACCAATCAAGTAAATGTCCATAGGCCAACTGCCCTTTAATTACAACCTAGGGTATGCAGAAAAGTAAAGTGGCCGGGCACCACTGCCAACAACCCGGATTTCTAAGCCTATGACAGACGCCAACAACTTTGAGTGGGATATTGGGTCTTCAATCTTCAATATCTTCAGTCTCCTGGGTATCCTCTCCTTGGACTCCTTGGATCACTCCTCCTTGGACTCCTTGGATCCGTCGTGGATTGAATATCCAAACGAAGAGACAATTCACCCTAGTATGGGTGTATTGCCTTTTCTCTTTGGATATCTAAAGCCATCCAGCTCGATCTTCCAAATGGAAGAAGACTCTCCCCTTAGGGATGCCTTCTTCTTTTGGAATCCAAACTGGATAAGAATATCCCAACTCAAAGTTGTTTTCACAACTCTTAACAATATTACAAATTTTTACATTAAATAGAAAGCAGAAAATTCTAAAGCCCTGCAAGGTTATCCTAATAAAAATCATCCCAAGCAGTTTATATAAAGAATGAAAATGCTAACACCATTGACCCTGTGCCAAGCCATGCTCTTAATTATGAGGGCTAAGCAGCTCCATCTGTGCAGTTATAATTATTAATTTTAGACCTCATTTTTATTTAGGGGGAGCTGAGCAAACACCTGCATAAGATATCATTAAAAAGTATAATGGTGCCCCCCCCTTTTATCAGCTTGAGTATGGCCACCTGCACGGAATAACAGTATATATATGGCGCTCCTAACCTAGGGATAAATCTAGCGCTCACATCCAGAGTACAGAGAAAGTAAGCAAACACACCAATCATTTTTTAAACAGCATGCAGTGAAAACTACGGAAAGCTCCGGCACACAGCAGAAAAGTAAAACCCAGCGGCCTAACCTAGGTCTAGAAGTGGTGCCCTAGCAAACCATTCTATGTGTGTGTAAGGCTTGTGTAGTTTGGATAGATCCTAGGCAGGATAGCTAGTTAAAATTGTCTAAAGTTTAAATCTGTTGAAGGCCAGAAAAGGAATTTTTTTGTTGAAATTCGAATATTAGTGAATTGGAGTGCATTTTAGTTAATATAGTTTGTTGATCAGTTTTAAGAACTTAGGGTGATGATATTTGAAGTTAAAGTTATATTAGCTAATTTTGGAAAGTTCTGGGTCCTCATAGGAGCTAAGCTAAGGGTCCAAAAGGTCACTATAGGAAATGGGCTAGATTTGGGATTCATAACACCCTAGGAAAATACTAGATCTTAATACGAGTAGTTAGACAGGTAGTAGGCTGGAATCGGAGTTTCCTATCCAAAGTTATGAATTTTCTAAGTTTTAGGCCCTAAATGAACTATGGTTGACCAAAAAGTTGACTTTCTAATCTAGGTCAATTTCTGGAAACCTAAGATTTTTAGTAAATACTAGACCCTAATTGGAGTCTAATGCAAGTGAGTTTGCCTAATTTGGAATTTTCTACAATTAGTTATAGATTTCTAAAGGTCGGGTATTTATGGGAATTTCTAAATTTCCTAACAAAGGGCCTTTTTTACTGTTTTGCTCCAAACAAGCTCCAAACTGGTTGGAATCACTCCCAAAGATCAGGGATGACCTAAGAAAGTGTTCCCAAGTGTTTGGAGAAAATTTGGAATTTTTAATAATTTTTAATAATTTGTTAGGGGCAAAATGGTAATTTCCACCTATGGTCAAATTAGGGATCAACCTGAAGTCAAACTAGGGAGCCCTATTTATCTAAAGTCAAGGATCAGATTTTGGTCAGTTTGAGGTATTATGGGTAATTTTCTGACCTAATATGTATTTATTGCATTTTTCGGAAGGTCTCGGGGCCTTATTTAACAGATTAATTATGGTTGGTTAATTAAGGGCTCTAAAAGCTCCTAGAAATTCCTAGAAAATTCAGAGAGGTTTATGATGTCACTAAGTTTAAATGTTGAAGTTTTCATGTCGTTCTGGGATCTATCCTAGCTCCTAGAAAACTTCTAAGTTCGCTAGACAGGTCCTTAATTATTGTCCTTAAGGTGTCACTACGTTATATGGGTTTAAACTGAAGTTCATACTAACCCTCAAGGTAGTAAATGCATGGAGTACATAAACAAAATAAACACGCCACGTCCTTAAATCTAGGAGAGCCTAGACTAAGTGCTCGTGGTGCAATCCTATACATGCATTCTACGAAAGATAAAAAGTAAAGACACCTAAAGAAAGGATTAGTGAATGATTGGGACTCAACCATTCACTAACCCACTCCCCCATGATTTGCTCTTCATTCATAGAACCTATGTCTAAAATTTCACGAAGTAGCGGATCTCCCAAGATTAAGGGATTTAATACATAAGTAATTTTAAAATATTTTAAAATACTTACAGATATATGAACTTTTGGAAAATAGCATAATTAAAAGTAGATCAATTTATGCTAAATACATATAAGGGAGACCCACTGGTTATCCTAACGAAGTCTCAAGCGATTTGAAAGTAGTTTGTATCCTGAAAGTAGTTGTTATATTAATATATGAATATCAAAATACCCAAATAACAAGATCAAAACAAGAATCTATTCATACAGCCAAAATCAAGGACTGGAAATGGTTCCAAAACATAAAGCTCGTCTTGCTGAAAAGAACGAGGGGTCGCACATCGAAATCCGACTTAAAACGGCGAAGATACGAAATTTACAAGTTCAAATACAATAAAATAATATTTTAAAATAGTGCAGTTTCACTGTTTTTGGAATTACAGAAAATGCTGACAAAATTTTCATCTGGAAATAGTTTTAAAATATGCAGAATTCAGAGTACATCCAAAACAAGGGATTGTACGTCGACAGCGGACTTAAAACGACAAAGTTATGTAATTTCGAAGTTTAAGTATAATAAAAATAGTATTTGAAAATAATCCAGTCTGCTGTTTTCCAAAATAAGTACAGAAATACTAAAAATATTTGTGTAATGCAAACTCCATGATGTGCATAATCAAAATACGATCAAAACAAGACGTTGTGCGTAAAAATCGGGCTTAAAACGAAGAAGTTATGGATTTTTAAAGTTTAAATGCAATAAATAGTTTAAAAAAATAATTTAAAATAAATAATATTTAAAACTAATTATTAGAAATAATATAAGATAATACTTTAATATTTCTGAAACTTAGGGTAATTTAAAAATGTATAGTAATAGTAATATTTTTAATTATTAATAGTATCCTAAGTAGTTTTAACTAATTAAAGTAATTAAAATAATATTTAATTAAAAAAATACGATTTTAACATCTAAATAAGTATAATAATATAATAATAGATATAATAACAACAAACAACATAGATAAGTTAAAATAATATGTATTTATTAATATTATAATTAAAATACTAGTATTATAATATAATAATATCAAAATAATTAAAATAATATATTTAAAATAGTATGTTATATATATCTTTACTGTTTTTAAAATAAATAAATATATACTTATAATTTTTATATAAAAATAATTTTAAATTAAAGAGGATAAAAATCCGAGCGATTCGATATGTTGTACGTCAAAAACGGAGCAAAATTGGATTTTTAGCGAATTTTTGAAGAAAAATAGGTTTAAAAACATAAAAAATAAATAAATATATTATTTTAACCCGGCGGCGGCATCGGTGCGCCACGTGGCAGACCCGGATTGGGCGCGCGGTTCCGGCAATGATTGGCGCCGCCAATCAATGATTGCGCCAATCATTGCGCAATCAGCGACCGCGGGTCGCGGTCACTAATCCACGTCAGCGCCTAGCGCTGACCGTCCGATCTACGCCGCTCGGATGAGCGGCCCAGATGCCGCCGCGTGGCGCGTGAGACCGCGCCCAGACTCCCGCGGTCAATCTGACCGCGCAAAACGGTCGATCCGGACCGTTGATCCGCGGGATCAACGGTCCAAGGTGTTCCTCGGCCGGACCGAAACCCTAAATCGTTTTTTGACGATTTCTCTCAATTCGCTCGATAGATTTTTACAAAATTTTAAACCTAGTATCTATGAATGTACAGAAATCATGGGGAAGTTTTGTTTTTGGGATTAATTGACGAATAGAAAACCTATTTAACTCGAGGTGTTTGATCTATTCTAAGGGTTTTAAGAGGATCTAACCGTTGGATCTTCGAAATCTTTGTACGGTTGCACTTGTAGACTGTCCTCGTAAGTTTTCTTAGTTGAAACCACGATCAAACGAGCTCTGGATCGGTGGGATCGAAGCTTTGACCGTCCAATCCTTTGGGTCGCCGGAGGATCGCCGGCGTCGACTTTGGATCGTCGGGATCTACTTGGGAAGTGTAGAGGAGGGTTCTCTCAAGCTCTCCACGAAAAATCTCGGGCTTAGGGGGAATAGATTGCAATATCCCCTAATTGGAACCCTAAAATCAATATTTAAAGGCTTGAATTGAATCTCAACGGCCACGATTCGATCCACCGTCCATCACAAGGCTAGATCAAGTGCTTTGGGCGGGATTTGGAGTTTCAAAACGAAGGGGAATCAATTAGCCTCTTAAATGGGCTATTAATGGGCTTTAATAGGTTATTATGACCCATTAGTGGCTTGATTTGACCAAGTCAACGTTGGACTTGGTCAAATCAGTCAAATAGGTCAAGGGAGTCCAAGGATTGAGCCATGAAAGAGTTTAAATTGGATTTGGGCCTCTAATGGGCTTAATGGGTCAATATGGTCAACCCTGGTTGACTTGGTCAACCGGGTTGACTCAGGGTCCGAGCTCGGACTCAACAGACTCGACTCGACCCACTGAACTCAATGGGGAGGGCCATAAGGTCTGGCTCGGTCAAGTTGACCAAGTCAACTGTTCAGGCTCAAATCTGGGCAAAATCGAGGTCAACAACAGCAATGACGGACTGCTTCGCACTCTTCCAAGATATTGCTCCTCCACTTAAGAGAAACACATATCCAAATGTGAATTTTCTAGAATCCAAACATCCAGCAAAATCTGAATCTGAATATCCAATCACCTCAAGGTAATCAGATCTTCTAAAAGTAAGCATGTATTCCTTTGTTCCTTGTAGATATCTTAAAACCTTCTTTGCTGCTTTCCAATGATCAAGCCCTGGATTACTTTGATATCTACCCAACATTCCAACAGCAAAACTTATATCTGGTCTAGTACATGTCTGAGCATACATTAAACTTCCAACAATAGATGCATAAGGAATTTGTTCCATTTGTTTATGTTCTAATTCATTCTTTGGGCATTGCATAAGGCTCAATTTATCTCCTTTTTGAATTGGAACAATGCTTGCTGAACAATTTGTCATCTTAAATCTCTCAAGAACTTTATTAATATATGCTTTCTGAGACAATCCTAACATTCCTTGTGATCTATCACGGAATATTTCAATTCCTATCACATAGGATGCATCACCCATATCTTTCATTTCAAAATTATTTGAGAGAAATTTCTTAGTTTCATATAATAAACTAAGATCATTAGTAGCAAGCAAAATATCATCAACATACAAAATCAAAATTATAAACTTGCTCCCACTTATCTTTAGATATATACACCGATCAACAGTGATTTCTTTAAATCCAAAGGAAGTGATGGTATTATTAAACTTGAGATACCATTGTCGTGAAGCTTGTTTAAGTCCGTATATTGATTTCTTAAGTTTACACACCATGTGTTCCTTTCCTTCAACTGAAAGTCCCTCAGGCTGATCCATATAAACTTCTTCCTCTAAATCCCCATTAAGAAAGACTGTTTTCACATCCATTTGATGTAACTCTAAATCATAATGAGCCACTATTGCCATAATAATTCTTAATGATTCTTTCTTAAAAACTGGAGAGAATGTTTCTTTGTAGTCAACACCATCTTTCTGAGTAAAACCTTTGGCAACAAGTCTAGCCTTATATCGTTCGATGTTGCCTTTAGAGTCGCGTTTGGTCTTAAAGACCCACTTACACCCAACTCTTTTAGAACTTTCAGGCAATTCAACGATGTCCCAGACTTTATTATGATCCATTGATTTTAACTCTTCCTTCATGGCATCTAACCACTTATTAGAATTCACACTTTCTATGGCTTGTGAAAATGAAACTGGATCATCATCAATTCATAAGTCAAAATCTGACTCTTGAAGATAAACCATATAATCATTCGAAATAGCATATCTTTTAACTCTAGTAGATCTTCTTAATGCTACTTCTTGTGGTTCATCAATTATAGGTTCATTAGTGACAACTTCATTTTGGGATGCATTATCATTTATTTGCTCATCCTGTATATTGTCAAACTTTTCAACAACTATAGGATTAACAACTTTATTAGAAGTGACGGGCAAAGGAATTTTCACCCCAACTTCTTTAACCTCTATATTACGAGGTTCTATACTCCCACTAATCTCACCATTCTCAACAAACCTAGCATTTCCAGTTTCAATAATTTTCGTACTATGGTTAGGACAATAAAATCTATACCCTTTAGATTTTTCTGGATAATCAATGAAGAAACCACTGGTTGTTCTAGAATCCAATTTTCTTTCATGTGGATTATAAATTTTTATTTCCGCCGGGCAACCCCAAACATGCAAGTGCCTTAAACTAGGGTTTCTTCCTGTCCACAGTTCAAATGGAGTCTTTGAAACTGCCTTACTAGGAACCCTATTTAACAAATACATAGCGGTTTTTAAAGCATGCATCCACAAAGATAAGGGTAAGGAAGAATAACTTAACATACATCTAATCATATCCATTAAAGTACGATTACGTCTTTATGCAACACCATTTTGTTGTGGTGTGCCAGGCATTGTATATTGAGCACAAATGCCACGCCTTTCAAGGAATTTAGCAAATGGACCAGAATATTGTCCAGATTCATCATACCTTCCATAAAATTCACCATCTCTATCAGACCTTATGATTTTCACTTTTCTATCTAATTGCCTCTCAACCTCATTAATAAACACCTCAAGGACATCTACTGATTGAGATTTTTCATGCAATAAATAGATATAACCATAACGTGAAAAATCATCAATAAATGTAATAAAATATTTTTCACTACTAAAGGAAGGCACATCAAAATGTCCACATATGTCAGTGTGTATGACTTCAAGAAGCTGTGTACTTCTTGTGGCTGCTTTCTTAATTGTGTGTTTAGTAAATTTTCCTTTAATACAATCCACACAAATACCAAGATCAGTGAAATCCAAATCAGGAAGGATTTCATTCCTTACTAATCTTTGTATTCTTTCTTTGGATATATGACCCAAACGTTTATGCCACAAATAAACAGAATTTTCATTCATTAAACCACGTTTTATTCCAACATTATGATGCAAGATTAATAAAGTCTCAGCAAATAAATTATCAAGCTTTAATTTATATAAACCATCGCAAAGCACACTAGAACCAATAAGTTGATTACACTTAAATAAACTGAAACATCCACTTCCAAATTTAAAACAAAAATCAGCTGTATCAAGTTTTGATAAAGAAACTAAATTTCTAGAAATTCAACTTGAGCTTTAACTCTATTTCCCATGAAGACAAACTTTTCATTTGGCTTTATGGTTTGGGTCGTAAGAAATCCCTGCATCACATTAGAAACATGAGTGGTACAACCAGAATCAATCCACCAAGTATTATAAGGAACCTCAGCCAAATTTGATTCGAAACATACAAAAGCACTAGGCTTACCTTTCTTTTCAAACCAAGCCTTACGTTTCAGGCAATCTTTCTGATAGTGTCCACGCTTGTGACAGAAATGACATCTATCATTCTTTGGTTCCTTCTTTTGGATTTGAGCAGATGACACATTAAGCTTTAAGTGTCCTTTATTGCCCTTTGGATTCTTCTTTCCTGATTTTCTTTTAAAATCTGGTTGATCTATGAGATTAATTGAGTGAATTCATTGTTTCTTAAGCCTTGATTCTTCCTGAATAAGCATACTCTGTAATTCGGTCACATTCTATTTATCTTTAATAGTATTATAATTAATTTGGAATGGACCATATTTAGGAGGCAGTGAGTTTATAATAAACTGTACAAGAAAACTTTCACTCACTTTCATTCTCATAGTATTCAATCTTGCTGCTATATTAGTCATTTCAGTAATGTGCTCATAAATAGTACGAGAACCATCAAATTTCATGGTGGTTAACATACCCATTAAAGTTCCAGCACGTGACTTATCAGCAGTCTCAGATTGAGAAACATTCTCCACAGACTTCATAAATTCTTTTGCATTATCTGTTATTGGAAGTGTTGGCTTAATAATGTCTGCTACAGTCATTCGCATAAACATTAGACTTAATCTATTTTATCTTTCCCAAGTTTCATGAAAGGATCTTTCTTCAACACTGCTTATATCAATAAGAGCAGTTGGCTTATCATTAAGCAGTGCAAAATCCAGATCCAAAACTCCTAAATGAAACTGGATTTGTTCACTCCATTCAGAATAATTAAGCCCATTGAACTTTATAATAGATGAAGCTTGCGAATGAAGAATTACAGAACTAGATGCTGCAAAATAAAATACAAGACTCTCACATATCGATAATTTAAAATTAAATTTAAAACATAAAACATATTCAGATAACATTCAGGTAATCAGTAAAATGTATATTATAGTTCTTCTTTGGGTGATACTACAATATACAACGAAAATCATAATTGATGCTTAAAATAAAAAATTCTCATAATTGATAATTATACATACTCCAATTAAATATATTTGTTATCTTTGGATATACTAAATATATTTAATTAAGTATGACAATTTATCACAATTATATTCAATAGTACGAAATGATTAATCAACCTTTGGGCGATTCTTAAATATTTTGTAGCAATTGAATGTTAATTACCCGTGATAAATTTTATAAAACATTATGTCATTATGTTAATAGCATCGCATACTCACGAGTAATTAAATATTTTCTAATTGATATTTATGAAAACTTTCTAGTTTGACCACTTTGGTGATTAACAAACTATGCTTAATATAAATATTAAATAAAATAAAATAAAATTTAAAATCATATTTATGTCATTATCTTTAAGATGACTAATCCATTCATAATGAAATAAATAACATAAATTATTTCGAAAATCAAAATATAAACATAATTATTTTACCACGAGTAAATCGTGACAAAATATGATTCGATAATTGATGCGTTAATTAAAATCGATAACAAATTATATGCTTTCGATTTTAATTAGAAAGAATTATCGAAGAAATTGAAGAAAAACTTAAACGGAAAATCACATGTTTTCAACCATGCTCTGATACCATATGTAAAAACTTTATGGAGTTCTTAAACTCATACGAGAACTTTACTCGCATATACGATTTAAGTTTTCGAATTCGTATGAGAACTTTCTTAAAGATTAAGATCTCTAAATAGTAGAAGAACTCCTAACATGCATTATGAGTTCTCTAACATTTATAAGAACTCGCATCAAAATTATATGTAAAAGAAATCGAAACGGAAATTTACATAAAACTTAAATCCTCAAGATCTTAAACAAGATGATTTTCACAATCATTTAATCGAAAGAAAAACATACCTTGATTCATTTTGAATTCGTCGAATTCCGAACTATGGTTTCTCTCCCTTCTCCCTTCACTTTCTTCTTTCATGAGTTAATTCTCTATGGAGCAAAGCAACTTCTCATATAATGAGAGAGAGAGAGAGGACCGGTAGTTATTTCCTACGGATTGGTTACAATAACCGCATAGGAGTTATAATAACCGCTTAGGAGTTATTTGATCAAACGGTCCATAAACGAATGATCAAATCATCTCTTCTTGACCAATAGGATTTCAAATAAATAATTAAATTCTAATAATTAAATATATGGGCCACTTAATGGTTTATATAATTAAATATACATACTTAAAATAATTATTGCGACGTCTCGCATAATTATTATATTTAATTATTCTAACAAGCAAGAGTTTTTAGATGCTAGAATAGTAAATAGTAAAGTTTGGGTATTAAATAAGTAAATAGAATAGTTTTAAGTGTTAGGTATGTAAAAATCCCAAATATAAAACTACTTTATCATGTCTCTTAAAATAATATTGTAAAATCAAATGTACTGTAAGTAAAGTATTATATTAAGTGAAAGCTAAAAAAAATTAAAAGTAATATTTAACTGAATTCTCTTTTATTTTTTAAATATTTATATATATATAAATATATCTTAAAATCCCAATAGTATACATTTAGGATTGGTTTTGAAGAGCTTTGTTACTGCTTCATAAAGTTACTATAAAGAAAGAAAGTAATTTTTTTAAAATATTATAGAATGTAAATTTCGAGTTCATATTTTGTTGAAAGCAATAAGAAAATAATATTCGAATAAAAATTAAAGTTACAATCTATAAAATTTAATTTCTTAATAAAATTAAGAATTGAAGAAACAAAATGGCTTTGTATAGACAAAAAATAACAAACCTTTGACAAATTTATATTGCTGTAATTTGCGGCCGTTGATGTAAATTCTAAAACTTAGCATTTTTATAATAATTGATATATTAATCAGTTATACATCTAAGGAAAATTGTAAAACTCTGCCAATTTAATTAATTTTGATCATTTATATATAAAAGACAAATTAATACTGAGAGTTGAAGCAAACTGCATGCATTGAGAAGCTATATACAGCGACCTCATTCATTTAAGGTTTTTTTTTTTTTTTTTCTCTTCAAGCTTGGCGAAATCAGTTAGTAGGGAGTCTGAACAATAACTGGATATGCTTTGGATGTTTATTCAGAGCGTCAGCTTCTTTTGTAAATATAGTTTGGTTGGCTTAAGAGATTTTTGATGAACAGTATGAAAATAAGCACTACAGGAAAATTTTCTCCCAAATAGCTTTTTCAGCGCGTGATTTACCGTCGAATAAAGTTCCGCTTGAAACGTATAATTTCCTGCGGATTATCGTCATTACCGGCAGATTTCGCCCACCAGTAACAAGCGATTTTTCTGTAGTGAAGAGAGGCTATTCTAATATAAATTTTTGATTTTTTATGAGTTTTAGCAGATTTGTATTAATAGCATGCGACTGTAATGATGACTATATGTGTATAAGTGGTAGGTTCTTGATAATTGATGCTTGTTGTTAAAAGTTTTATTTTGAGAGTGAGTAATGATTGATGTTGATAGCTTATTTGTTTAGGATGAACTTCAAATCATAAAATGAAATATTTAGTATCAATCTGGATTGTTGAAAGATGTGATAATGTAGAAATATCAAATGGCTGCCAAAAATATGTCACTATTAATAAAATGAGTTATATGATCACTATTAATAAAATGGGTATGAGAATTTGTTCCCATCACAAAATCAGAAAGATGCAAATGCATAATTATAATTAAAAAAGAGTAGTCTAAATTTATCATTAAGTGGAGTGTTTAAAAACAAATTAGTCATGAGAAACAATAAAAAAATCATGCTAAATATAGATCTATCACTATAAAGGACTATCAAATTCCTATAAAAAAAGGAATATCAATGGCACTATTTGGATTGTTGAAAAAAGTTCCAACTCCAATAGTCAAAATATGTAATTAGAGAGACAACAAGATGAAATTAAACTATCCTAATCATGGGCGGATCCACCCATAGCTTAGGGTGGGCAAATGCCCACCCTCAAAAAAAAATTTTTAAATATTTTGAGAGGAGATTTTGAAATATTTTGGATATTTTGGGCATTTTGCCCCCCCTCAAAAAATTTTTTTGGCCTACTTTTATCAATCCTAAGCATATTTGCCCATCCCTCACAAAATTTTTTTTTTTGCCCACCCTAAAAGAAGAAGCTGGATCCGCCACTGATCCTAATAATCCAAATGAATTTCAGCACTAGCAATTAAGTCTAGACTATCACTAGGCTTAATTGCATCTCCCTAAATATGGTGAATACTAGAGCATTGTCACAATAAAACTATTAGATAGTTACACATTCAAAAAAATTTAAAATTTGATCCACTAAAAAATTGTTTGTGTTTAATTAAGGACAAATCATTATCTCTCATCATGTAATAGCATGTATTTCAACTCAGATAAATACACTTTTTCATGAGTCATTGCAAGTCCAAATCACAAATAGTCTTCGCTGTAACATATATATTATAGTGATTTAATTACACCATTTTTTTATATATATTTTAGGCTTTGGTGCAAATCCTTAAAAAATTGACACCTATCGGTACAAGTACGAATTTTGGGACCGTTCGAAGTCCATTTTCAAACCAATTTAATCAAAATTTTCTAAATAAAATATAAAATTTTATGCATATTTTTCTATAATTTTTAAAGCCTAAAAAAGATTTATATAAATTTATAGTGAAAATAAATTTTTTTATCAAATTATATTAATATTATATTATTCTATTATATAAAAAAATATTTTTAAGTCTCTGTTGTTATTAAAGGCATAAAGCTTTTTTTCTCTTCTTAAATTCATCTGAATAGAGGCTTGTAAGGAAAGTTGGAGAGAAATAAAATAGAATTTGATGAGAGAGAGAAAAAAGGAAATGTAGATTTGGAGGATGTAGAGCAATTGTTTTTAGTCAAACATATTGAGAGATTTGCTCGTATCACTGTAAGAAATAATTATACTATTTTTTATTTCAATAATTTACTGCTTTTTTATTTTTTTTATATCAAATTTGTATTTCTATTACTGAAAAATGAAGATAATTTTGTATTGTTAAAACTTCCATCGCATAACTTTTTATATATTATAAAGATTGAGATTATAAATGTTTTGAATATTTATTTAAAATTTTTTATCTCATAAGTTTAAAAAAGTAGAGATTTTTATCAATCCAAAAATTTAATTTGACATCTCAAAATAAATCTTTAGTTCAATATGTGATAATTTAATTATTTTTTGAAAATATGATTTTTTTCTAAGTAGGATATGATTTTATATTGCCTACAGTTAGGATATTTTGACAATTTTTTAATTAAGCTCAATTATACTTTAGTTATTATAATGCATTGAAAATAAATTTAGATATATGATTGAGTAATAATTGTTCGCTATTACTATTATAATATTATGACAATAATATGTGTGTAAGAGAAAAATAATGACTGATTGACTTGTTGGTTGGACATTAATTGACCAGACAAGATGGTGGGCCGACGAGCTTTCTTTTAAATATTATGGTTGGTGTTATATTCTACTGATTTAGGTCATATAATAATACACTGATTAAGAGTTATAAGGAGTTATCATTATGTCCACAGGTAAAGAGTGATGACTTTATTTATTGAGCTAATAGTTTACTTATACAAATATGATATTAAAAAATATTATGATAGACACACTTCTTACTTGTTTAGTGTGACTACTGAAATGCATATTATTGAGACATTAGTTTTATTATTATACAAATTTATTATTATTACACGACTTTATTATTACTGTAGTATTTTACTGGTCCTTCTACTAAACTTTTATTGTTATTGATACGAACATTGATATTGTTCAATAGTATTGATTCATTGTACAATTGCCGAGTAAGTGATATAATAAGCACATAGCATACTGAGCATGTGACATATTGGATGCACTCATATATGATTTTACTATATTAATATTTGATTTTGTAAGTGTTTACTAATACTTTTATTTTATCATTTTATACATTTTTTTATCGATTTATAGTATTGATACGAAGACTGTTTTATCGACTTGACTCATGTACTGATTTACTAATTTCTCCACTATGCTACTTTAAAGACTTTACTGTTAATACATGTGAGTTTTGCTATTTTTGCATTGATTCAATAATAATACGAATGTTACTGCTATGATTTGACAGCTAACATGTATATTGCTCCTTTTCTTTACGTTAAGTTTCGTTACTTGCTGGGCTCTTAATCTCATTATATGTGATTAAATATTTTTAGTTCAGGATAGAGGATCAGGAGTGTGAGATTGATCAGGATCATTGATGTTCAGGTTCTTGTTATTTTAGTTATTCTTTTATATTCAAGATAGAATAATTGTGATAAGATTATATAAATTTTTAGTAGTGTATATAATTTTTTGGAAATAAATATAGATATATATTGATGTTTTGATCGATAATTTTATTTCTAATACTATTTATATTGATAAAAGAAAATAGGAAGCTCTAATTGTGTAAATTAAAAGATTAAAATAAAATAATTTTTTCAAATTAAATTCTGAGGCACTACGCATTATCTCTAATCCGCATATTATTTCAATTAAATAAAAAAACATTATGACATCACAATCACCAATCCTTATCAACTTGGTGGGGAAGGCAAACTATAATAGATGGCAATCATCACATTATGATTAAAAATATGTGTATATCTATACTTTGGAGCTTCCCTTTTGTCATTTCACTCATACCAACTTTAAGCCACAGCTTGGACCCATCTCCTTTGTTTACATGAAGAAGCAACACATTCAAAAAGCACTGCTTATATTAAAAATATTACTAATCAAACCTTAATCCAAACAATTAAGCAAATGATAAGGTGCTTAATCGGTTAATCCTACCTTATTTTTTAAAAAGGTGTGGCATCTTTTATGGACCAGCCTTATAATTTAAATCACTTTTCTCCTTTTTCTTTCTTAATTTTTACATCCTTTTCTCCTGACTTGGACCGCTTCCATCTCTTGGGGAGCACTCATCGGGAAGTGGGGCCCAGGAAAAACCGTTCCGGGCCCACATCATAGAGCGATGCTGGTGACGTGGCACGGAGAGAAAAAAGAAGACATATTATTGGTTTAGAAGCCGTTAGAAAATATTCCTGTAAGCCCAAAATCGGCTCGGCTAGTCGGCACCATAAAGCCAACTCAATTAAGTTGCGTTACGCTGACATCTCCGATGCTAATTAATCACAGGATTAGGCCTTTAAGCAACAGAATGACGCCATTGTTCTTTGTCATTATTGGTGATTAATACGGAATTCATAGCTATCTCTTATTTACTGTCATTTTATTTAATATATAGTTACTAGAGAAATAAAATTAGTCATAGAAAAAGGGAATTAGAATTTGGGAAGAATACGATAAGTATCTTTGTTAGGATGAAAAAATAGGTTTTTGAATTGGATAATTAACAATATCACTTTTTTGAGTTGATACCACACAAAATCTCGATTTGATCGGACACGAATTTCAAAGTAAACTTAAATCGAAAACTTTCAAAATTAAATATAAGACCAACAAGGAGGGCTGCAAACAAATCGAGCCGACCTGAATAGATGTTTATTCATGTTTGAGTCTGTTTATTATTAGCATGTTCCAGTTCAGCTCGAGCTCGATTGAGCTTTTCTATTCTTGTACAAGCGTGGTTCATTTAAAATAATGGATGTTCATGTTTGGGTTGTGTTTGGTTCATGCTCGATTGTTTCGCGCTTATCGCGCTTTAAATGAGCCTTGTCGAGCTATTAATGAGCTCTACTTCTAGATGTTCATTAGCTTAATAAATGAGCCTTATAGAAAATACAAATACACAATTTCTTCGATCATGTTCGTGAACATATCTAGCAAGTATTTTTAAACTATGTAAGGCGAGTATTGTTGAGCTACCAAATGAATACATTTAGCAAGTATTGTTGGGCTACCAAAACAGTAAGTTTGCTAACATCTAACAAGTGTTTTCAGAATATTAAATCAGTCGGTTCACAAACATATTTAGTGATGCTTTTCAAACGATCAAACAATCCCATTCACAAACACATCCAGCTACTATTTTTGAGCTATCAAACTAGTCTATTCACAAATAAATATAGTAAGTATTTTTGAGCTATCTAATAAGCTCACTCAAGAACAAGTGAGTTATGATTATATGGAAACAATGATGGAACAAATTATATTTCTATGAAAATGATAACATTGTTTGATGTAACATAACAAAAAAAAAAAATTTGAAGAGCGAAAAAAGACAAGGGGCTCGAGACTTGAGTGGAGGAATTTTAAACATGATTGTATTTAAAACGTAATTAAGCAAAATGAGCGCGATTAAAAAATTTGTAAAAAATGAGCAAATTCGTCAAACAATTTGGTGAGTCGTGAATGCACCAAAATTTGAATAACTTTCACCTTTCTGGTGAGACAGAGTGCCAATAATATTTGGCCTTGAAGACTAACTTTCTCCTCAGAACTTCCCCTAAGATCAATGAAAACACATGGAGGAATTTAGATAGAAGCTTGCTTGGAGCAATTGTGCAAAATACCCTCTCACACAACTTCTCCCTCACACAAAACTTCTCCCATTTTCTCTCCAAACTCCAAGGTCTCTCAAGAAGACACAACCCCTCAAAGAACTCTATCAAAAATCTCCCAACAGCAAAAAAAATTTTCGAAGTCTAATAAGAGAGCTTATACATAAGGCTTCAAAAAACCCTATATTTTTAATTCAGTTATTTCTGATATAACATTACATATGATCTGATGATCGTAGAGTACGATTAGCCCAATATATTGTGTTAATATTGTACGATGAACAATAGCGTGTACGATTATTTTCAATACTTGCACTTATCATCCAATACGATATCAATGTTGTATAGTATAATTAGTTCAATTGAATATGATTTTTGCCCCGTATGAGTGATGGCGGTTAATTATCGTCCAAGGATTTAATCGGGTCATTATGTATGAAGCAGGACATCGTATAATACGATCTGAAATATCAAGTAATCCTCTTTTGATTGCTTAATTACAGGATTAGATTATGTAAGATTTAATAACATCATACAATACGATTGCAATCATATAGTGAATAGTTAAATTTTTAAATTTTGTCTAATATATGATTAGCAGTATGATTTATTGGTTACAACTGATCGTCCTGTATGACTGAGATCATACAGTATTATTATTTTTAAATAAATCTATTTAATTAAATGGTTTAATTAATTTTAATATGATCCTAGACTGTACAATACAATATTTAGAAAAATTAACACATTTAATTTTGCTCAGTTGTAGGTGTGCATAATTGTTATGCTAAATATACACATTTTACAATTTATAGTATTAAGAAATATAAAATTACAAACTCTTATAAATATCAATTCTAGACTATCCAATCTTTATTCCAATCTTTAGTCTTGATCTTTTGGCGGTGCTTGGCGTGTATTGAATGTTAATACACAAATATATATATATATATATATTAGGGGTGTCAATTTCGGGTTACGGGTCGGGTTCGGGTCGAACCCGAACTGACCCGGGTGGAAAACGGGTCGACCCTAACCCGACCCGGGTAGAGAAACGGGTCGAAAATCCGAACCCGGACCCGACCCGGCCGGTTGCCGGGTTGACACGACCCGACCCGCGAGGGCGGCAGCACACGAAATCCGAAATCGGACCCGCTCGAGCGCGGCAGCACGCGGAATCCGCCGCTCGAGCGCGGCAGCACGCGAGGGCGCGAGCTCGAGCGCGACACGCGAAGCGGCGAAGGCGCGAGGCGCGAGGGCCGCTGCCGGCAGCACGCGGCAGCGCGCGGGGGCAGCGGGGCAGCTCGCGGGCAGCGGGGCAGCGGGGCAGCTCGCGGGGGCAGCGGGGCAGCTCGCGGGGGCAGCGGGGCAGCGCGCGGGCAGCGGGGCAGCTCGCGGGGGCAGCACGCGGCAGCGCGCGGGGGCAGCGGGGCAGCGCGCGGGCAGCGGGGCAGCTCGCGGGGGCAACGGGGCAGCAGTGCGGGCAGAGGGCAGGATTTCGAATTTTTTTGAATTAAACGGGTTGGCGGGTTGACCCGGCAACCCGCCGGGTCAACCCGAACCCGACCCGTTTTTGAAACGGGTTGATTTCTGGAACCCGAACCCGACCCATTTTGAAATCGGGTCGGGTCCAACCCGGCGGGTCCGGGTCGGATTTTCGTGTCGTGTCAAAAATTGACACCCCTAATATATATATATATATATATATATATATATATATATATATATATATATATATATATATATATATATATATATATATATATATATATATATATATATATATATATATATATATATATATATGCAGTAATAACAAGCGGGAAAAATTATGTGAAACCACAATAATGCTTGTAATCATCAAAATATAGGCTCGAGCTCTCCCGGATTGTAACAAGGGTGGGTGTTTATTTGGGATTGTATGGCTTATATTTCGATAATCTTGAGTCTCTTAACTACTACACTAACGTTTTTTTGGAACAATTTTTTTACTGTTTTCTACATTAGCTATTTAGCACAAAAAATTCTTCAAATCATCAAAAAAATAGTTGTCAAAAGATGTCCCATAAAAAACCTAAAAATTCACATATGAAAAGACTTTTTGATCTTTGGAATTGAAGAAGTTAGAGAGTTTGTATTGAAACAAGACATCATTGATAGAATTTAGGAGGATTTATATATATATTATGAATTTTTCATGTATTTATTTAAATTAAAATTTTTATTTTTCTTACATAATATATTTTATACATTAATCTTTCTACAAAAATATATACATCAAAATATTTCTTTCACTGTAGAAAAGTAAATATTATAGTATTTTTATGTGATTTAAAAGTTTAAATATAATATAAGAAATATAAAAATTTAGACCTCACATAAAAATATATATATAAAATAATTTTGTGATATGTATATAAATTAATCTTCTTAAATTTTATTTGATGGTGCAATTGTTTTGATTGTATATTCTGCATTGATATTGTTTTATTATGACTATAATATTTTTTTTATTTTCTTAAAATAGCACATAGATAAAATCAAATATTTTTTCCGAACAAATAAAATGTATAAATAAATTAATTAATTAAAAAAAAAACAATTCTACTTTTTGTTATGGCGAAAATAGCATGCCTATCTTAAGAAAATCATTGAAGACACAAACCGGGCCGAGCTGTCCTTCTACTCAGTTTCTTTCGTAAGCCCATAGTGGAAATAGTTAATTCTTAAGTCTGACCTAAATAGTAGTAGATGGGCCGTGGGCTTTTTATTACTGCTCTTTGGCTATTGTAAGTTTCACATGTAACCTTTCTAATTAATATGCTTTTTATTCAAATGCATCCATTTACAACTTCTAAGATTTCAAAATACTATAAATTTTGCAAATAATCTCTTATTACACCTACAAAGGATTTTATGTTACCAAATCATTGCTACACCTAATGAACACTTGAATAAGGATTTAAATTGATAAAGCTACTCATCCCAACAGCTATAAAATTTCCTTATAATTTATTTTCATTAAGCTTATTTTCTCCTCTTGTTAGCATTTAATGTCAATTATTTTATTGAAACAGTAATTAAGTCATCTGAAAAAAAAAAAAAAAACTTATTTTAAACTCCTCCAGAATAAAGCTAATTCGTTACTTTTTATATACCAAGCAAAAAGAAAAAAAGAAGCACCATTTCTTACAATATCACGAATAGAAGATCCATGAATTATAAGCCATTCTACTGTGATAGTTGGCTTTGATATTCCTATGATAAATATGTTTCAATATTATTATTATCTTATTGATTTTAACATTCGTCTCTGTACCGGCTCTGCTAGGGTTTGGGATTCGTCTCTGTCTGCCGAGGTTCCCCGCCGCGCTGGGGTCTTCCCCCTTCTCGGTTCTTCGGTTCTCAGGGGAGTTTCCTAACCCTTCTGGTTCTTATGGTTTAGCTTTCTTGGTTTCCTGGTGTTTTATTTTTTGGTGGTTTTCCTTCGGTGGGTGCTGGCATGGCCCCTATTCTTCTGAGCGATCCTGGTTTTTTGGGCGGTTCGTCTCATTCGCGCTCGTTTTTAAAGGCTTTGGCTGGATCTGGGTCGGTCACGCCTTCGTTTCATGATCTGTGTACCTCTACTTTTCGAGGCTTTCCTTCCTTATGGATTTTTGATATGGAATTCAATGCTTTAGCCGCTGGTTTTCAATTTTCCTTAGTTGGTTTTTTCCCTACTAAACGTCCCTCTCTTGACTCAATCCGCAAGTTCTTCTTTAATATCAAGCTTAGGGGAGAATTTTCGGTTACCTTGCTCGATCCTACACACATTTTGATCAAACTGGAGAATGACATGGATTATTATAGGGTTTTTTGTCATCGTTCTTACTTAGTTTTCAACTACTATATGAAGCTCACGAAATGTTTACCTAGTTTGAATATTGGTGTTGAGTCACCGGTCATTCCGGTGTGGATCTCTTTTCCGCTTCTACGTCCTCACTTTTTTAACCCTCGTATTCTTCATGCTCTGGGGTCAATTTTTGGTAAACCATTGAAAATCGATGAGGCTACATCTGTTGGTTCCCGCCCCTCCGTCGTGCGTGTTCTTGTGGAGCTTGACATAACTAAATCTTATTCCAACCGGGTGTGGCTAGGCTCTGAGAATTTGGGGTATCTTCAGGAAGTGGTTTTTGATAATTTTCCCCCTTTTTGTTCTTCATACAAATGTATTGGTTATGTTTAGGGAAATTGTCGCCCTCCCCCTGTATCGGTTCCACCTGTTTCCCCTGTTTTACCTTCGGGTGTGGCTCCTGTTTTAAACGATGCTTCGTTGGTCAATTGTGTGGAAATGGTGAATGCATTGGTTGATTCACCTGTAGCTAATAGTTTAGGAACTGAGGGGATTTTGGTGGATTTTCCGGCTGGGTTGGCGCCTGTTTCTCCTGGTTTTAATGTTTTTGTTGATGGCCATGTGGATGTTCGGGGTGATATCTGTGATGTTGTTCTGTTTGTTGATTTGGTCTCGAGTGATGAGGTGCCTGTCGGTTCTATTCCTCTTGTTGACGAGGGTATTAATTATGGTCCTCCTTTAATTGAGTCTGAGGTTGTGGCTGCTGGGGTTCTGCCTAATGCTCTGGATTCTCAGGCTTGTCCTAATGTCAAATATGGAGGTGTTTCTTCTCCTACTTCTATTGTTGTTTTGGAATCTCAAAAAATTGGTAGTATTAATATGGTTGGAGGTAGTGTAAATGCTGAGAGTGGATTGTCTGTCACTTCTAATTCTTTTGTAGATGTCCCTGTGAATTTGATAGACAATCAAGCGTTGGTGTATCATGTGGGTAATAATTCATGTATGGATGTTATAAATCATCTTGATTGGCTGCATTGTACGTCTGAATTTGAATCCGAGTTTGATTCATCTTCGGATTATTGTGGAGGTTCTGATCCTGGCCATGATTTTAAATTGGTTCGTGATAGACATGTTCTCTCTGTCGCCTCTCGCGGGAGGTTTCGTGGGAGGGGCAGGAGAGGTAAATAGTTTCTTGTTTCCTCTGTTTGATCCTTTTGTCAGTTTCGGTTGGTTTTGTTCTATGGACTTGTGTCTGTTTATGTGGGTGTCGGTTTGTTTGGCTATGATGTGGTTGGAGCTCGTTTCCTCGTCGTCATAGCTGGTGGCAACCATTGGGGATGTTTTTCGCCAGTTTGGATGGTCCGTGCTTGCCTTCGTGGGTGCTGGGAGCCTCGGCCGTTTACTGAGCCCTCTCTTCGATCTCTTCGACCTTATGTTGTATTTGCTTTTATTTCTGTTTTTCGGCTTTTAAACTTGAGCTGTTGTAACCTCTTATTATCAATAAAAAGTTCTTTTGGAAAAAAAAATCTTATTGATTTTAATATTACAATACAATATTAAAATTTCTCACGATATATAAGATATTAATATTTTAGAAGTTTAAATATTATAAACTAAAGCAGATAAAAACATTACAACCACACTATTAAACATTAAAAAGACATCCTAACAAAACATGGTATGTGTAGATGTCGTATACCAAATTTAACTTAGCAACCTTGGGATTACACAGTGAAAATTGTATTGGAACTTTGGAAGAATAGGGTATGAATAAATTGAGTAAATTCTATTATGTGAAAACTAATTGTTCCCTAATAATTCAATTTAGAAAGTTACCTTGGTGTTGATGGTGAATAAAATGCAAATATCATGTGGTTAATTATGCGGAGACTTATGCAAAGAAGATTTGTAAGGGGAAAAATTTTAAAAATAATATTGATGAAATAGTTGTCTATAAAAAAGTTTCATATCTCGAGAAAAAATATGAACATGATTAAGATGAACAAATTCATCACCATAAAAGGGGTATTTTTGATAAAGTAATTGAAAGGATAACACCAACAACAATAACAAACAGCGTTAGGTAGTCAACAACCAGCATAAAACTTGTCGAACAATAATGATATGAATCCTTTAAGAAATTATGTTAATTCTAGGGCGTCCCCTGGAAGCGACGCGCTGTATGGCCTGAATACAGTGACAAGTTTGCAAGGGCCGCTGCACCGGCGCCCGGGTGCAGTGTTAAATAGGCAAGGGTTCCCACATCAAGGACGGATGTGGGCAAAGAAGCTAGTCCATGAAACTAAAATTAGGATATGAACTTGGAATATAGGTTCCCTTACAGGAAAATTAATGGAATTAATATATATTATGATTCATAGGAAGTTAAATATTTTGTGCATTCAGGAAACTAAATGGGTTGGTGAGAATGCTAAGGAAATTGATAATTTAGGATTTAAACTTTGGTATTCGGGTCGGAGTCGTACTAGAAATGGTGTAGGTGTTATTATAGATAAGAGTTTAAAAGATAATATTATAAAAATTAATAGGATTGGAGATAGAATTATAGCTTTAAAGATTATTATTAATGATAAGATTATAAATATTATAAGTGTTTATGCTCCTCAAGTAGGTTTATATATGAGTTCTAAATTAAATTTTTAGAATGACTTAGAAAAAATTAATATAAAAGATATCGCTTGAAGAAAGAGTTTTTATTGGAGGAGATTTAAATGGACATATTGGTAGAGAGGTAGATGATTTTAAAAGCATTCATGGTGGCCATGGATTTGGAACGACGAATGAAGGTGGCAAGACCATATTGGATTTTTATTTAGCTTATGATTTTCAATTGCTAATACCTTATTTAAGAAAAGAAATGAGCATCTCATCACTTATAAAAATGGATATAGTACAACACAGATTGACTATTTTCTTATTAGAAAACTAAATCGTTTAGATTGCAAAGATTGTAAAGTTATTCCGAGTGAAAATTTATGTACCCAACATCAATTATTAGTTTGGACTTTAAGATAAAGGGGCATAAAATAAAAAATAAGTAAAACGATTTTTTAGGATTAGATGGGGGCATTTAAAGAATATGAACAAAAATATTTTTGGAAATAAGATTTTAGATCTTAAGATTTTGTTTGTGCACGAGGATACTAATATTATGTGGAAAAAAGTGGCTAGTGATATTAAGAATATTGCAAAAGATATCCTTGGAGTATCAAAGAGAAAAGCTCATAATAGTAAAAGTAGTTGGTGGTGGAATCCAAATGTGCAAGAAAATATTAAAAATAAGAAGCTTTGTTATAAAAATTGGTTTAATTTTAAAAATTCTGATAATTGGGAAATATATAAAGTGGCTCGTAAGGATGCTAAGAAAGCAATATGCGATGCAAAGACATTAGCTTTTAGTGATTTATATAATAGATTAGATACTAAAGAGGGAGAAAGATATATGTATAAGTTAGCCAAACAAAGAGATATGAGTAGTAAGGATTTAGTTCAAGTGAAGTGTATTAAAGATGAAGATCAAAAAATACTTTTCTTAAAAGATATTCAACAAAGATGGATGAGATATTTTGCTAAACTTTTTAATGAAGAATGTGAAAATAAGATTGACTATAATGACCTTAGCACCCTAAATGAAAATAAAGATTTCTGTTTTTATCGGCGTATTAGTAAAACTGAAGTTAGAGAGGTTTTAAAGAAAATGAAGGGTGAAAAACTGTTGAATCTGATGATATTCCAATAGAGGTGTGGAAATGCTTAGGAGATGAAGGAATTTCAGAGCTTACTAAACTTTTTAATACTAATAGGAAAAAATAGAAATAATTTAGTAGGAATAAAATTAAATAAATTTATAATGAAAGAACAAAAAGGCAAGGATGATAGATCAAATTTTTGGTTGAATTTATTTTTAGTTTATTTATTGGAATTGTTTCTTTCATATCATTTTTTAGAGGATTTTTATTAATATATTTTAAAACATCAAAGTATATATACTTCTTTGCTTTCCTACATCATGGCTAAAGGTACCATTTTTCATATTTTGTGTCTGCTTATTGTTATATTGTTATATTTCTCATTGGCAAACTACATGCAAATGTACATTTATGCATAAAAAATCTGATAAACTATTGAATTATGATATCATTGTTACAATGTTTGCGTCATTTTCTTGCAATTATAATCTAGACTCTTCTTGAATGGTAGTCTATTGCGCAAGAAAGTTAAGAAAATCAAGTACGACTATATCATACTAAAATAATTAGGCATATATAAAATAAAATTTTACTAATAATTTTGTGATTTATTATAATAGATGAAACACTTTTACTTCAACATGTATAAAATCTGTTTTAATTATTTTTTAAAATACTATTTAACATTAAAGATTATAAATTGATGTTAACTAATCTAAACCTTAGATTATTTAGATTTAATTTTTTTCTAAAACATTAACTTTTATATTAATGTTCTTTATATTATAAAATTTTAGCAACTAGCATTTTATGCACGTGCATTTAAACTAGTATATATATATATATATATATTTAAATATGAGGTGATGAATGTTAAAGAATACTTACAGTATTTTATTGGAATAACTCGGTTTTTTTTTTTTTTACATATATCATATACTTAAGACTCTTTGATTGATTGTCAAAGCCCCTAATCAAAACTCTCAACTAATAGCCTGCACTTCTCATATGTACACTTTTTTAAGACTACGGACGTGGCAATCACAATGCAATTTTGCCTCAAAATAATCTATTAGCGAAAGCCACGTGGCGAAGGCTCGTATTTTCCAGCATAATTCTTAACAAAAATACGTGGCACGACAGAGGTCATCCACGTTGTCAAAATCCAACGGCTAAAATATCGGATAACGAAAAAATAGACGGATCCGAAGTGGATGAAAAAAAAAGTGGCAAACACGCCAAAGTGCAAAATTTATTTTGTCAGATATATGCAATGCGGGGCTACGTTTCGCCGCTTTACTGTTTCGTCTTCTTCATTTCCCCATTTTCTCCGTCTGCCAGAAGAACGACCATCGGCCGAAAAACGAAACTCTATCTTTACCGTATATCTTCCTCTCCTTCCAGGTTGTGAAAGGTTCGATTTTGGGGGTTCATGGCGGATGTAATGAGTAAGGGGAGCGTCTTCTCACCTCACCGATGTCGTTCTTCTTCAAATTCTTCGAAAAGGTCAAAACCCTTATCTGCCAATCTATTCCGCTCATCGATTGGGCTTGCCAGATCTACTTTTTCAAGTAAAATTGATCTGCTTGGGAGAGTGGTCATCGAGCGACAGAAGGGGAAGGTCGCGAATAGAGTTCATCATGCCGTTCCTGTTAGGGTGCGTTGAAAAAATCTTGAAACCCTGCTTTTTCGGATATCTAATTATGGTCAGAATTCCTTTTTTTTTTAAGTTTTTGGGGCTTGAAAATAGGAAACTCGTTGTGCATGCTGTGGTTCTTTGCTCGAGCTGGTCAAGATTTGATTGTTCTGATTTAGGGAAATTTAAGCTGGATTTTTTATCTAATTTGGATAATTCTCAGATGGATCTTTCGATTGGGAAAGGCATGAGATGGTGGGAAAAGGGCTTGCAGCCTAACATGAAGGAGATCACTTCAGCTCAGGATCTCGTAGATTCCTTGATACACGCCGGTGACAGACTTGTTATTGTGGATTTCTACTCCCCAGGTTGTGGTGGCTGCAAATCCCTTCATCCAAAGGTAAGTTTCTGTTTGGAAAGTTTTCCTTCTTGTTCATTTAGATAATTCATTGTTTCTATCAGGTTTTATGTCAGTTAAAAATCTTATTGGTGCAGATTTGTCAGTTTGCGGAGCAGAACCCCCATGTTCTTTTTCTACCAGTAAATTATGAGAAGCATAAATCCATGTGTTATAGCTTGAACGTTCATGTCCTCCCCTTTTTCAGATTTTACAGGGGAGCTCACGGTCGTCTTTGTAGCTTCAGCTGCACTAATGCTACTGTAAGTTCTTCACCTTGTTTTGTTTGTTGAGTTGCTTTCAATTTTTTTACAGGTTGCAGATTATAGATATTTCTGAACTAGTTTTTAAGAGTTATCTTGTGTGAGAAGGCCGCTACTGTATAGTTTGGTTTGTTCTAATAATCTGTAGGAGATTGTGTTGATAAATTTTGTTCAAGTTTGATATTTGATTATGAAATGTGTTCTGAATCGCAGATTAAGAAATTTAAGGATGCATTGGCCAAGCACGACACAGGCAAGTTTAGCCTTGGGGCAGCCAAAGGGTTGGAGGAGAAGGAGCTATTGGCTTTAGCTGCAAATAAGGATCTATGTTTCAACCAAACTAAGAAGGAAAAGCCTTCATCCACTGCTCCTGAAGTCATGGAGCAAATTCCTGCAATATTATAGCTTTCTTTTTCATCTTTTCTAATATCCACCCAAAATTATAAAGAACAAAGCCATGGCCTTAAGAGCATCACATCCTTTATATATGACCATTCTCTTTCTTTTGTACATTTTTTTATGCTACAATTATCCAATGTTTTAAGGTTTCCTCCATCCATCTTCTTAGCAGGATTAATGGTTTTTTTTTTGGCGTTTTTGCCTGCTAGGATTGGATATGATGGAATGCCTTGCTTTATCAAGATACTGAGTTGTATTATTGCTTGTTTATTTGTCTTTTGCTATAATTTAAGAATCATATTTTTCTTGTATTGGTTTCTCTATGAGCTGGCTGTACTAATTTGTGATTTTTTTCTTGTTTTGCAAGCCCCTTTTAATGAGAATGTTAGA
Source organism: Dendrobium huoshanense (assembly GCA_016618105.1). Lineage (NCBI taxonomy): Eukaryota > Viridiplantae > Streptophyta > Magnoliopsida > Asparagales > Orchidaceae > Dendrobium > Dendrobium huoshanense. Next base: position 6,915,210 of record CM028352.1, on the reverse strand, counting down.
GGTCCATGTGGTGGGTGAGCAATTGGTATAAATATACTCCTACCTATTCTTTGGACTCTTTTAATGGCTTGTTGATAGAAAATATATTTTCATGTTCTTGTTTCCAGTTTCTGAAAATGATTTGTATGTTGGTTTCCTATGATCTTGCTTTCTATTCTATATGCTTTCTGCCGGTGGGCAACCTATGACTATTGTTTGGGATGGCATTCTCACTGTTTCTTAAAGCATCTTTTTAGTAGAAAAACATTAATTTTGGTATTAAAAAGTTGCTTTAAGAAACAGTAAGAAAATCGTCTCAAACGAAGCCTTATTCTTACTCTTCCTTTCTCTCTATTGTCTGGCCATTTCATCAACTGAAGAGGTTTTCATGCAACTACAACTAGGTTTTGCAAATCAAACCAAACCTTTGTTCTGTCTGTAAGTTCTAAAAGCCTATATGTGCTCAAGGGCTATCTAGGGCTATCTACTTTCCTAAGGATTTGTTAAACTCACAAAGTGACACATCCTTAATCAACTGTTTTCACCTAGATTTTGGCTTCAGTTTTCAACTAAAGACCTTGGTGATATCCCTTATATTTTTAGCATTGAATGAGTGAAATGCTCCCAGCAGCATCAAGCTTACTATCAACTCACAATACATTCATGAATTCAAATTCAAGATCGATATCTCCAACGTGAGCAGTCTTTGGCAACAGAAATTATTACGGAGATCAGACACAGAGAACTGTCCGATTCGTCTTTGTGAATAATAAAAGAGCAGTTTATTGCATTGTTCGCATAGATAAAATCAAATAATTTTGTCTCTCCGTATGTAATAATTTCTCCTTAGACAAAGGCAGATCAATTTAATCTCAACAAGCTTTCACATCTGCTTATGATAAAAATAATCTCAACAATGTATTGAATCTCTCAAGGTGGTTATGCCAATTTTCAGATTTCTCTGGTTTCATTTGGGATGATTTTTTATTGTTTTCTGAAATAATTTTTTTATTAAAAGATTATTTTAGAAAACAATAAAAAAAAATATCCCAAATGAAGCCTAAATATCCGCACGATAACTATTGTAAAGAAGACTCCATTAAAAGGCTTCTTAAAGACTATGTACACTTACAACATAATATGTTTAAACATAAAATTATCTTTTCATTAGATATTTGTTTTTCCTCTAAAAACAAGTAGGATGGACAGTAGCTTTTTAATTTGTCACAGCACTCGAGAAGGCCGAAATTTATTCATGTATTACCCTTTTCTTAAAAATAAATTCAAAAACTTTAAAGTCTATTATAATTTTCTTATCAAAAGAGCTAATTCAAATCTTTTCCTTAGCTATATGACCCTACATAATGAAAATTTAATAATATAATGATAGTTAGAAAATTAAAAGTAGACAACTCTTACTGGATCTTGCATTAATTTAAATCGACCTGAAATTCCGTTATATTATTTAAACGAACAAAAAAACTTGTTAGCTGTTATCTGAACATGATTTTTTTCATAAAATATAAAATGTTTTTTTTTTTTTTCAATTCAACTCATTCTGTGCTATTACCATCTAACTAAAATCACTAATATCTAGTTGATTATCTTATATTAATGAAATTTTAATAATAACAAGTGAATAATATGATCAGAAAATTATATTTATACCATTAAAGTTAGGGTTGTAAAATATTGTCATGGGTCAGGTTCGGGTCCAACATATCTTTGACCTGTTGTTTTTTTCCCGACCCTGTTTTAGATTCGGGTTACTTTTGCCAACCCGAACCTGGCCTGATTTGGGTTCAGGTCAACCCGACTCAACCCAGAGTATAATACATTTATTAACTCAATATTTTAGCAACATCATTTGGCTAGTAGCAAGAGATTGATTTTATTAAAAACTTTACAATTTTTACATTTTTATATAATACATTACACTTAAACTCAAATCACATAACTTACAAGCTCAAATTACAGCTTACAAGCTTAAATTACAAAAAACTAAACAATCTAAAATTACCAACTCTAGCTGTAGAAAGGGCATTCTATAGTATATTGCACTATCAAGCAATATGAAAGTGGAGCTCCACATTGTCGGAATATCTTCTCGTAAGCCCTTTTTTTTTTATTCCAAATAACTTTGCTTAACACAATCAATAAACTTTGCCTACATCATGCATATCCCTTCTTTGCAATTTTGCAAGTTACCAATCTAATTCCTGCTATAACATAGATATAATGCACCACATTTTTTATATTTGCACCTTTATTTACCATCTTTAGGATTAGACAATATCTCAAAATGACCCCAAACCATTGAACCCATCCTTCTATGCTTCTTAATTATTACTGAATCATCATTACATGCATCATCAGATGGCTCAACCACATTATCAGCAATGCCAACTTTCTCATTCTCTTCAATAAGAATTTCAAGAATGGTGCTTGAATCCTCTATCTAATAAACCAGATAGACCAGATTATACGAAGTAAAAAATCATATTTTACATGTAAATATGAAACATAACTTCCTAAATATCAAACATGTATATAAAATATCAAAATAACATCAATGACATCATGTTTTACAACAGTTACAGTAGCCAAAACCCTAACAACACATATTACTGCCACAATATCAAAATAACATCATGTATTACTTGATAAATATCAAACATCTATTTCATATTCAGCATTTATTCTCAATCCCAACCGACCCCCACTGACCACAGAAATAGAAAGGCACAGATATGAAATAATATCATGTATTAGAATACTTACAAAAGCCAAAATGATAAAACCCTAACTGCTTTTTTTTTTTTCATATACAACATTTATCGAAATAAGATTATGAAACACAACTTTTATGAATATCAAATTATCAAAATAACAGCAATGAATGTGGTGTTTTCTGATGGCTCGCCAGTTTTGGGTGTTGTGAATTCTAATGGGGATGTTCAAGGTTCAAAAGATGCAGATGGTGGTTCTGATAGTGTTTTGCCTGTTGCGGTGGTGCCAGCTGAAATTGAGAAGGGAAGAGAGGAAGTTAATTTGATTACCAACAGTTTAGTTGTGGTCCCTGTAAGCGTGGTTGATTTCCAAGTGATGGCCAATTGTGTGGGTAATTCTTCTGGTTTGGATATTAGGAATCAGAATAATTGGTTGGTTGATTCGTCGGATGTGGAGTCGGATTCGCAGTCTGTTGAGTCCGACAATGATTTTACTCTTGTGCGTACTTCAAAGGTTGGCTCTCGCAAAAAATTTTGGGGGAAAGGTCGACGCAGGAGATGATTTTTCGTTTCGTATGTTTGTTGATTCTTGCTGCTTCTTCTCGGGATTTGGTGGAGTTACTGTTTGATCTGTTGCTACGTGAGGCTTTGGGTTATGATGTGCTTGGGGCTCGCGTCCTGGTCCTTCTTTGCTGGTGGCATTCGCTTTCTGGAGGTTCCGTACGGGACTCACTGGACGCTGAAAGCTTTGTCTTTGTTCTGAGCTCGCTTTTATTTTCTAATTCTCTCTGTTGTTTTTTTATCTGCTAGCTTTTCTTTTTATGCTGATGTAACCTTTATTTTTGTGTTATTAATATATTTCCTATTAAAAAAAAATTATCAAAATAACAGCATGTATTACTTCCTAAACATCAAGCATGTTACATGCATTTCATATTTTCATGTTTAGCATTTATTACCACAAGGGCCACCACTGACGACAAACACAGAGGCACAGAGAGAAAACAACTAACAAAGCGGCAAACCCTAAAAAATTCATGATGAGTGATACCAGTTCAACCCGCTCGAATTGGTACAATCCTTTAACAGCAGAACTGAAAAGTCCTCAAATATACAAAGCCCTAAAAAATAAGCGGAAATAATGGAAAAAATTGATGCCCTAACCGACATATAAAATGCTTAAAGTCCTCAAATCTCAATGCAAAAAGCCTAAAAATTAAAAACCCAAGTTTTAACTGGTTCAAATTGGAAGGAAGAAATTTCTAAACCGAAAGTGTGAATAAAAATAACCCTAAAATCTAAATGGAAAAACTCAAAATTGTATAAATGATAATACCGTAGAGGGATACAGTGCACACAACACACTACAATATTAAGATAGAGTATTCGACAAGAAGCATGACTCAAGAGGTGGACGAGAGGAAGACAGCAAGGTGGAAGCCAGAGCTAGAGATGCAAAAGCTGAGACCTGAGAGCGTCAAAGACTTCAATCGAAAACTTGAAATGAAGTAATGAATAGGCTAAACTTCTAAACCTAAAACGAGGGCCCGAGTCAATGTGTCATCAAGTCAAGCGTTGGAGCCGAGATATCGAATTGTGTACGCGTATGATGCAGATTAATATCATGTCTAAAATGGGTTTTCGGGTTGACTCAATCCTGACCCAAAAATTGTAACAGGTCAAAAATTTGGACCCGAATCCGACCCATTCTTAAACCTAGTTAACCCTAACCTAAAAGATCAGGGTCGATTTCGAGTCAGATTTTCGTGTCGTGTTAATTTTTAACACCACCACTTAAAGCAAAATAAATATTAAAAAACTATGTTAGTTGATATCGACTTAATTTAGGTTTCGTTTGAGATAGCTTTTTTAATACTTTATGAAATAGTTTTTTTGTATAAAAATTTCTTAATTTTAAATTTTCGCACTAAAAAATTATTTCATAAAGTAAATAAAAAAGCTATACCAAATGAAGCCTTAATTCAACATGAAATTCGATCAGATTATTTAATGGAACAAGACAAAATTCATTTCATAGAATATATAATCGCATATATTTTCAGTTCAACTCCTATTTTAACATAATATTACTAAAATTGCAAATATTTAATTGATTCCTTAATTGAATAATTTGTATTAATTCCTCTTAAAACAGATTAAAAAACTGAGGTCCGGATAAACTTGCCTGGATCATTGAAGCTCACGTTAAGATCCATGGGGTTGTTGTGATTAGAAGGATTCATAGATTGATCTTAGGTAAGATTAAAAATTTTGTTATAATAAGAATAATAATGTAACAAGATCCTGACTTTTGGGTGCTTTAATATGAATTGGGAAAAGCTTCATAGAATGATCTTAGGTAATATTAATTTTTTTTAGTATCTAATTACATTTACAAATCTCAGAGGCTTTCATGCAAAAGCCTAAGTGGGGTTGTTTGAAATTGGCTAGAACTCTTGTTCAATTTTTTCATATGGTTCTTGAGATAGTAATAGTTTCTCTCTTTTTTATGTAAACTTTCAACTGATCATTCATTCAAAAAAAGCTTCGTCATAAGCACATTTAACTATGGAGTTCACCATGAAACTCCACATGTTAAACAAAAAGGCTCCACACAAATTTTTACATTTTATTTATTTAGTTAGTAATAGCTCTCTCTCTCTCTCTCTCTCTCTCTCTCTCTCTCTCTCTCTCTCTCTCTCTCTCTCTCTCTCTCTCTCTCTCTCTCTCTCTCTCTCTCTCTCTCTCTCTCTCTCTCTCTCCCTCCCTCCCTACATGCCTTTTTTCTCTTATAAGCCTCATCTAAAAGCACTCTAGGAGTCACTCCTTGTCTAGATCATCCATCTTGGCAATCACATTTTACCTTCTTTAGATTAAAGAGTCACAAGCTCACTACCTTCTAGTTTGTTCATTTCCTAATCACACATTATATTGAAAGAGCTCTATGACTAACGCTATTTGTAATGACTTTGTATATGCTATATGGACTATTACTTTATTTGTTTTCTTAGTGCGTCAATTAATTTGTTAAGTCTCATGCTGTTGAGAATTCTCCATCACAAGCATTCCTAACTATGTAGTTTCTTATGAAATTATACCCATTAAAATAAAAGACACCTTATATATTTCGGATTAAACATTTAATTACGTAGGCGAGTAATATATTCTCCTTTTATGTTGCAATATTTAATTCATTAATTCTCATTTTTTTCTCCTATAAGCTTTGCATAAGCTGCTCCTTATTATAGTCTTTATCCATTATGATCAAATCCTTGATGTCTTCAAATTCAAAATGTTATAACATAGAGAGGACTTTCTAAGTCATGAAGCATGGGGTATACACCAAAAGGGTTTCTTGAGTCCTGATCCTAGGGCATTCATGCAAAAAGGTGACATAGGGGCTAGGGCTCTTAAATATAAAAATGAGAAGAGAAATGAAAAATTAATGGATGATCCTATATATCCAATTTTCCATCGGCAAATATTAAAAATTTGGTTTGAATTACTTCATTTAATTGTAAAAACACTTTCAATTCTTAATTAGTAATGCTCATTATATGTTGACATAGCTCAACACAATAATGATTACATGGACAATTACTTGGTCAACCCTCCATCCATGTTGAAACCTATCTGGCTAAGTCAACAATGCCTGTACTTACAATATTCGTAGACTAATTCAACATTGCGTTCATTGATACTAAATATGCTTCTAATAACTTCATTTATTCTCTCGAGCTGAGCTTCTACCACCATTTCAATGTAGGTTTTATTATTGAATCACCTAATTTGTCAATTTTGACAATAAGATAGACCTTGTTTTTTTATTTCTGTTAGCTACAAATTTGAATAACTATTGCATTGGGTTAATAAAAATTAAAATGTATTGTTCTAATATCTATTTTTTGAACATTTTCCTATCATTGATATTGTTATGATAATGCTACATTAGCCCCCACCTACACTGTGGGCTGACTGGGCCTGCCGCGGCCCACTTTTGATTGTGACTTCTGAGTTGTCGAGATGGAGAAAGATATCGGATTGTCAAAGGCCTCTGTCTTCAACAGTATTATGTAATTGTATTTTTTATGGACCTCCTAAATGAGTCGAATTTGAGTGAGCTCACTATTAGTTCATATTCGACTCGTTTAAAAATTAGTTCGTGTTCAAAATTGTTTGTAAATAGTAAAAAAAGCTGTCACAAACGAGAGAAATTATTACGTGAGGTCACCGGTCCGTCTAAAGGTCAATTAGGACGCACCACGCCACAAGATACACAACGGTACATAGTGACGATACAAATGGTGACATGTCGTGCCTTGATTGATCTTTGGACGGCGTCCAATGATCGCACGTAATAATTTCGTCACAAACAAAACCTAAATCATCTACAATAATTATTGTCTAAAGGCAATCACAATTGTTTGAGGATAAATCTATGCATATTAAAAGAATATTGTTACAGCTTTTCTTAATTTGTGATCCACATTAGTGTATATATATAATTTATTTTCATAAGCTATGTAAACAGACACAGCTAAGAAAATAAAGATGCATAAAATTTCTAAAACTATGGAGATTTCATTTGAGGGTATTTAATATTTGGAAAAAGATTGCATTCCATATTCTGAATTTAATTATGATGATTTTTAAATTCTTTAATTTTTTTTTAGATGAATATGATATAAAAATTAATTTTCATTTTGTATTTATATTAAAATTAAAGGTGTGAATAAATTGAGTCGCGCTTAAGCTTCAGCATGCTTAAATAATCAAAAGTTTGAATTGACCTAAAAACCAATTCATTTATTGTGAAAAAGAAAAATTCCAATTAATAAAATGATTAAAAAAAAAGGTTTCTTTGGACAATTTTCTTATTGCTTCCTATTACAATGCACAACATTTTCTTGAAAGCAAGAAAAAATCAGTGACCAAAATCCATCACAAATGGAACCATATAGAAAAAATTCATGATGAGTGATACCAGTTCAACCCGCTCGAATTTGTACAATCCTTTAACAGCAGAACTGAAAAGTCCTCAAATATACAAAGCCCAAAAAAATAAGCGGAAATAATGGAAAAAATTGATGCCCTAACCGACATATAAAATGCTTAAAGTCCTCAAATCTCAATGCAAAAAGCCTAAAAATGAAAAACCCAAGTTTTAACTGGTTCAAATTGGAAGGAAGAAATTTCTAAACCGAAAGTGTGAATAAAAATAACCCTAAAATCTAAATGGAAAAACTCAAAATTGTATAAATGATAATACCGTAGAGGGATACAGTGTACACAACACACTACAATATTAAGATAGAGTATTCGACAAGAAGCATGACTCAAGAGGTGGATGAGAGGAAGGCAGCAAGGTGGAAGCCAGAGCTAGAGATGCAAAAGCTGAGACCTGAGAGCGTCAAAGACTTCAATCGAAAACTTGAAATGAAGTAATGAATAGGCTAAACTTCTAAACCTAAAACGAGGGCCTGAGTCAATGTGTCATCAAGTCAAGCGTTGGAGCCGAGATATCAAATTGTGTACGCGTGTGATGCAGATTAATATCATGTCTAAAATGGGTTTTCGGGTTGACTCAATCCTGGCCCAAAAATTGTAACAGGTCAAAACTTTGGACCCGAACCCGACCCATTCTTAAACCTAGTTAACCCTAACCTAAAGATCAGGGTCGATTTCGAGTCAGATTTTCGTGTCGTGTTAATTTTTAACACTACCACTTAAAGCAAAATAAATATTAAAAAACTATGTTAGTTGATATCGACTTAATTTAGGTTTCGTTTGAGATAGCTTTTTTAATACTTTATGAAATAGTTTTTTTGTATAAAAATTTCTTAATTTTAAATTTTCGCACTAAAAAATTATTTCATAAAGTAAATAAAAAAGCTATACCAAATGAAGCCTTAATTCAACATGAAATTCGATCAGATTATTTAATGGAACAAGACAAAATTCATTTCATAGAATATATAATCGCATATATTTTCAGTTCAACTCCTATTTTAACATAATATTACTAAAATTGCAAATATTTAATTGGTTCCTTAATTGAATAATTTGTATTAATTCCTCTTAAAACAGATTAAAAAACTGAGGTCCGGATAAACTTGCCTGGATCATTGAAGCTCACGTTAAGATCCATGGGGTTGTTGTGATTAGAAGGATTCATAGATTGATCTTAGGTAAGATTAAAAATTTTGTTATAATAAGAATAATAATGTAACAAGATCCTGACTTTTGGGTGCTTTAATATGAATTGGGAAAAGCTTCATAGAATGATCTTAGGTAATATTAATTTTTTTTAGTATCTAATTACATTTACAAATCTCAGAGGCTTTCATGCAAAAGCCTAAGTGGGGTTGTTTGAAATTGGCTAGAACTCTTGTTCAATTTTTTCATATGGTTCTTGAGATAGTAATAGTTTCTCTCTTCTTTATGTAAACTTTCAACTGATCATTCATTCAAGAAAAGCTTTGTCATAAGCACATTTAACTATGGAGTTCACCATGAAACTCCACATGTTACACAAAAAGGCTCCACACAAATTTAACATTTTATTTACTTAGTTAGTAATAGTTCTCTCTCTCTCTCTCTCTCTCTCTCTCTCTCTCTCTCTCTCTCTCTCTCTCTCTCTCTCTCTCTCTCTCTCTCTCTCTCTCTCCCCTACATGCCTTTTTTCTCTTATAAGCCTCATCTAAAAGCACTCTAGGAACACTCCTTGTCTAGATCATCCATCTTGGCAATCACATTTTGCCTTCTTTAGATTAAAGAGTCACAAGCTCACTACCTTCAAATTTGTTCATTTCCTAATCACACATTATATTGAAAGAGCTCTATCATTAACACTACTTGTAATGACTTTGTGTATGCTATATGGACTATTACTTATTAGTATGTTAAACCTCACGCTATATCAATTTTTATACAACTTCCTAAGTTGTCACCTATCTTGAGAATTCTCCATCACGAGCATTCCTAACTATAGAGTTTCTTATGGAATCATATCCATTAAAATAAAAGGCACCTTAGATATTTCGGATTAAACATTTAATTACCCGGGGGAGTAATATTTTCTCCTTTTATGTTGCAATATTTAATTCATTCATTCTCATTTTTTTCTCCTACAAGCTTTGCATAAGCTGCTCCTTATTAAGTCTTTATCCATTATGATCAAATCCTTGATGTCTTCAAATTCAAAATGTTATAACATAGAGAGGACTTTCTAAGTCATGAAGCATGGGGTATACACCAGAAGGGTTTCTTGAGTCCTGAACCTAGGGCATTCATGCAAAAAGGTGACATAGGGCTCTTAAATACAAAAATGAGAAGAGAAATGAAAAATTAATGGATGATCCTATATATCCAATTTTCCATCGGCAAATATTAAAAATTTAGTTTGAATTACTTCATTTAATTGTAAAAACACTTTCAATTCTTAATTAGTAATGCTCATTATATGTTGACATAGCTCAACACAATAATGATTACATGGACAATTACTTGGTCAACCCTCCATCCATGTTGAGACCTGTCTGGCTAAGTCAACAATGCTTGCACTTACAATGTTCCTAGACTAATTCAACACTACGTTCATTAATTGATACTGAAGATGCTTCTAATAACTTCATCTATTCTCTCGAGCTGAGCTTCTACCACCATTTCAATATAGGCTTTAGTATTGAATCACCTAATTTGTCAATTTTGACAATAAAATAGACCTTGTTTTTTATTTCTGTTAGCTATAAATTTGAATAACTATTGCATTGGGTTAATAAAAATTAAAATGTATTGTTCTAATATCTATTTTTTGAACATTTTCCTATCATTGATATTGTTATGATAATGCTACATTAGCCCCCACGTACACTGTGGGCTGACTGGGCCTGCCGCGGCCCACTTTTGATTGTGACTTCTGAGTTGTCGAGATGGAGAAAGAGATCGGTTTGTCAAAGGCCTCTGTCTTCAACAGTATTATGTAATTGTATTTTTTATGGACCTCCTAAATTGTTCATTTCGTAACGATGTAAATGTTCAGTCATGCAACTCATCAAAAGCCTAATTAAATCTTTTATTATTAGAAAGTTACCTTTAGGGTGCAAATGAGTCGAATTTGAGTGAGCTCACTATTAGTTCGTATTCGACTCGTTTAAAAATTAGTTCGTGTTCAAAATTGTTTGTAAATAGTAAAAAAGCTGTCACAAACGAGAGAAATTATTACGTGAGGTCACCGGTCCTTCTAAAGGTTAATTAGGACGCACCACACCACAAGATACACAACGGTACACAGTGACGATACAAATGGTGACATGGCGTGCCTTGATTGATCTTTGGACGGCGTCCAATGATCACACGTAATAATTTCGTCACAAACAAAGCCTAAATCATCTACAATAATTATTGTCTAAAGGCGATCACAATTGTTTGAGGATAAAGCTATGCATATAAACAGAATATTGTTACAGCTTTTCTTAACTTGTGATCCACATTAGTGTAGATATATAATTTATTTTCATAAGCTATGTAAACAGACAGCTAAGAAAATAAAGATGCATAAAAGCTCTAAAACTATGGAGATTTCATTTGAGGGTATTTAATATTTGGAAAAAGATTGCATTCCACATTCTGAATTTAATTATGATGATTTTTTAATTCTTTAATTTTTTTTAGATGAATATAATATGAAAATCAATTTTCATTTTGTATTTATATTAAAATTAAAGGTGTGAATAAATTGAGTCGCGCTTAAGCTTCAGCATGCTTAAATAAGCAAAAGTTTGAATTGACCTAAAAACCAATTCATTTATTGTGAAAAAGAAAAATTCCAATTAATAAAATGATAAAAAAAAAGGGTTTCTTTGGACAATTTTCTTATTGCTTCCTATTACAATGCACAAAATTTTCTTGAAAGCAAGAAAAAATCAGTGACCAAAATCCATCACAAATGGAACCATATAGAAAAATTACAAACTATTTCGTATAAAGAAATGAGATATAGATTTTTTTTTAATTGCATGCTTAAACTCATAAATTCTAATATATTAAAAAAATGAGTCGAATAACGAGCTAAAGAGTGAGTTAAAACTAACTCAAACTTAGTCATTAGCTCATCAAATTTAGCTCACAATTCATTTATCAAGCTAAGCCCAACCAAGCTCACAAATCTACTTGACTCAATTATACATACACTCAAAATAAATTTAAACTTTTTTTTAAAATTAATTTTCATCAAAATTTACCCACAAATTCTCGAGAAATTATTACGTCTGGAGTCTGAACGTAGAGTTACGTTCAGACATATGAGTGTACACACTGTGAACAATATTAGATACAAAACAATAAATGTATTTTTTGTTATTATATAATGAGGTGGCAATATCTGATTGGGTGTACAGCTAATCGCCATTCTCTGTTTTGTCTATATATAGTAATACAACGTTGTAACATATGGATAATAAAGAATTCATATGTTTCCATTCCCTGCTCTTTCTTCTTCTGGCTCCGTTCTTTTCTCTGCAGTTCTTGAAGGTTGCTTCTTTCATCATGGTATCAAAGCGCTCGTGACCAATCGCTGGCTCCGATGGAAAGCTCCGTGTCCTCTTAGATAGAAGCTCAAGTAGCACGGGCATATCTCGCTGGACCTTCTGTCTCTTCCAATCTAAAGTTTGTTATATCTAATCTCAAAAAAAATTCCCCTAATCAACTTGCAGCAGACAACTACTTACTGTGGCGCTCACAAATCACAAAAAAAATTTTGTGCTAATGGTTTTGAATCGTTTCTTGATCGCAATTTTCCCATTCCCCCTCGTCTCCTTCATCAATCGGATGGAACCACTGCTCCCAACGAACAATACAATCAATGGTTTCTTACAGATCAAAACTTAGCTGCAGCCCTTTGTTCCACCATATCTCCTTCTGTTCTTCCTTACATCATTAATCTTGCCTCTACCTCTAAGATTTGGTCTGCCCTAGAGACTTGTTTTCAATCTACAAATCGCTCCAAGGTTATCCAACTCAAAAATGAGCTGCATAACATTGCTCTCAAGAACTCCACCATGACACAATATCTCACCGATATCAAATCTTAAGTGGACCAAATAGCGACTGCCGGATCTACGATCGACACAAAAGCTATTAATGGACTCCCTAGCTCGTATCAATCCTTCAAAACATCCATTCGCAACATGTTAACACCTATAAGCCTTGACAACATCTATTCTTTACTAATTAGCAAGGAAATTAACCTCGCCTCCGATGCCGCATGACTCACCTCACCCACCGATCCCTCTCTTGCTCTTTTCACATACAGAGGACGTGGCAGGCGTAGCAGGGGAAGATCATACGGCAACAACTCCCATCATAAATCTTCTTCCACATATGCTCTTATCTGTGAGATATGCTTAAAGAAAGGTCATAATGCTACAAATTGTTGACACCGTCTGAATCCCAACTATATTCCGCAATAGCCACATTCCGATTCTAAAGCCCTCGTTGCCAGTTCAAGAAACGCTAACACATAGTGGTTTCTTGATTCGGGAGCCTCTTCCCACCTTACAAATTCCTTAGAAAATTTTCCCATATCCTCTCTATCATGGTACCGATGCCATTACTATAGGCGACGATCGCTCAGTCAATATTGTCAACTCCAACTCAGGTTTGCTTCCTACACCCGCACGTAAGCTCAATCTCTTGCATATTCTTTACATACCCTCTTTAGTCTTTACATTTTAATCTATTATCTATTTCTCAATTAATAAAAGATAACGATCTTTCAATCATTTTTTATCCTGCTGGTTTCGTTATCAAGGATTAAAAGACTAAACAAATGCTTCTTCGAGGACCATGCAGTAATGGTCTATACTCTATTCTCACTACATCAAACAACACTCTGCCTCAAGCGATGATAGTTTCTACCACCTGCTCGAATAATTGGCATAATCGATTGGGACATCTCAACAAGCATGTGCTGCATTCAATTGCTTCTTGTAATCCTCAATTGCAGATATGTAATAAATTTGTTTCTTGTCTTTCTTGTAACAAGGCCAAGGGCCACAAACTCACTTTTCCTAAATCTGAAAATCGTAGAAAATGTCCTCTTGAGTTACTTCATTCTGATGTTTGGGGGCCTGCCCCGGTTGAATCTGAATCTGGCTATAGTTACTACGTAATTTTTGTTGATGATTATTCTCGTTTTACGTGATTATTTACCATGCGAAACAAATTCGATGTAACTGATATATTCATTTCTTTCAAAACTCATATTGAAAATTTTACCTCTTTTCAAATTAAATGTCTTCGCACCGATGGAGGCGGAGAGTATCTAAATCAATCACTTATCAAATTTCTTCAATCTAACGGTATTCTCCACCAAATTTTGTATCTCTACACTCCATAACAAAATGACGTTGTTGAAAGGAAACACCATCATATTGTTGAAACAACACAGGCTCTTCTTCAAACCGCATCTGCTCCTTACAAATATTGGTCGGATGCCGTTGCAACAACAGTATATCTAATAAATTGCATGCCCTTGTCAGTCACTCATAATACCTCTCCTTTTGAATTGTTCTTTCAAACTAAACCAGACTACACTCACTTACGGGTCTTCGGGTGTGCATGCTTTCCACTCACTCCTCACCAACTTTGTCACAAACTACAACCCACGTCCACTTCTTGTGTTTTCTTGAGTTACTCTGATATTTACAAAGGCTATAAATGCCTTGACTTAGCTAACAATAAAGTTATCATGTCTCACCATATCAGCTTTAATGAGCAATCTTTTCCATTTGCCAATACCAACACTACTTCAAAAATCCAAACGACCCCTATCTCACATAAGCTTCTAGTTCCGGCATTAGTTCAAACTAATCACACAACCTCTACGGTAACCTCCTCAGGATAACACAGCACAGCCATCTAACACATAAATACCGTGTTCTGTGTCCTCTTTGGTCAACACAACACCGTCTATCTCGTCTAATCACACTCCCCCTCCACCTATTTCCTCTCATCCTATGATCACCAGAAGACAAATAGGTTCTATCAAACCCACTATCCGCCTAAATCTCATTCATCAGAATACTTCATCTCCCCCTACCAGTGATCCTACCTCATACACCGAAGCATTTAAATTAGAGGTCTGGCGGGCTGTTATGGTAGCTAAATTTTTTGCTTTGCAAACACAATGCACTTGGAGCATTGTCATTCCGCCCCCAAACTCCTCGGTTCTAGGATCAAAATTGATATATCAAACTAAATTCCATGCCAACGGATCAATTGCTAAACACAAAGCTAGACTCGTTGCTCTTGGAAGCCATCAAGAGTATAGCTTGGACTACACCAAAACGTTTAGCCCGATCGCTAAATTACCTACTATTCATGTCCTTCTTGCTCTCGCACTCTTTCATAATTGGCTCGTTCAACAACTAGACGTTGCTAACGCATTCCTGCATGGGAAACTTTTGGAATCTGTCTATATGAAACAAACAAGAGGTTTTGAAGATGCCTCAAAACCTGATCACATCTTTCTGCTCCGCAAAGCTCTCTACAGGCTGAAGCAAGCCCCAAGGAATTGGTATAACACATTCACATTATATCTCGTATCACTTGGATTCCATCACATCAATTCGAACCCTTCGCTTCTAATTCTCAAACAATCATCCAATATACTCTTTCTGCTTATCTATGTGGATGACATTCTCATCATTGGTAACAATCAAACTCTTCTTACTCATATTCTTAATAAACTCAGCAACCAATTCTCTATGAAAGATCTTGGTGAAGCTCACTCTTTTTTGGAAATTCAAATTACACGTCAAATCGATCAATATTTTCTTTCTCAAACACCTTATGTCACATCCATTCTTCAAACTGCTCAACTCACTCACAATAATCCAATCTCTAATCCCACCTATACCAAGCTTCCTATGGACATTCCTGCTGATCCCTTTCTCTCTTATCCTACCATATATCGCAAAATGACAGGCTCTTTGCAATATTTAACTCTAACTAGACCATATATCTCATATAGTGTCAATATTCTTTCTCAACATATGCATAATTCTCTTCAGTAGCACGTCTACATGCTCAAATGTCTTCTGCGCTACATTAAAGGTACATTGAATTTTGGTCTGCCGATTACCAAAACTAATCTTATACTTAAATCTTTTCAGATGCCAACTAGGCTGGTGATCAGATTTCTAGGAAATCAACGTCTGGTTTCTGTTCTTTCTTGGGTGATTCACTCATATCCTGTACCACTAAAAAGCAACATACCGTCGCTAGATCCTCCACAGAATCTGAGTATCAAGCTCTTGCGGCTCTTACCTCGGACGTCATTTGGCTTCGTAGACTCTTGGATGACTTTGGAATATCACAACATCAACCAACAAAGATATACTATGACAACACTTCCGCCATTGTCTTAGCAAACAATCCGGTGTTCCATGCTCGCACAAAACATATAGAGATCGATCAACGATTCATCCGCGATCACATTACCAACCACAACATTTAACTTCTTCCAATCAGCACTATCGATCAAGTGACATATATTTTTACGAAATCTCTTTTGACACCTTGTTTTCATCTATTGCGCTCCAAACTGACTGTTCTCAACGAACCATCAGTTTGCAGGGGCATATTAGACACAAAACAATAAATGTATTTTCGGTTATTACATAATGAGTTGGCAATATCTGATTGGGTGTACAACTGACTGTCATTCTCTGTTGTGTGTATATATAGTGATACAATGTTGTAACATCTGGATAATATTCAACCTTTCCCTGCTCTTTCTTCTTCTGGCTCCGTTCTTTTCTCTGCAGTTATTGCAGGTTACTTCTTTCATCATACAAAAGTACGATATATATTTGTAAATACAGTGCATATGTACACTCATAATCCAAACGTAACTCCGCATTAATAATTTCTTTAATTCTCATTGATTTTTTCTCCTTTTACCTGTGCCCGTCCCTTAAACCCATGCACACAATATTATATAAATAATGATTTTTTTTTTTTTTGTCTTTCGAACCCCTCAATCATTCAGTGCTACATGAACGATTTTGTATCTCCATATCTTTCAGCTCCAGTCGTAGATTGCAGGGACCCACCCCTGAGACAGAGTTCTTCTCCATAGATTGAGATAGATCATAGATACGATTCAGTCACCTTTTCAGAAAGATAAACTGTGTGCCTTTCTCTGTAGTTAAAGATTTTTCAAAGATCATTTGCCTATTCATCAACTTTTAAGGACATCAACTTGATCATAACCTTCTCCATTTTTATATTTTAGAAAATTTATTATCCGAGTAAGCTACAACACGTGAAATTTGAGGGATGCGAAATATGGTTGTGTGCAGATCATCTTGATCTGCCGGTTGTGAGCTTTTACTATCTACTAAAAAGTCTTAGGCTTCGTTTGGAACGACTTTCTTATTGATTCTTAAGGTTTCGTTTGGGACAGCTTTCTTACTGCTTCTTAAAGCAGCTTTTTAGTATAAAATTTTTAATTTTTATACTAGAAAGGTGCTTTAAGAAGCAGTAAGAAAGCCGATCCAAACGAAACCTAAAGCAACTTTTTGTATAAAAATGAAGCTGATTTGGAAAGCAGTAAGAAAGTTGTTCCAAACAAAACCTTATGTTCGAAGTTTTGCGTATGTGATGTGTATGTGAGTTTGTCTTAATTGGCTCAAAAGTCTCAAAAAAATTTAGATGATATATTTGACTATTAATTAAGGCCAAGAAATTTAATAAAATTTCATTTAAAACTACCGAGTTTTAAGTAGAAGTCATGCATTTCAAGTGAACGTCTTGAATTTTGTTAAAAAAGTATACAAAATTTTGTGATTTTGCACAAAATTAATGAAACAAATCAAAATTTTAAATAAAATTTATTCAAAATTAAATATAAATAAATAAATAATTCATGATTGAGATTATCAAAATGAATATCGTATGTTGAAGAAAATTAAATCAATTGTGAGTTCTAAACTATGTTAAAATTTTTAAAACTTGATATCAAATTTTAATAATGAATATATTCTATATTTAATTTATATTTTGAAATTTAAAATAGCAACAAAAAAAAAATCAGATTAATTAATTATAGAGTTGAAAGGCTGTGTTCTTAGGCTTGAAAGATGAATAACCTATGCTACTACCAGTTAAATAAAAGAGGGGCAGTAGCATATAGACTATTTTTTTCAATTTTCTTGAGAAAGGACTGAAGGGAATCATTATGAGTTATAATAACAAAATATTAGTTGGAAGCAACCGGTAGTCTAAGGCGTTTATTTTAAAAAATTTGAATTTTTCACCCGCTTGCTTTGGGACGCTGCTTTCTTGTTGCTTCTTGCACCGCACCGCCTCCGCGTCCGCGAAGCAGCTTTCTAGCTAGCTTCAATCAGTTCACCGCGATCAACGCCATTTTTTTTAAACGGGTTACCCGAAAGCTGCTTCAAGAAGCAACAAAAAAGCCGTCCCAAACGAAGCCTAAGCTTTCCACCAAGATCAAAATTGATTGCATATATTTAAAAAAAATAAAAATTTCAAAAAAAAAAACACAATCAAAATGAATGGCTATCAGACAATGTGATCTCTATTATTGATTATGATGTTAAGTATAACGTAAAATCATTTGATCTAATTATTACAAGTGGGGCAAAATCTACTCATAGGCTAGTCTAATATGATCCCAATTTGAGTGGTTGTTAGTTTTGTTTTGATTTTGACAGACTTTTAAACTTTCAAGACTTTCTTGCATGAATGAATACCTTCAGTAGATTCAGCTTATTGGAGACAACTTGTAAATTCAGCTTATTTAGTAGGAACTAAGGCTTTGTTTGGGACGGTTTTTTTATTGCTTTCTAAAACGGAGTTTTAGTACAAATTTTTTTATTTTTGTATTAAAACTCCGTTTTAGAAAGCAATAAAAAAGCCGTCCCAAACGAAGCCTAAATGAAAGGGAGCTTTAGTTTTTGCAACACATCTTCATATAATTGAAAAAGGAATTTCAATTTTATATATATATATATATATATATATATATATATATATATATATATATATATATATATATATATATATATATATATATATATATATATATAACAAAATATGATTTTATTCCATCAATGAAAAGGATACAAGCAGCTTAACCAAGAAAAAAGAAAAAGAAAATTACATAGTCAAAAATAGAAATGACAAGATAGCCAACCGGGCTTAGAAAAATGCTAAGCTTTTTTAACCAAATAAAACAAACTCACATACACATCACAAGCTTGAAAATTACCTTCATCTAGGCATTTTTAAACAAAATAAAAATAGAGCCATTGAATCATAAAGATATTGACATTATATATTAGAATAGTAATGAACCGAAGAAATCGAATCCATTTAACAATTAAACCAGCCCAAAATTGCATGCAAAAAATTCCCTTGCTACCCCACATCCTTACATGAACCACTCAATTGTTGCAAGACATAATCTATAACATGTGATTTTGATGATAATAACTATTATTGATTGAAAATTTATTTCTTCTAGCATAAATATTGGATATTTTGTCTGTATGTACTAGCATTCAAGTACATGATATACCACTCAAGATTGATTAAGACTTAAGTTTGGGTGGAATAGGATGTTTTTCAAAAGTGTCTATATTTTTTATTTTTCTTAATTTTGTATTTCTTGAGTCAGATTATGTAAGGGTATATGCTAAATTGTCGATTGTGCACACACACAAAGGAGAGTGAGAAAAGAGAGCTGATAATTTTTTAACTAATCGTACTGTACGATTACGATCGTACTGTAAGATCAGTTATACGAAAAAAGATGGTTAACGACTAATTTTGTAATTAATACAAATGAACTGATCATACTTTACGATGAAGATCATATTGTAAGATTTGTTTCCATCAAGAAACCCTAACCGCTAGATAATCTAAGTAAGTATATTTAAAATCGAACTTTGAACTAATCGTGTTGTACTATCCTAGTCATATTATACGATATTTGAAATCTTACTTAAATTAGTCCATATGATTAGTTAATTAAATTAAAGTTTAGTAAATATGCCTAATCATACTGTAAGATAAAGATTGCAACGTACAATTGACAGCGACAAAATTCGGTTGTCTTGTAGATTGTACTGAACGAAAACCTTGATTTTTAAACTAATCGTATAATATTATATCGATCGTACTATATGAACCATTGTATTTGAAATCAACGTGTTGTACGACGTCAATCGTATTAAATGATCGATAGAGACGATTTTCAATCGTCCCAGTAATCATCTTGTACAAACAGAGTGAAATTGAATGAATCATATCGTACAAACTTACTATCGTATTGTATGATAAGTATGCATAATTTGAATAGTTCGTATGACCAACTGTTCTATCGTACTGGACAAACCCCTTTGAATTAATCTTACTGTACAAACCAAGATCGTGCTGCACGAACATCGACGACCTAATTGAAAATTTAGGATTTTGTGAAGTCTTGTACTTAAGCAACTCAATGAAGTCATTAGTAAAAATTTTGATTGTTGAAAGAATTCTTAATAGAGCTTTGGGCATAGAGAGCCAGAATGTGAGGTTGTGCTTGAGAGAGGAGTGTGATGGGTGTATTGTATAGGAACTCCACAGTCAACCCAACCTCAAACAACACTGCCGAAAAGCACCACAACCAACCGCCAAGCCTTCCAACCAAAAGGATTGTATTGTATAGGAACTCCAAGTTGGATCATTTAGGTTTGGTTTTGAGTGTTGCAATTAAAGGTAGATAGCTTCTATTTATTAGAAGGTGACAGCAATCATTTTCATTAAGGCATTAGCATTGATAATTTTAGTAAGTTCTTAAATATTTAGTAAATTCTCAGTCTTACATTTCACACTTAGATATTAGTAGATCTTTCCTAATGTTAATAAAATATCATGTGAGGTAGATAGTTTAGATACCACATAATTCTTGTATATTTATATATCTAAAATCTAAATTTTGATATTTATTTATACAATATCCAAATCTTTAAATCATTTCAAAAATACCACTAATATCAATTTTTTTTATTATGAAATATACCTTTTCAAGCTTACACTTTGATATGATTGAGACACTGAAGTACTTAAAATATTAAAATTTAGATATTAAGAATATAAATACACAAGAATTATATGATATTTTTACAAATCACCCTAAATCTTGTTTCTACATATTATATTTTATTAGTTAGCTAGTATTTGCCAAATTTATTATAAAATATTTGTAAAACATTTACTAATGACATGTATAAAATGTATGATTAATTGCAATGGATGTCTAATTCAAGTTTAATCGAGCTAACAGGTCCACAATATGACACTCTTTTAAGAATCATGAAATTTTCATGATTTATTATATACCCTTTTAGTTTATTATATTTTAATAAGCTTACTATAAATATATACGTATATATTTCTTTATAAATATATACATATATATATGCATATATTGTAGTAAGATTTCATTCAATATTTAAATTTATATTGTAGTATTTATTTAAACTTCCACCCTTATTTCTACATCTTTTGCTTAAAATTATTTATAAATGCAACTTTTCTCTTGAGTATAAAGTATATTTAATTGACCATAACTCATGAAATTTATCTCAAATTTTGAAGAAATTAATCTCTCTCTCTCTCTCTCTCTCTCTCTCTCTCTCTCTCTCTCTCTCTCTCTCTCTCTCTCTATATATATATATATATATATATATATATATATATATATATATAAACAAAAAGGGATTATATTCCAATCAATAAAAGGAGGATACAAAATAGTCCAATAAGGAATCAAATCAAAATACAATTTAATAATCAGCAAAGAAGAGACATTAACAAGAGAAGTAAATGCTAGCCGAGCCCAGTCATTGGTGCAAGAAGCTTTATGCAATCATCGAGAAACTAGGCAAGAACCATCCAAAAGAGGAAGCAAGCAACAACTCACAAAACCAAGGCCTCCAAAAGCACCACCAATGGTTGCCTAACAAATCACAGCCGTCCATGAAGTGAACAGAAAGTCGAAATATCATTACTCGGACCACGAAGAAAAAGCAACAACCTCAAAGGCAAGCCCCCAATCACCACCGAACAGAAAGACAGCCCAATCCAAACAGAAAGATAGCCCAATCCAAACAGATCCCAATAGAAGAAAGATAGCCCAATCCAAAAAGAAAATAATTTTTTTTTTGGATTTACGTCATCCACGCTTAGCACCCTTTTTAGAACCACCATCCTCAGCAAATTGAATAATACTTAAATCAAAATTACCTCGCGAATTCAAATATTTCTCAATAATTTCCTCACCACCATCTAAAGAATTGTGATTATCTAACAGTCACCATGCATCACATCATAATCTTTGATTTACTAACAAGATGAGCAAACAAAAGCATCACTCGATATATCGAATATAATTAATCTCTTTTATATTATCAGAGTACATCTTCTAAATTAGGGTGGAAAAAGAATAATATAATTCATTACAATAATAATATAACAATACAAAGTTAATATGTAAATAAGTAAAAAAAAAAAACACATTATCGCCCATATAAAAATTAAACCAATTCACAAAAGAAGTGAATTTTTACAGAAGCAAATATATATACTGAAACTCCTTTTCAAACTATGGACTATGTTCCATTTGGTACAACTTTCTTATTATTTTTTAAAATAATTTTTATTAATTTTTTTTTAAAAAAATGCACTGAAATTCTGCTTTATAGAGTAGTATGAAAGGTGTCTCAAACAAAGCCTAAACATCAAGTAATTTCAAGTATTCGAGTTGAAATAAAATAAGATTTCGTATGTGACAATCTTCCATCACTATTTTTTTGCTCCTACGAAATTTTGTGTGTTAGAAAATACTGTAGAAATCAATAAGAAAACTATCTCAAACGAAATCTAAATTAACGAGATGGTAAAAACAATAGGATCTATGTAATTCTAAAAGACCAAAAAAAAAAAAAGATGACATTGAGTCGAATTCAAACCATATGGCCCAATTATAACTTAAGATCGATTACATGTGCTGAAACCAAATTTGAATCAAAATCAATTAGAATCCAAATTGAATCAACTCGACTAGAAGATTAATCAGAGTCCACTTAAAATCTGTTTGAGATACTGCAACTGATCGGATCTTTCTGCACTTGAAACAATTGCTTCATTTTTCGGAAGGTATAAACAAGCGATCTAACTGAGCTTGCAAAGACCACGACCTACTATCAAAATTGGCAATCAAGGAGATCTGAGCATGTAAACCATACTATTCATAGATCCACCATGCAAAAGGCTAGCTCAACTACACAGGAAAAGATCATTAAAAAAAAAAAATCCTTCACAAAAATGATTACAGAAAAGCAATAAGTAGCATAAAGACAACAAAGTAATCATCCATTCTCCACAAAAACAAGCTTAAAAAAGCCTAAACATAATCATAAGGCATACAACGAAGCTACAATCTAAGAAAACCTAGAGGATGCTTCTCATTTGCAACACCTTGGCTTTATTGCAAAAAAAAAAGTACAAGCTATTCTGATTCAAAATTAATCAAAATGAGGTTCTATTTTGTTGAACTTATTTTGAAGTTTATGTGATAAATTCTTGATTGATTATTAATATATCACACTCACCTCAAAATAAATCGAACTCTCATTGGACCCTATAAATCCAATAATTAGTTTAAACAAAGCTAAACCATTAAAGCAATGTAAGAGTCAAGTTTAATTTTGAATATATTACATATTTTAATTTAAAGTTGACTCGCAAATTATTTCAAACAAGCTAAAGTTAATCAAAATCAACTCGAAAATATATCTCAAAAAATAAGAAATCAAATCTATTTCAGCACTAGAAAAAAATATTTGTAATTTTCAAGCCATCTTCTAAATTTGAACATTATTATAACCTCTAAAGAGAAAGAATAAAACCAACAAAAGATGCTAGTAGCAGAATTAATCCCAGTATAGTTCAACTGCTAAATCACTAGCAAAGGATTTGTCGAAGGCTAATTCCAGATGGTTAGAAAATTAACCATGATCGTGTTGGAAAATATAGATGACCTCCGAAAGCTTCTTTATATTTCATTTTCTACTCCCTGTTGACAAAAGAACATGAACAAGTTACAGAAATGATAAGTATTTGCACGCTTTATTCTAAAGAAATACGCAAATGATGGTGGTTGGGCAAAAAATTATAAAGAATGTCATCTGCGATGCCGTACCTGACCTCATGTAAGATCCTTTTGGCTTAAGGACAACAATTGTTGGAAAATTTCAATTCAAATTTGTAGAGGAAAGAGCATCTTTAAGAGGATATTTGGTCAATACACATGAGATGAAACCTCATTTATGGAATCATTGTGTGATCAGATTCATATTTTGATGGTTTCGTTGCTTGTTACCTGAGCTCTTTCATGCAGACGTCATAGATTACTCAGGAATAGCAAATACTATATTGTAAGAAAACTATAAACTAATCTATTTCAATTGTAAACGTCAAAAACTAAAATAGAGATTGGCATCCACGAAATGGTGCAACACGGAGAGATTATTCAGTGATCCCACACACGGCAAATTATTTTGTGCGGACGTCGAACTCCGTCCAGAGACCAACCAGAATACATCACATCACCCCCGCTCGGTACCACGGCACGGTACTGCATTCGGTACCGTGCTCGGTTCTACTGACGTGGCACATTCTAGTTGGTCTACGGATGGATGAATTGCGTTCGGCGTGCGCACAGAATAATTTCTCCACACACACAGCCCTGTTGCACCAATTCTGCGAGAATATCGTGCAAAAACAAAAATACCTGTGCTGTTGTGCACCGCCCTTTTAATAATCTCTCAATTAATGATGAACAATAAACCAGGGTTCTTAGAATAAAAAATCAATAAGAAGGTTATGAATTTTTGGCAGAAGACACAAACATAAATATAAACTTTAGGTTGAAGTACTCTTAAAAGTTACTACTTTACAATTCGGCCGCTAATATTTCCACAATGAAAAAAAAATGTTTTTTATTTAGATGATAAACTGATCATTTAATGTAGAAAATATCAAACATTAAATGATAGAACATGTCATATTAAATATGCAATAAATCAAAGGATAATATAATTATCAAAATAATAAAACTATCATTTTATTTTCAATTCAACTATGATAAAAACTTGATCATTTCTCATAGAAAATATTAAGTCAAAGGGTAGCATAGTCACAAAACTAATAAAAATTATAATCTCAATAAAACATGTAATGTGACTTGCAAATTATGAGTCAAATAATAGTTTTATTAGTCAGATGATTGTATTAAACTTCGATTTATTGCATATAATTAAAGTGACTTATTTTACTACCACACAGCTGGTATTTTTCATTAAAAAAACATCAAATTGTCATCAAAATTAAAATCATAATAATTTTTCTATCATTTTCAAAATGTTAATGGAAACATTATAAAAAAAAAAACTGGATGATTTTTTTATTACTTTGCCCGAATCTTTAAACCAAAACCAACTGATTTCTCTCACTTGTCTTTCTCCCCCCCAAAAAAAAAAGAATCCATGAGCACATGTGACGATCCCTTCACTGACAGAAATAGGGTACTGGCGAGGGAGAGGAATGTGGGATCACAGCATATTTAGCCAGCACAGTGAATCAGAAGGGACAGCCAACAAGTGGCTATTTTTAGAACTGCCTGTGCAAAAATTAAAGAGTACTTGGAACATAAAAGAAAATTTTAAAAACTTGAAGAAGTTCAAGAAGAACTGGAACATTTGCACCAACGCAAAGGATAGACTTGTTACCTGAGAACATATTTTCAGTAGCTAATTTTGTGGATGCACATATCAAAATCCTCGCGCAAAAGGATAAAGTCCACCTTGTCGAAGGGTCAAAATTAGTTTTATCATTCTATATTGGAAGATATATATATATATACTGGTTCTGTAAAGTGCTACTGCTACTTATGCATTTCAAACCGGGAGGATTTATTAATTGAAAAGAGCTTTGCAAAACAACTATAAAAGACAATGTTACAAATATGAAACGGTTTGAAAACAGGCAAGGCTAGATATTAGTCTGTTTATGTTACATCATATAGAACTTAGAATCCAGAACGGCAAAATGAAGCAGTTATACTTGTTCCAATTTGTTCAGATTCAGGCATAATCAGAGCTCCACAATAATTTCACAATTTCATATTTTATCATGAGCTCGACTTAGTAATATAGATTAAAAAAAACTAAGGAATATTAACTAAGACTTCGTTTGGGGCGATTTTTTTATTGCTTCTTAAAATAGAGTTTTAGTGCAAAAATTTTAATTTTTGTGCAAAAACTCTGCTTTTTAAAGCAATAAAAAAGTCGTCACAAACAAAGCCTAAATTTATATAATGGTGTGGCACTAACAAATTAATTTGATAAGCAATAGCACTTATTACATACCCTTAAAATTAACCCTTCACAAAAATTATTAAACTGTCCTAGCGTGATATGTAGTAAAAGGAATAACAGCATTGCAAATTAAAAAAAAAAAAATC
Source organism: Dendrobium huoshanense (assembly GCA_016618105.1). NCBI lineage: Eukaryota > Viridiplantae > Streptophyta > Magnoliopsida > Asparagales > Orchidaceae > Dendrobium > Dendrobium huoshanense. The sequence goes on along the minus strand of CM028352.1, from coordinate 6,888,903 downwards.
TACAGAACTTAAAGAAATAAATCATAAAAGAAAGAGAGGGAGAGAGAGAGGGAGTGAGAGAGAGAATTCAGGCTAAGGAACTGTTCGGCAAAACTTGCCCATCTATTTGCTCAAAGAAGAAGCACGTACTCACAATCAACAAGAACAAACGGTTTGCTTTCATATATCAGAAAGCCCCCCCGCATTGACATTATCATCAAAAAGCATAACATGGGGAGCAAGAAGTAGTATGTAGCCAAAGACAACTTGCCCACTTACTCCTCTAAACTTCTTCTAAAGATGGTAAGAGAGATTAAACTCTAAGAACAAATTCTATGTCGGGGTCGGCAAGTCATCCTTGGCTGCACCATACTTCCTGAGCCTCCATGTAAAGCCATAGATGAGAAAAAAAAAACACCTCAAAATTTCACCATATCTTTAAAATATTTATTCCTATCCGCAGAAATAGAAATATGAAAAGAAAAAGGAAAAGAAGGAGAGGTGGAGAGGATGGTGTAGGGGAAGAAGGAAAGAGGGAGGAGTCCCTGAGATGTGAAGAGAAGGTGAAGCTGGTTCTTATATAGAGTTTGGTAAAAAAAATATATAAAAAAAAAACCACTGCATTCTGATGCAATTATCTTTGATTAAGGTGATCTGGACAACTCCAAGAAGGATCTAGCTTTAGCCCAATAGAACAAAGAGCCAGTGATAAGGTCCCCACCGCCCCTTTATGTCCCTTTCATCCTCTCAATTTAACACATAAATATGTAGCCAATCACTTGGCTCCATAATCAAGAAAGTTAAGCCTTCAAGAATAGTGCAACTTGCAAAGATTTAGCCATTTTCTTCTATTTCCTCATTCTTTATTTTATCTTTAATTTTCCTAATAATAGGTTGGAAGAAAAGCCAGTGGATGGAACCAATGGTCAGAAGATATCATATAAATTTCATTTGATAACCCGAAGATAAATGAGCATACAAATTCAATGTCAAAGTAAGACACCGCTCAGAACAAGAGCTTGCATCCGGTAGGCAAGAGGTGACAGGCAAATAGGAATAAGAAAAATCAAAGGTGGTCATTTATTAACGCAAACTGCTTTTTTTTTCTTCGAAATCTTCATTTTATTTAAATAAACTTGTCTTAATTGGGTAATGATGCCAGATGGAGGTCCAGCTCAATGTATCTTATTGCATGTGCAGGTTCCCTGAAGAATAACTAAGGGCCACAGCAAAATAATAGGAAAACAGTAGAAAAACTCGAGAAATAAGAGGCAAAGAATGGGCTCCAACTGAAAATGATTCTCCCATAAGTGGAAAGTCGTTCTCTTTTAAACTACACCCCAAAAAAGAAATTCCGGAGAGTAGAAAAAAATGGTGGGTAAGGTGAATGAATGTAGACAGCACACCCAGCAGTTCTGGTAACACATTAAGGCTTCGTTTGGGACGACTTTCTTTCTACTTCTTAAAGTAACTTTCTAGTAAAGCTTTAATTTTTGTACTAGAAAGTTGCTTTAAGAAACAGTAAGAAAGCTGTCCCAAACGAAATCTAAATTTGTAGAAGAGATTTTTTTTTTGGTGTGTGGGGAAAATTGGGGGACTAGCCCATTTTCATTACAATGATAAAATTACGAAGGACCTAAGCCTGTATACAACTCAAGAAAATCTGTAAATTTGAAGAACAGATCGTTGAGCAATAAATTAAACACTTCAGTAATATTAAGCACTGTTTATTTATCAGTTCACGTTCTTCTTATTTACTTCCTGATTTTTTTTTTTTTTTTTTTTTAAGTTCATAGGAGGGAATAGAAGAACAACCAATATCCCTAGGTTTGCAAAATGACTTCAAACGATTACAACAATTTTCATCTCAAAACTATATTTTTCTTTACAGTTTGGGGCCTTGAAAACAATGGCAGCAAAAGTTACAGCCTCTCTCACATTTCACCATTCGGCTCAAATTCCTGTCACTATGTAGGTTAAGGCAAGATCTGCACGTTATCTTTAAGTGGGTCTTATGAGAGTGATGGGCTCATGCATGACAGCCAAAGCAGCGGATGCTCCTAAAGACAAGCTTTCTTTATGGATTTGGCATGGATGTAAAAGTGGAAAAATAGGACAGCATGGAAAACAAATGAATGGAAAGGACATGAATATGCAGTTGAAGTAGAGAGAAATCTCATAGTCGCGTCACAGGGAGAATAAGATGTAGGGCCTTTCTGCCTTACAGCCCAGGGAAGGGTCCCCCCCCCCCCCCCCCCCCCCCCCCCCCGCCCAAAAAAAAAAAAAAAAAATATTTTCTCATAGGTAGAATAGAATAATGAAATTTCATTTAAATTATATAAAAGGCTTCTCCCAGAGCAATATTGATCTCTGCATTTTTTTTTACAATATTGTTAGTGGATTTGAAGCCTTGTCATGTATTTTGGAAGTATAAGGGCAACGCCCATGAGCTACTCTGAATTGCTTCATTTATGTCTTTCAAGTTGGTTTCCATTTATATTTGGCACATCTTAAGGAACTTCAGAAAAGTGGGTTTCTTTGTAAAAAGGCTACCTACTACACATCTCTTCATTAGTACATGATGTATGTCTAAATATTGATGACTGCTGATTCAATTCCTCAATTAGTATGACTAATTTGTGTAATTTAATACCCTATTCATTAAATATTACCAAATTTATTACAATGTTTTTTTAATTATGCATGAATAACTATTAAATGAATCATGTCATGATTATTCGACAAGTTTGGTCCTGATTGTCGACTACCTAACGCAACCCTCCATCTTTCTCATCCAAAACTTGGGACCTGGCAATGACCTTGTAAGAAAAAAAGATCGTTTAAATTGTAAAGTTATTCCGCGTGAAAGTTTATATACCCTTAATAAAAATATTTTTGAGAGTAAGATTCTAGATCTTAAGATTTTATTTGTACATGAGAAAATTAATGTTATGTGGGAAAAAGTAGCTAGTCATATTGAGAATGTTGCAAAAGATGTGCTTGGAGTATCAAAAGGAAAAACTCCTAATAATAAAAAAGTTGGCGGTGAAATCAAAATGTGCAAGAAAAGATAAAATAGTTTAGATGTAAAAACTCTGATAATTGAGAAAATATAAAAAGGTCTGTATGAAGTCTAAGAAAAAAATATGCGATGCAAAGATTATAGCTTTTAATAATTTATATGATAAATTAAATACTAATGAGGGCGAAAAATATATGTATAACTTAACCAAACAAAGAGATAGCAATAGTAAGAATTTAGTGCAAGTGAAATGCATTAATGATGAAAATAAAAAAGTACTTTTATTCGAAGAAGATATTCAACAAAGGTGGATCATACATTTTGTTAAACTTTTCAATAAATAATTGTGAGAATATGATTGACTTTAGTGACCTTAACATCCTAAATGAAAATAAAGATTTTTATTTTTATCGACGTATTAGTAAAATCGAAGTTAGAGAGGCAATTAAAGAAAATAATGTATGAAAAAACTGTTAGATCTGATGATATTTCAATAAAGGTGTGGAAATGCTTAGGAGATGAAAGAATTTCTAGGCTTACTAAACTTGAATTCATACCAACACCGTGGTGTATGAGTGGCATAAGAGAATGAAATGAACAAAATTTGTTGAGTTTATCCATCATCACTAGAGTCACAGTGAACCCTTCAAATCTAAGTAGTCCTTTGATGAAGTCTTAGACCTTCTCGGGTAATGCTAAAGGCTGTAGAAGATCACCTGAAGCCATACCTAAGTATTTGTGCCTCTGGCACACATCACAACTAGCCACCAACTCCTCTCCATCCTTTCGTATTCCCACCTAATATAGCTCTTATCACAACCCAATCCGATCGGAACGAATCCCATCGCAACGGGTCGCGACGGATGAATCCAGGATCTAGCTTTGAAATTTGTTTTCAGACTTTCTTCCAATAAACACAGGACTATAGAAACGCAAGCTACTACAAACATCCAAATATACAGAAAAGCTCATCCAACATTTTTTTTCTTTCTTTCACCAAAATAATCATGTACATTACAGTGCATGGTTATAAAAAAAAGTGCATAACAGAATAGAAAAACCATGACTGTACAAAAATCAAAGGTACAAAAATACCTATCCTTAAGATCAGATCCTGAACGTCTAGTACAAAATTTATTTCCCTTTCCCAGAACCTGAAAACCATGAAGATAACAACAGTGAGCTAACAGCTCAGCAAGACTGCACTAGCCAATCAAAATCTCCAGAAACCCTCATATCAAAATACTCACATAAATAGATTTCGCAAATGACCGTACAAAATTCAGATAATCGTACATAAATCATATAATCAGACAGAACGCAGATATTCGTACATAACACATAAGCAAACAGACTTTAGATATTCCCACAGAACCGTTAATCAGATGAAAATCAAATAACAGATATAGAAAAGCTGAATCAAATTCATACTACGGAATCATTCAAATCAACATTTAATTCAGAGTTCAAATCAAACATCAACTCAGATATCAATGTACATATCAAATCAGATATCCTGAATACAGATAGAATCTCAAAGGATTCTGGTCCCTTATGTCTCCCTTCCTTGACACAGACAGAATCTCAAAGGATTCTGGCCCATTATGCCTCCCTTTATTCTTACAGCACCAAAACATATCAGAATTATCAGAACAGAATTTATTTTCATATTCTCTGACACATACAGAATCTCAAAGGATTCCGGCCCCTTATAACTCCCTTCTGATATTATTTAAATAACATCAAATATAAAATCATATCAGATTCAAAGAAATCAGATTCGTATCATAGAATCGTTAGAGAGTATAACGGCAGTCAACGGAATTTCAACAAATCAAAATCACAATTTCGGAAAATTACCAAATTATCAGAGATAGTGTAAAACATCATTTTAAGACTTTCATTGTACTGAAGCGATATTTTTCAATTTCCCGAAAATTTTTTACTCGATAAAAACTTCGCAGAATTCAAAATACCCGATAAAAAACTTTCCAGAAAATGCTCAAAACGTGTAAAAATATCATTGCTACAACATACCAAAAATTACGTGGTAAAAATTTAACCGGTACGAAATTATACCAGTTTTTCGCTAACGGAAACAGAAATTTAAACAAGAAATCCATCAAAAATCACATTTCTGAATTTTGAGAAAGGCATAATGTGCCTTACCTCAAGTTGATCAACTTTCCCAACTACAGCGACGGACAAAAACGAACCGATGACGTCCAAAACGCAAATTTCCTCTTCAATCCCACGTTTTCTCTCCTGCCCTTTCTCACTCTTCAAAAATATAAATATTCGGATATTTATCAAACTCGATCGTCCGGACAATATCCCTAGTTCATCCCGGGGACGATCTTCTCGGTAAGATGATCTTACAGACGATAATTAATTTCGTCCATGGACGGTGCCCTCGGGTTGCCTTCGTACGAACGATAATTATTTTCGTCCTGGGACGATGCTCTCGGGTTGCCAATATTTCAACTGTTCGTCCCGAACGATCCTCACTTCGTCCGGACGAACCTGGAAGGAAAACTTAACATGGAAGAAAACTAGCTTCACAGCTCTGCTACCAGTCTATGATATGTTTTCTAAACTCTTGAATGTCCCCCAATAGTTGTGCCATGAAACTCCTGCAACAAGTGAGGAATGTGTGGTGATGTCCTTGACAGTACAAACCGTCCACGATATAGCAGCTTCTGACCGATCAAGGAGTAATCAGGATGGCTATCCTTGTCCTGCAGTAAGTCTCCTCTGATCTTACTCAGCTCCTCATCCTGCTCGCTCTCACACTTCAAGGCCTCCCAATCCAGCACCATGGGAACAGATAGAGCCATAACCTAAGAGTCTTCACTACGCCAGGAGAGATCATCTATAGCTTTATTTTTTAGTCGGGGCTTGTACTGGATCTCAAAGTCATAACCCAACAACTTGGAAAGCCATCATTGATGCTCCTCTGTCACTATCCTTTATTCTAACAGGAACTTCTAACTCCTCTAATTGGTCCTGACTATGAAATGTCGCCCCAACAAGTAAGGTCTCCTCTTTTGTATTTCCAATACAGTCATCATCAACTCCCTTTCATCATTAATTTCAGCCTGACCCTCGCGGTTAACACCTGGCTAAAATAAGCTATGGGTCTTTGACTTTGCATGAGAACTGCTCCCAACCCATAGCCCGATATGCATCAGTCTCCACAACAAATGGCTGACTGAAATCTGGTAGTGCTAACATAAGGATAATCGTCATGGCTTTCTTCTGCTGTTCAAATGTCTGGGTTGCTACCTCCCACCATTTGAAACTATCTTTCTTTAATTGCTCTATCAACGAACATGCTAGGGGTGTCAATATTTGACACGACCCGAAAACCCGACTCGAACCCGACACGAAAATTTCGGATTCGGGTCAACCCGAACCTGAAACGGGTCGGGTTCGGGTTCTGATTTTCAAGCCATTCTGAATTTCAGTTCGGGTTCGGGTTGACCCGGAAACCTGGATATGACCCGGTTCTGACCCGAATACTGTAGTTTAGCATATTTAGGGGATTTGGCCATTCGTGGTTGCTTCACAGTGAACGAACTCCCGTCGTTGTTTCCGATCAAAATGTTGTAACTTCCGATCTGATTCGAAGGGAATGTCCTCCGTGGAGCAAAGCCAAAGAACAATGACGAAAAAGAGAAGATAAAAAGAGAACCCTAGACGCCTCTAAGCGCACGAAACAGAGAAAGCTACCTTCACAATTTCGCTACACTCATTTGCAGCTCGGCTTTCTGAGGTGAGATGTGCCCCTGTTCGGTTCTATAAGCCTATAACTATGAGGGTTTTATAGATTCTGAAGTCCGAAGGCTGAAGCAATTGTTCATAGGAAAAAGGTATTACCTGTATGTTTCTAAAATTTTATCATCTTTAGTTTTTCTCTATGATTTTCCTAGAGCCTTTGTCCTAGCTAGGGTTTGCTTTTCCTTGTGAACTTGTCTTCTTCACCTTCTCCAATGATGTCGAATAGGAAGGGTTGAAAGAAGGTAATAATCTTTCTCTTTTGGTGCACTTCTTCTCCTAAATACCGTAAATCGGCTGGACTTTTGGATTTTATAAATTTGGAATTCAAGGCAAAAACAGAGAAGCAAAGTTTGTAAAGAGATTTATCATTTTGTAGGATTTAGATTTCATTTGGAATTGTTTTATCCGTTGTTCTTTGCCTTCTTTCATAAAATTTCATGAAAACTGCTATATCAAACAGCAAGAAAATTGTTTGGCTAGATTTCGGTCGAATTCTTCTTAAAAATCGCTATACCCAATAGCTTGGTGAGGCAACGGCGAACTCCCGTCCTTGCTTCGCTTCCGATTAAAATGTTGTAATTTCTAATCCGAGGAGAAGAGAACGTCATCCAAGGAGCTGAGCGAACTAGCGAAGTCGAACAGCGACGAAGGGGACTTAATTGGCGGGTCGGGTTCGGGTTCGATAAACCGACCCGTTTGCAAAAACGGGTCAGGTTCGGGTCGGGTTGAACAGTACCGGGTCAGTTTCGGGTTGGACCCGAACCCGACCTGTGACCCGATTTTGACAGCCCTAGAACATGCTATACAGTTGTATCCACTCATAAACTTCCTGTAATACCCGGTGAGTCCCAAGAACCCCCTTAACTCCAAGGTTTTGGGTAATGGCCACTCCAACATAGCATCTATCTTGGAAAGATCTGAAGTTACTCCTGATTTAGACACCACTGCCATAAATACTCCATCCTTTGTTGTGCAAAAAAATACTTCAAATTGACATATAGCTAATGCTCCTTCAATATTACTAATACAACCCTCAAGTGTTCCACATGCTTTGCCTCATACCGACTATACACCAAAATATCATCAAGAAAACTGATACAAACTTGCAGAGGTAGGGCTAATTAAAATACCTTGTTCATAAGTGATTGGAAGGTAGTTGGGGCGTTGGTAAGCCCAAAAGGCATCACTAAAAACTCGTAGTGACCTTCATGAGTCCTGAAAACAATGGATGTCAGCGGGCCATATTCTGATATGATGGTATCCTGATTTCAGATCAATCTTAGAGAATATCATCGCTCTATATAACACATCCAGCAACTCATCAATGACTAGTATAGGAGACTTATCCAATGCCGTTTCCTTATTCAGAGCCTGATAATTTACACAAAATCTCCAACTACCATCCTTCTGCTTTACCAACAACATAGGACTGGAGAAGGGACTAACACTGGGACAAATGATCTGGGCCTTTAACATCTTCTTGATTAGTCTCTCAATTTCATCCTTCTAAACCTGTGGGTATTGATAGGGTCGAACACTAATAGGGAATACTCCATCCTTCAAGATAATGGCATGCTCATGCTCCCTTAGGGGAGGTAGTCCCTGAGACAGCTGAAAAACCTCAATGAATTATTGTAGGAGTGAATAGACTATCTCTAAAACTTTCTCCTTTCTCTCCATGCTTCTGCTCCCTTGAGGCTCTGGACCTCCACCAAGAATCTCATCCTTGCTCCCTGGATTGCCCTCACCATGGTCTTAAGAGAAATCCTAGTTTTGGACAGACTAGGATCCCCCCTGATCCTCGCTTCCTCCCTCCCATCATAAATTTCATAATCAATGCTTTACAGTCCACCTTGGTTTCCCCCAATATCTGCAACCACTTCATGCTCAAAATTACATCTGTGCTCCCTAACTCCAAGGAAAGAAAATCCTCATTCACTTGGATCTCCTGTAATATCACCACCAACCATAGATAAATGACTCTACTCTTCTCCATCTTCCCCTTTCTCATCATTACCCAAACAGCCCGTGTCGAGTAGCCTCAACCCCAATCAATCCACAACCAAGTTAGAGATGAAGTTGTGGGTCGCCCCACTGTCCACCAGAACTATTACTGATTTTCCTATCTATCATCTCACCTTCATGGTGTGATTTGATGGTAAACGCCACCAATGAGTTTAGGGTGACCTTCGCCGTACCTAGGTGCAAATGCTCCTCAACCACCTCCTCTAAAATCTCCTCCTCATCGCAGATTGTAAGTACCTGCTGCAGATGGTCCTTGCAATGGTGCCGGGTGCAAACTTTTCATCACAACAAAAACATAATCCCCATACCCACTTCTCCTGAACCTCTTCCTCAGTCGGCCGTTTGAATTTCCTTCGGTTGTGCTCCCAATTCCCTATCCTTGGGTACTTCTCTCTGGGCATAGGTTGTACCTTTGGTGCCAAAAAGTAGTTTTGTTTGATATGAATCTCTAAAATTGTTTCCCATACTGCTTCTCTCAAGTTAGTATTTGTCCTCCACTAATAAGCTAGCTCCATAGCATCCCCCCAACCCTTGTGGCTTCAATAATCGAATAGTAGCCCTGATCTTTGGCTCCCTTCATGAAGTTCTCCTCCAAAAATGTCTCTGATAGCCTCACCAATCAGTTAGAAAAGTACCCAAACCTCTCTCGATAATCCATCAGTGTCCCTTCTTGAACCAGAGCAAAGATCTGCTTGTAGAAGTCTCATTTCTGACTGGTTCAAAAATGTTCTAGTAAACTATTTTTGAACTCCCTCCACAATCAGATTGGATCTTTCATGTCTCTCCACTGATTCCAAGACAATGCCTTCCCCTCCAAGCATAAAGCATCCGTCGTGAGTCTCTCCTCATCCATCAACCAATTCACTGCAAAGTATCTCTCCACCTAATAGATCCACTCATGAGCATCTTCCCCCTAAAAAATTTGCATCTTCAGCTTTCTCACTCTCGGATCCCGTCCTCCCTAACTTCCTCTTTCACCTCCGGCTCCTCCCATATAGCAATTATTTTTTTATTTTTTTTATATATAGTGATTATTATGATATCTTCATTATTCTCTCCCACCTCTCCTTTCATAGATATCCTCTTCCTCAAAATCAACCCTCCTTGTTTCTTCCTCCCAACTTCTCATGTTATATCTTTCACCCATTTCCCTCCTGGTCAAGAGGTGACAAATTTTTCCCGTCACCCAAGATTTCTACCTCTCACTCATCCCTCGTTGTGCCGATATTAGGATTTCTCCCACTTCCTTGGCCACCCGTCGATGCCCTAGCCTGCGATGTTGTGGGTTGGGTGTGAAGCTCTAATATTTTCTTCATCATATCCTCTAAGGTAGAAAACCTCCCTTCCATGGATGAAATCCTTCCCTCAACTTCAGATTTAAATTGACCAACTTATTCTTCTAGTTTCTCTTCCAAAGCATCCACTTTCTTCGCCATCATAGGTCTTGAATCGTGCTCTGGTACCAATTTGATAGAAATTTATCCTCCACTCAGCAAAAACATCAACAACAAGATAAAACATAGCAAAGTCAACAAGTAAGATGTTTATTTCAGCATAACAAACCAAGATATAAGTTGATCTACTATTCGAACTAGACCAAGATTCATGGCAGCTCAATATTACAGGAATATGGAATCTTGATCAAGATTACATCATTTTCGACTATATACTCCAAATTTTGAGTGGCAATCTATTTACCCGTAATCCAAATTATGATAGATTTGTTCATATACAAAGTCATCAAAATAAAAATCATAGTCCCTATGAACTAGTCTTAATAAAAAATTCTCTACCACAATCAACAACAACATCAAGCCTTTGTCCCACTATGTGGGATCGGCTAAATTAAAAATGAGTTCTTGCAAGCATAGAAAATCTCAAATAAAAAATATAAAGTCCTCAATGAGGAAAAAATCTGTAAGTGATGTCATGAAAAATCAACCCAATATCTCTTATATAACAAAGTTGGGTGGGAAATTTCAGAGCTCACAAATTACAAGCAAAAGAGATAAGTTTATTAAAAAACTCATTGCTCTCTTATACACAATACAATCCAATCTTTTTCTAAAAAGTAATCCTTAATTTATTATTTCTCATTGGATTACAAAGAGTCTGATACGTGGCACCGACTTTATATCCTCCTTGAAATCCCTTGGATTTTTTTAGATGTGTGCAAGATTTTTTGTAATTCTAAATAGGCAACTAAAAGGTTTGATAATAATAACATGAAGCCATATTTAGAAATAGATATCTTGAAGTTTATTTAGTTAAAGAATATTCTACATGAATTTGGATATATGGTGCCTCTATGATGCGAAGTGTATCTTCTATCTCAATCTAAGATGATTGTTACTGTGCATTGTGAAGTTAAATGATGTTGTCCACATACTGTTGAACAAGCATATATACATATATATATATATATATATATATATATATATATATATATATATATATATATATATATATATATATATATATATATATATATATATATATATATATATATATATATATATAGCTAGAACTTGTTGGATATGTAGCAAGTGAACACTTTTTGTAAGTCCGCCGATAATAGCCCACAAAAAGTCATGTCATTACAATAACTTGGGCAATCATAACATGAAGTTAATGCAAATATCTTCCAACTTTCATGTCAACATGAGCAGCAACTAATGCAATCCTTTCAGTTTTTGGTGTTTGGCTTTCATAATTCAACCCTCTATACATCTTATCATGTCTAATATGAATGGTGTGCCTTGAAAGATAAGCTTCTTGAAATAGAATCATCTTCATTTCCTTGTACTCAGCTTGTATACTTGTTTCTTAAACACTAATGCTCTACTCTAGTTAAGAAAGAAAAATGATTAGTTTTCTCAATCTCGACTCCAGTCCTTTATGCAGTCTTCTACTTAGGCGTGTCAAATCTTCTCCGCTAATTTAGGATTTTTTTTTCAAGGTTTCGATAACACGAATTAGCCAGTTGACCTTGATCCTGAGGTTGGCCAATTGGCTTGTAGGTGAGTTAATGATTATCTTCTTATTGAGACCGTTACTGTACATCTGCTCATGTAATGGATTTCAAGGTCATAGTCTATCAGAAACTTTTTTGTCTCAAAATGAGCTTATTTTAACTAAATAAATACTTCAAACTTTTATAATCAATGTAGACGTCTGCTTAGAAACTGGTGAGACAATGCCTCGAAATCATGCAAGGGGACGACGGCCCCTTACTCTAACTCGTGCATAAAATTCTTCTTTGTAGACTTCACGAGAAGCATAAGTAATTACTAGGCCAACTTGCATAAGGATGCAACCAAGTCCAAGTAATGATGTGTCGCTATAAACTTGAAAGCCTTCAGTTCCAGTTATAGTGCCAGTAATGGTGCTAACACCAAGCAAATTTGATGTTCTTCTACTATGCTTAACAAGTTGTAAGTCTTATTGCACTCCTGCATCAATTCAAATTTGATGTACATCTAAGCCAATAAAGACAAGCTGAGTGCCACCTTCCAAGTAAAAGCTGCATCAAATCTTCTGTGGTATTTCTTTAGTGCAAAAATGCTCCATGTCTCCATTTTCAAAGTCGATTGAGGTCACTCCATGGTTGCAAGATCTTTTGAGGGTCTATTAAGATCCAAGACATGCCAACTAAATGATCCAGAAAAAAAAAAAACTACTCAACCAAGATATTGAACTTCGCATTTGGTTAATGTTCTCAAAAAGTTTGCAAAGTGGCATGAAGATGTTGTCTCTACTCTTCTAACTTGTTCGAATATAATAGAATGTCATTGATCAAGATAATGCTAATGTATAAGAAACATCAAGTCCAAAAAAGCTACTAGTGTGCCGACATTGCAAGTACTTGGATGAGTTAATTTGGTTTGATCCAATTCAAATGGATTGGAGCCATGGAATCAATTTAATGCTTGTTGTGTAGTTTTCATGAAAAATAAGTAGTAGAATTGGTTATCAAGTGGATCGAAATTTGTTAGGAAATGACTTCATGAGATCAAATGAATTTCTAAGGAAATTAAACAACTGGAAATGTCAAATAGATTTAATAGGAATATTTGCCAAGTATGATGGATGTTCATATACGCAATGGCCGCCACCTTATTTAGACATGTTATACCGACTAAACTATATAATGAGACTATTCATGTAAAATTGTAATGGGATAAAAAAGAACCAATAAGAAGTTGCCACATGCCATCACTAATGAAAGGTTTTGGATGAATGCATCAGCTAATGTTAGGGAAGGGCATTCCCCATATCAAAGACAACCTAAAAAGACTAAGGGTTCGTTTGGGATGGCTTTCTTACTGCTTCTTAAAGCAGCTTTCTAGTACAAAAATAAATTTTTGTACTAGAAAGCTTCTTTAAGAAGCGGTAAGAAAGCCGTCCCAAACGAACCCTTAGTCATTGATTTCCACTTCCTGATCGTATAAATCAAAGTGAGGGCATGGATCCTCTAATGAATACAGTACGAGGATTCGAACAAGTAAGCAGATTTGTAAGAGAGATAATTATGATCGAATAATGAAAGCTTTCTCATGATGAATATGTGCTCATAATTTTCCCTTGATCTGTATTAAAACAGTTATGACATGAAGTGAAATGATACTACTACATGGATGAATGTAAGAAAGAATTGTAAGCAAAACATGATAATGTCCGTTAGTCGTAAACATGACTTAAAACTTGGCTGACATGCTCGAGTTAATAATAGCTCTTACAGATGGTGGCAGTTAACATTACAAAGGCGAAAACCTTCTAATGAGAAGATTGATGGATACTCGAGCTTACAATCGAAATACTTCATGAAAATATTATAAGTGAATAATGATAAAGGAAAAAATGAAGAAAGATACAACTGATATGGTCATGAATATTAGCATTCCAATGTTGTTGCATAAGCCAACGAATACACAGACTAACATTATTTTTACATTCCTTTAAACTTCTACATGGAATCAGAATAAATGCTACAATGGTGGGACGTATTTTCAAGTATATATCGTGGTCATATTCAGCTAATTAATATTTTAATTTTAATATGTTTAGAGTCTCCACTAAGTTTATCTCACTATTATTGAATACTGATCTCCATGTGACTTGACATCAGCTCATCATAGAAAAGGAAAGCAGTCTTGAGAGAAATTTTCACAGGCTTAGGCTTCGTTTGGGACGGCTTTCTTGTTGCTTCTTAAAGCAGCTTGTCAGTACAAAACTTTTTTCAAAAGAAAATTTTGTACTAAAAAGCTACTTTTAAAAAGCAATAAGAAAGCTATCCCAAACAAAGCCTTAGTCGAATGGATTCCGAGAGAATATGCATAACTAAGCTGACCAAGTATATGACATACGCAGAAGTCAGGTACGCTTCTTTTCTATGCATGTAATCGAATGATTTATAATGCCCACAGGTGAATGAGTTTTTGCAATCAACGGCCATGCATAATTAATTTTCATAATTTAATGGCTCTCAAATTTATTAACTGCTAACTAGAAAGCATTGAGTATTTTGATAACTTGCTTACTATGAGTTGTTGGGTGATGGCTACATCTCCAACAGCTCAAATTCATGTTGAGCCAAATGGGCTCACCAGGTATTAGTTCTGCCAAGTTGAGTCAGTTCGATCAAATTCCATCCATCCAGATCCTCTCAAAGGGGATCGTAATGACTTAAACCTAATCAGATTACTTGAGAAGGGGGAGTTCTTTATTTCTTCATGACTCAACTTAGGTGCCTATCCAATTAATCAATATATGGAAGAAGCATTAGTCAATCCTAATGACATTACAAAAAAATTATAGTGACCATAAAACATCCATAATGACATTACTCGGTAGTCTTCATTTGAATCAGGAATCTGTTAGACCGGCCCAAGAGCCAGATGAACCAGTCCAGGAGGGACCGGTGTAATTCTATAGAAGGCAGAAATTCCAGGGGGCGGGAGCTTGGTTGGGGCGGCATGATGGTTGGGGCCCACAAATTAATGGAGGCTTAGTTATGAGGGAAAATTCAAACTATGGGTTGTTCAGGGATGAATGTTTTGTGCTTTCCTTTCAGTAATTCTCTTATTGCTAGGTTTTGGGTTATCTTGAATCTAAAATCTAAATTTGAGATCTTTGCTTGGGTTTTGGGCTCTAGACTTTGGCTAAAGATTTGGAGAGCAAAATCTTCCTCTCGAATTGAAGATTCATTGTATCATGTTGTTTTTTATTTTTTCATCTATTATTAAATTTCAAGTATTTTTCTTCCCGTTTCTTCTACAATTTTTTATAAAACTGCACTTTAATTGCTGAATTTCTCTGAAATTCAACAGTTTCATCTTATTTTAGTGGTTATTTTCTATCAATTGGTATCAGAGCACATCGATCTAAGGGGTACTAATGGCCGAAAGTAAAGTGGAAGTTTTGGAGGGAGAATTAGGTCAACTAAAATAAGATTTTGTGGAATTTTTGTTTTTATTTTCAGAACCAATTCACATCAGTCCATGAAAAGATTGATGGAAGATTCGTCGTTATGGAAGACATGTTAAAAAAATTGCTTGAAGCCAAGCCCAATCCGGCAACATCTAAAGCGACTGAAACCACCGACGACCATGGGAGAGAGAAAACCCTAATCGAAGGGAAAATCCGGAATTGGAGATTTTGGAGGGAGTCGATGGGATGCCTCCACTAGAACCGCTTTCTAGGTAGGAAACAAGTGTCTTGTACTAACAAAGGGGTGCTGATTTTGCGAGAAGAATGGAGGATTATGATAGCCGGGGTGTTGATTTTGAAAGAATGAGAGGGATTTTGAAGAAGGATTTGGGTTTGAGTGCCAAAGAGAAGAGCATGATACTTGGGGAGCACCCCCTCTTCGAGGAATGGGTGGCTACGGAGGATTCAGGGGAAATAGGGTGACCAAAGGGTAAGAAAGCTGAAGATGCCTCTCTTTAAGGGCAAGGACCCACATGGGTGGATCTACAAAGTAGAGAGATATTTTGCAGTCAACGGATTGACGGAGAAGGAGAAATTGATAGCGGCGGGGCTGTGTCTGGAAGGGAAAGCATTGGCTTGGTATCAATGGAGGGACATGAGATGACCCATTCGGAGTTGGCGGTAGTTCAAGGATTTTTTACTAGAACATTTCCAAACCAGTAGGGGAGGAGATTTCTATGAGCAGTTCTTCGCATTAACACAGGAGGGGTCCATAGCAGAGTTTAGTGACAGATTTGAGTACCTAGCTAGTAGGTTAGACCGGCTTTATGAGACAGCACTAGAGGTGAACTTTATGAAGGGGATTAAACCAGATATCAGAGCAACTGTCAGAGTGATGAGGCCGCGTGATTTGGGGGAGGCCATGGAGTTAGCACAGTTGGTCGAGGACCAAAAACATCTAGAGAGGGGAGCTAGAGACAGTAGCTCGGGGGGATCATACAGGATAACCACCAATTTTTTAGCTCCTAAGGGACCCACATCGAAAGGTCTGCGTGAAACCCTAAAGGAGAAGACTGGAAGAGGGGGAATTTGGGGGGGTGGGGGGGAGGGAGGGGGGGACTTCAAGAGACTCGCTGAGGAGTTACATGAGAAACGGTCAAGGGGGTTGTGCTTCAGATGTAATGAGAAGTACATACTGGGGCACAAGTGTAAGGACTGAACTCTTCAGATTCTCATTGTCTGTAATGATGAGGAAGCCAAGGAGGGAGGTGAGAGAGGACCCGTGGAAGAGGAAGAGGAGAAGCTGCATCTAGATATGGCGAAAATCTCTCTGAACTCAGTGGTGGAATTCACCCCAAATCACACTATGAAAGTAAAGGGAAAGATAGTTGATATAGAGATGGTGGTGCTGATCGACAATGGGGCTACCCACAATTTTATCTCCAATCAGATTGTAGATCTATTGGGGGTGAAATTAATAGACATCGGAGGATATGGAGTGATGATGGGCACTGGGAAGGTGGATATGGGTAGAGGAGTGTGTAGGGAGTAGTGCTGACTGTTCAGTAAATTCAGGTGAGGGAGGATTTTCTCCCATTGGAGTTGGGGAGCATTGAAGTCATCATGTGGATGAAGTGGCTGCAGACCTTGGGAGATACTAAGGTCAATTGGGGAGCACTGAAAATGGAATTAGTGGTGGGGGGAAAGTGTAAAACCCCTCCAAATTCCATTTTTTTTAGTGCAGTTAGTCTGTACGAACTGACCTTAGTACGTGACGAACTGAAAAAAATTGTGAAAATCTGTATGGTTAGTACGTACGAACTGCCTGTACGAACCTGAGTTCGTCCGGGATGAATTTTTGCCCGAGAGCATCGTCCAGGGACGAAATTAATCATCGTCTGTACGATCTGTGTCCAAAGAGTTTCGTCCCGGAACGAATGGAAAACATTGTCGGGACGATCAAGTTCATTAAATAGATGATTTGAGATATTTTGAGATATTTTGAAGAGAGAGAAAGAGAAGGAAAAGGAAGGAAAAAAGCTTGGTTTTGGAGGCCGCGGTGCGATTTTTGTCCGACGCCGCTGTTAAAAAATTGCTTGTCTCGCTGTAAGGAATTCGAATCCTATTTTTGATTTCGAATATTTTGAGTTTTTATATTTTTCTGCTCAGTTTTGTGTTTCTGTTACCGAAAAACGTGCATATCTTTGTATTGACGAAACTTTTAACGCGTAACTTTTGGTATGTTATAGAAATGATGATTTTGCATGATTTAAGTATTTTCTGGAAAGTTTTTACCGGATATTTTGAATTCTTTGGGATTTTTATCGAATAGAAATTTATTTGGGTGTTAAAAAATATTGCTTTAGTACAAGTAAAGTCTATGAAATGTTGTTTTATTCGATTTTTGGTAATTTGGTACTTTTTTGAAACTGCGTATTTTGTCTCTGTTTGGGATTTCTGTCGACTGTACGATATTTTAAGAATTTTCTTCAATTGAGTTAAATTGTGTTTGTTGATTTCAATTCCATTAATGAGATGTATATGAATGTGGATATATGATTGAATCTACTACTATTCTGAAAGACAAGTAAAGACTGGTTGAACCGTTGGTTGGAGATTGACCTGTACAGGATGGTGGGCCGACGGGCTTTCCTTTAAAAAGGGTTTAGTGTTATCTTCTACTGATCACGTGATTACTGAAGGGAGTTATAAGGAGATTACTGTGCCGACAGGCAAGGGTGACGACTCTATTTATTGAGCCAACGGATTACTAACATCGATACTAACCTTGAAAAACACCTTAATAACCAGTGATTGTACTTGTTAAGTAAGACTATTGTACTTGAATGCATGTGTAAAGTATTGTTCTTATGATTTCATTCTGGATTTATTGATTTATTGATATCGACGAATTTATTGATATTGAATTGATTTATTGACACTGAATGGGTTTACTAACGGATTTACGAGGTTATTATACTGCACAATTTCATTGATATTGCATATTGTTTACCAATTCTACTATTGATTCATTGATACTACTGATTCACCGATATTACTGATTCATTGTACTGATCTTATAGCACATGATACATTGAATACTGACTGATACATGTAATACAAGTGATACACTAATAAGACTGACAACATGTGATTTACCGAACAAGTGATATAGATTAATTGTATTTCATGTGATCTGCTGAGCACGTGATATGAAATACAATTTTACTGCATTGATTGATTTTAACTGTTCTTCATGATGTATTGATTTGATTATTTTATGTGATTCCATACCGATTGATATTATTGACCGGAATTGATTTCTCTTGATACTGACTGATATGAATCATCTGATGATTTCTTTATTGATTTGACGTACGTACTGATTCATTGAGCTTTACGGACTTTTATACTGTTTACTGATTCTTTTATTGTCGATTGAGGATTTTACTATTTTTGTATTGATTACTGTTTACGCATTGATTACTACTTCTGTACTGATTTTCGTATCTGCATAGATTCAATGATCATGTGCAAGTGGCTAATATTGATTTGATTGATTGACATGCATATTGCTTCCGTACCGTGATTTGATTTCAGTTGTAGGCTTTGATGACCTACTAGGCTATTTAAGCTCATTATATGTGGTTAATGATTTCAGGTGCAGAGCCTCCCGCGTGAAGCTTCTTTCAAATACTAGTGTAGTTTTGTAGCTTTTGGTTCATACATTGTTTTATAGCCTGTGCGACTATTGTATATATTCTTTTGGACGTTACTTTTGGGATTGTAAATATGAAATGTTGGAATGTGTATTATATTTTTATATTGTATTCATTTTCTTTAATACAATTATCATTACTTGATGTCTGTATTGATCTGAGCGAGAAGAAAGAATAAAAAGAAAAGTATGTCGATGAATCCTTTCACTATAGAAGCATGGGACGTCACAGAAGGAGAATGGTGATCCAGGGCGATGTAGGGCCGGGTATCTCTCAAATCCATGATCATGACCATACAAGAGGTGGGAGGAGGAATTTTGGTGGAACTGCAATGCTTGGAAGGCTTTAAATTCGGGGAAGAGGGAGACATTCCTTTGGCAGTACTACTACTCATTCAACAGTTCAGTGAGGTCTTCAAGCTACCTCAAAACTTTCCACCACCCAAAGAGCAGGAGCATGCAATCAATTTGGAGGGGGTATCACCGATTAGTGTACAACCATATCGCTACCCCCAAATTCAAAAGGATGAGATTGAGAAGCTGATTAGGGAGATTTTAGAGGCATGAATCATCAGGCCAAGTGTAAGTCCTTTCTCTAGTCCAATCTTATTAGTCAAGAAGAAGGATGGGAGCTGGAGGTTTTGTGTGGATTACAAGGCTTTGAATAAGGAGACAATGTCGAATAAGTTCCCCATTCCAGTGATCAATGAGTTACTGGATGAGCTATATGAAACAGTGGTGTTTTCCAAGATGTACCATCAAATCAGGATAAAAAAGGATGATATTCAGAAGATGGCTTTCAAGCCATACGATGGGCACTACAAGTTCTTGGTGATGCCATTTCGGCTTACTAACGCCCCTCATACTTTATAGTCCTTGATGAACAAGGTGTTTCGGCCATACCTCCGGAGGTTTGTCTTAGTTTTCTTAAGATGACAAACTTGTGTATAGCAGAATTGCTGGAGGAGCATTTGGAGTCTTGGTGATGCCATTTGGGCTTACTAACGCCCCTCCTACTTTCCAATCTTGATGAACAGGGTGTTTCATTCGTACCTCCTGATGTTTGTTTTAGTTTTCTTTGATGACATTCTTGTGTATAGCAAGATCGATGAGCATCTGGAGCATTTGAGGGTGGCCTTTGGAGTTCTTCAGGAGCATAAATTAAGGGCCAACCTAAAGAAGTGCAGCTTCAGACAGACGAAGGTGTAGTACTTGGGACATGTGGTATCTCAGGAGGGGGTGGCAGCCGACCAAGCCAAAATTGAAGCAATACAGAAGTGGCCTTTACCTAGGAACTTGAGAGAGCTAAGGGGCTTCCAAGGGTTGACGGATTACTACTGAAGGTTCATGAAGGGGTACAGCGATATAGCTTGGCCTTTGACAGAGCAACTAAATAATGATAGCTTCTTGTGGGGAGAAGCGGCTGCCCAGACTTTTGAGAGATTGAAAAAGGCTATGATCACAGTACCAATTTTGGCCCTACCAAATTTCAGTCGGACCTTTATGGTGGAGATAGATGCTTCAGGATATGGGTTGGGGCAATGTTGATGCAGAATCATAGAACCATATCCTACTTCAATCAAGTATTGACAGCTAGGACTAGGCTGAAGTATGTATAAGAAAGGGAATTGATGCCCATCGTGTTAGCCATTTAGAAGTTGTGTTCATACATGTTGGGTCGGTACTTCATCATCAAGACAGATCAAAGGAGTTTGAAATATCTGGTGAAGCAGATAATGATGACTGAGGAACATCAGAGGTGGCTATTCGAACTCTTGAGATATGATTTTGAGATTCAGTACAGATCAAGATTGGAGAATAAGACGGCTAACGCCTTATCCAATTGTGGAGGAGAGCTCCAGAAGATGGCCAATTCAGTATCCCTGATGGTGGATTGGGGGGCTATCAAGGAAGAAAGTGTACAAGACAAGAAGATGAAGAAGATTTGGAGCGAGTTACTGAAGGATAGGAGCAGCCACCCATGCTACTCCTTCGAGGGATAGAGACTACTATACCAAGGGAGATTTGTGATGCCACGAACCTCCATCCATATTCCCCATCTACTGCATGAGCTCCACGGGAGGGCGGTTAGAGGCCATTTGGGGGGTACATAAGACATATAGAAGGTTGGCTGGCAAATTCCACTAGAAAGGTATGCATAAGGATGTGGAGGAGATGGTAGCGAGTGGCGAGGTGTGAGGTGTGCTAGAGGAATAAGTACATGGAAATGGCTAAAGGGATTTACTACAACCGTTGGCACTTCGAATTAGGGTATGGGAGGACGTGTCCATGGATTTTATAGATGGCTCTACCAGGATATGAGGGATTCACAGTGATTATAGTGGTGGTTGACAGGCTAAGTAAATATGCACATTTCATTCTCTTACACACCCCTACACCACAATTACCGTAGCTCAGCATTCATCAGGGAGGTGGTAAGATTGCATGAGATTCCATAGTCGATAGTCTCTCACCAAAATAAGGTGTTTCTCAGTCAGTTTTGGAGGGAGTTGTTCAAGTTGCAGGGTACAGTTCTTAATTGAAGCACCGCCTACCACCCTTAAACGGACGAACAAACAGAGGTAGTCAATAGAAGCTTTGAGACTTAATTGAGGTGTTTTGCTTCTGAAACACCACGGATGTGGACCAAGTGGCTAGCATGGGCTGAAAATTGGTACAATATATCGTACCACTCAACTTCTCAGATAATCCTTTTTAAGGTGTTGTATGGAAGAGACTCACCACACTTTATGCTTTTTGGGCAAAGAAGCACACTGGTCTCTTCAATTGAGCAGTATTTGGAAGAACGGGATGAGGTGTTAGAGGAATTCAAGAGACACCTGTTGATGACACAGTAGATCATGAAAAAGCAGACAGATGCACACAGGAAAGACATCCAATTCGAAGTTGGGGATATGGTGTTCTTAAAACTGCGACCCTACAGACAGAAGATAGTGGCCAACAAAAGGAATGAGAAATTGGCTCCGAGGTACTTCAGTACCTATGAGATCTTGGAAAAGAATTGAGCAGTGGTATACTGCTTGATGTTACCCCCGACCGCTATCATACAACCAATCTTCTATGTGTCACAGTTGAGGAAATCTATGGGGGAGCATGCAGTTAGTACAAAGTTATCAACGACTCTGACTGAAGAGTTGGAAGTGGTGGAGCCATTGGAGCTAAAAGAGGTGAGATCAAAAAAAGGGAGGAACAAATAAGTGTTGATTAAGTGGAAAGGCCTACCCGACTTCAATGCCACTTGGGAACCATATGAGAGGGTCAAATATCAATTTCCTTCATTTCACTAAGAGGAAAACATGAGTCTTTGGGAGGGGGTAATGTTAGACAGGTCTAGGAGGGACAAGTTCAAGTCTACAGGAGGCCAAAATCTCAGGGGGGCGAGAGCCTGGTTGGGACGGCATGATGGTTGGGGCCCACACATTAATGGAGGCTTTGTTAGGATGGAAAATTCAAATTAGGGGCTATTTAGGGATTAATGTTGTGCTTTGCTTTAAATAATTCTCTTATTGCTAGGGTTAGGGTTATCTTGAATCTGAAATCTGAATTTGTGATCTTTGCTTAGGTTTTGGGCTTTAGACTTTGGCTAGAGATTTGGAGAGCTAAATCTTCCACTCGAATTGAAGATTCATTGTATCGGGTTGTTCTTTTTCTTTTATTTTTAAATTTCAAGTGCTTTTCTTCTCATTTCTTCTACAGATTTTTATAAAACTACACTGTGCTTGCTGAATTTCTCAGAAATTCAGCAATTTTCTCTGATTTTGGTGGCTATTTTCTATCAGATTCTAAATATAGGTGCCGACTTTATTCCTCTTCTCAACTTCTAATGCGGATGAGATACACTTGACATCTATTAGACATCAGCATGGAAGAAATACTCTATGCACAACTTAGAATTAATGACAATATCATTCACGATCAAACTTAGGAGGGATTATCTAATATTTCTAAGTAGAGATCTATGATAACCACAAAAGTTAGATGAATATGAGTTGTTAATATAAGCTCAATTTAAGATAATGACGATGACTCAAGTGATTGAGAGGCTTTGACATTGAAATATAATACATGAGCTAATATAATCATGTATGCTCTCAACAAAAATATAATCATCAACTCGGCTAAAGGTCAACTAGCCAACCTCGATTATAAAGCCGACTTGTTGAGTTGACTTGATGAAGCTTAGAAGAAATACCCCAAACAAGCAGAGAAGAGTTAACATGCTCGAGTAGAACACTACAAAAAAGAAAAGAGATTAGTAGAAGTAGACCAATAAATTTTTTTCTTAAAAAGAGCATAGCGTTAGTGTTTAGGGTCAAGTGTATATGCCAAGTGAGAAGGAGATGAAGATTCTACTTCAAGAGGCTTATCTCAAAGTACACCATTCACCATGGAGTCGATAAGATGTATAGAGGCTTGGAGACCTGCTTTTGGTTGTCCAGATTGTAACGCCCTATAGAACCCCTTAATAATACAGGGAGTATTACTAACATAAACATTTCATCATTTGATCATACAATACTTTTGAAAACCATAATAAAATATCAAACAGTTCTCATTTATCTCATCAAACGGAAGCAACTAATAATTTTAAATTTCAACATGAGATACTTGCATAACCACTATAGAAATCCATAGTAATATATCACTGGGAAGTTTACATATCTCAAGTTTAGACTTCAAACAAAGATAAATACTAACATAACATATGAAATACATGTCAATTTAATCTGCTATGATCTTCTTCTTTCTCTTTCCTGTAACAACAAATAGTAAAAAATATACTGGTGAACTATGAGGCTCAATAAGTTATACAACTTTAAATAATATTTAAACTTGCATGATAAAAACTTCAGAACATCAAAAACTTGAAAAAAAAGTTAAACTACTTGAGAAAACTTCATAAAATCTCAATTGACATCAACCTTCATTTTTTCTTAAATCCATATTGAATATAATTTTTTCTCATTAAAAGATTTGGCTATTCTTTCATAAACATATTCAATGGATCACATGTAAATCTGACATTATCGTCAATGAATTACATAAAGGTCTCTTTTACCTCTTTAGAGGTCCTTTTGCCACACCCGCTATGCAGTCTCATTTCTTTGCGGTCCCTTTTGCTCCACTTACAATGTAGTATCATGTTTGAGAACCCTTTTGTCCAAACTACACTTGTAAGTCATACATCATATATAGCCAAAATTTACTTGAAATTGATATCCAATTCACTTTATATTTTCATATTTCATATTTTTCACATGCTTCCATAGTAATTCATATCATCATCTATATACTATGAATATGCATATAATAAATAAAAAAATGATCTCTTTCTTAAAAATTATCAATATGAAAAATATTTAAATGATCATAATAAACCTTGATTTAAACTCACATAATTAATTTATGTAAGTGGTTAATCATACTTGGAAACTTGTATGTATATTCATTTTCTAGGCATTTCACAAAAGGTTGGTCAAACATGCATAATATCGAATAATCTACTTTCATAACTATTTTTCCAAAGTGCCATTAAAATCATTGTACATGTTTAATGATAAAATATACTTCTTAAAAAAACACTTGCATTACTTACCTCCATGCCGATGTGTCTCCTCCAATTCTCTACCTCGTATTCTTTTACAATTGTAAGTCACCTCAAAAATTCTTTTCTGCATAAATTCACTTAATTCATATATCCAAGGTAACAATTGATATAATTACTTCATAAGTCATTATTGTCTTTAAATAAATTCACCATTCAATTAGAAATATACCAAAAGTACTCACCTAACTTCCTTCTTATCCTTCCTTCACTTCACTGACTCCTCCAATAGTTTGTACACTTACTTCCCACTACAATTCACACCATTTCACATTAATCAAAACCAATCTTTGTTACAGGTTTACCATATTCAAATAACATCCTTTTTCACTTACCGTTATTGTTGTTTTCCTTTACTACAAAGCCACATGAACTCCTTTCTTCAGCACTAGGCCGATTAGATATATGCACTGAGCCGAATGGATCTACAGCCCGCAAGTACTCATTTTGCTAAAAATCTCCTTCGCCGAATAATGTTATAGTGATGCATCCATTCTACCGAACTCCACATCCCCAATTCCCTGTGCCGCAACCTTCTTTAGGCCAAACAAGGCAGCAATTTAACTCTTCAGAAAATTCTGTACCAAGCCCTTCCTTACTCTTCCTTCACTGAAATCAACAACTTACAAACAGCAATTCACTCAAATCAGTAACTCTCTTACAACAAAATCCCATCCAAAAGTTTGTTTCTTAATTTCACACAAACAATAGAGTTTCACATTGCTGTTTCCTGGACTCATCCGTCTCCTAAGGAGCCGATTCAGAATAGTTGCTCTCAACGGAACCCAAGTTCCCACTCTTACAATAGATTCTTCCTTCATACAATTGAATTCCCACTGTACCGAATTCCCACAGTGCCGCCTGTATGCTACAGTAATTCCTGCGGCATTGTGCTGAACTCCTCTACAGTCCTGCAAGCTTGCGTGAAAAACAACTGCTTGCGGTAAATCAAAACAGATAAAGACTAGGAGGCCCACGAATAACTGCTCTTCAGCCAATGGAAGCATCTGTTAAAAAATTAGGGATTTATTTAACAAGAATAAAAAAAAAAATTTCATAACCACCATTACTTGGATTTTGGATATTACACAGATTGAAGAACATTAGAGAATTCGTCAACAAGTGTATGGTGTGCTAAATTAGAAATTTGAATGCTATAACCCAAGCGAATTTCATCATCTGCTGTTGCACTGACATTGAAGTTAGAATACTGTCATGGATTTCATCCGTTGTTACCACTTGGACATGACATCTTGTGGGTTATAGTCAACTAACTCACTAATAATACTCATTTTCTAGTTTCTACCAATATGACAAGCTCAAACTAGACCAACTTGCTCAACTATCAACATTATCTAGCTTCTTAGTGCACTAAACATAATCATCACAAATCAAGATGAAAGATTCACTTTGTAAGTGTGGAGACATCATATATTAACAATTATACAAAATATTCTTAAAGATCAAGTGTGTAAAACTTCAAGATATATATAACCAAATTTCATTACACATTAATAATATCAAACTTCTAGCTAGTAGTTTTATAATTATAAATAATATTACAAACTTATAAAAAAAATCCCTTGGAATTTCATTTGAGTATACAAGATATTTTGTTTTCATATGGAAACAATAAACCTTCATAATCCCTTAGATATTTATCTCACCCATTGATTAATAAAAATTTTCCTAGCACCAGCACACAATCTTCACCATCATGTAATTAGAAGAAATGTTTTCAAAGTAAAGGACCATTAAATTTGCATATCTTTAAATCATCATGATCAAACATAAACCCCTTGCTTGGAAAATGATATTAAACTACCCTAACAAGTGGATGATAAAAGTTTGTCGAGAGTGTTAGAAGAAGCTAGGTGACCAAAATACCCTTGACTTCCAGATCTTCAAACCTTGTTTGGAACTGGATTTCATGATTACTTCGCAATGCCTCGACTGGAACAAGCTTGAAATCTTTAATATTTCCCCTGAATTTTTAGTATACATCAATGGTTTTGATTACCACTTAGTGATCGTTAGATCAATGACATTTGAATGTCAATATTATACAAATCATAGAGAATACTCAAGCTAAGAACTCTTGAAATTGAAAAAAAATGATGAACTAACAAGATGCCATACGTCTTTCATGTTGGGGAGGATGAATTAAGGGGGAGGGGAAGGAATTAGGCTTGATACAGCAATAGTCAAATAAGTTTTTAACCCAATTTGTCAATAGATGAGGGTCAACTGCTTAATATTTTTATGTCAACAACTCAACATATTATTTACCATCCAATGTGGGACTAAACAACATTCTATTATGTGCCTTAATAATCTCCCCCCGCTTGAGAGCTTTCAATATCAATTATCACTCCACTCAAATGAAATATTTTCAATACCACTGAGTATCATGCACTAAGGGACCACTTAACCAAATGGAGGCATTGTAAAAGTCATAAGCTCTTGAACTATGACCCAACTATGATAGAAGACAACTAATAAGACCCATGGGAGCCACAAACTCAAACTATTCAATCTCGCAGAACCATTCATTTTGATACCTAGTGCCTTAATATTTCATTCTTATAGCCCATATGCCCTGATGGAAATTTCCGAGCTTAAACCTTTTAACAGCTATAAGAGAATCATCCACCACTTCCCTTAATAATAGCACCACAAATCACTACTGGAATAAGCCAACTAGCACATTCACTAACACCGCAAAAATGATCTCAACCACACACCTACAACAGCAGAACTAATTACAGCAAGTGAAGCAAAACAGACCTCTGACACTCAACTGTCTTACCAACTCTCTGTTAGCCTTCCTACAATGTAAAAAATGGAATGTTGTGTATTCAACTGGTTTCTTCATAAATATGTATTGTCTGAATGTATCTTCTGCCACTACTTTTAGGCTACTCATACTTGATATGCGTTTTATCAATGGAAGCTACTCTGTTCATCCAGTTTTTCATCCCCTGTGCCTTGATGGACTCATATGGAAAAAAATTAGAACTCGCTAACTCAAATCGTGTATCAAAGTCATTAGAATCATTCACAAAAGAAATGCGAACCATTAGTTTTGATTGGAAGGACCAACAAGGCATAGCACTAACACCCTCACATTCTCAGAAAAAAATTATATCAAGACATTTTTATACAAATTATATCAAGATGAGTCAAAAAAATCATCTAATTTTCTTTGATATTAGAGTAATACAAATTCTTCATATATATATTTAACGCTAATCTCAAAATAAATTCAAGGATATTTAATTCATCCATATAAAATATGTATCATTATATTATGACACAATTTCTTTCACATATGCTCAAAAGACTAAGCCTTTGGTGTAACAATCCAAACTCTTAACTATCGAGATATTATCCATTTTGGTCTAACAACCTCAAGATTTATTTCATTCGTATAACTTCCCAAGAGGTCACTCATCCTACGACTGCCCTTATACAAATGCACTTAACTTTAAAGTTTCTAATAAAATTTTAACCATTATATCAAAAGACGCCTCAATTTTTAAGAGTTAAACTTTATTTTCTTAAGAGCTTTTACAATCTCCATCACTTAGATATCTGACATCATCAGTATCCTTAGCCCATAATCATCCATCGGGCATATATGATTTTAAATGAAGAGTTTCCATTTATAACATATCAAACTTTGAAATATTGATATATTGTCCGCTTTTAACTAACAGCCTCACAATTGTTCCCTTGGTATAACTTCATAGGAGATCATTCATCCTATGACTACTCTTGTACGAACACATTTAACTTTAAAATTTTCTAATAAAATTTCAAATATTACACCAAAAGATACCTCAATTTAAAAGTTTAGTTTTATTTTCGCAGGTATTTTACATTTGATTTGTTGCATGTGAAATACACTGTAAGTAAAACAACTTTATTTGATTGATTTTAATGGGATTCAAAATTTTAATAAAAAATAGCAATACAAGCAATTGCTCTTGACCCAATCAAAAAGCCCATCTAACATTCCGGTCTTCTTGGGAGCCAATGTTGGTTAAATAAGAACCCTAGAAGGCTGAAAGAATACATGAACAGGATGTAAGATATACGCAGCAGCAAATTGCTTTGAAAGCAGAAAAGAAAAGGTAAGCATGCAAAAGAATACTTGTGATTTCCAAGTATTTTAGAAAAGGCGATGTTTCAAGTATTTTAGTAGAGGCGATGTGGATGCCATTACCGCTCCTCGTTCTCTTTAAAATAGAAATCGCACCGGGGCTCCCGCCGAGGTTCACGATGGCTTGGGGCCGATGGGGTCCATCTAGGGTTTAGCTTTTTGGACAGTTTTTTTACTGTTTTTCAATTTTAATATATAAATTTTATGAATTAAAAATTTTTATTACAAAAATATTTTTAAAAATAATAATAAATTATCTTAAATAAAATTTTAATTATAGATAATTTAATTAATGACAATATTTTTTGGTATTTTATTTTATTATCTTCTTCCTTTAATTATTATTTAGATTTAACTAATAATAAATAACTTAGATTTTAATTTAGGGTATTTTTGAATATTTTTACTATCAAAATAAATATTATATAGATAATACCCAATTTTATCCTTATTAAAATTATCTTAATTTTAATTGTTAATACTATTTAGATGGCTTAATGATATCAAAATTTGACGATCTTGGGCTCGTTGCATTCGTCTCGTCGAGCCGCTCGATTCGATTATAAAAATGTTACATTTGGTAATCCAAATTATGGCTTGAACCTTCTAAATGTGCTCCGGGTCTTTCATGTGGACTTGTTTGGGCTCTAATTGGTTGAATTTGGTATCGTTAGGTTCGTATTTTTGAGACGTCCAGCTCAACTATAAGTTTGCTGAAATCGGAGTTTAGTAGTCCCTCCTAACACTAAATAATTAGATGTTAGCCCTTGTTATTTAACCTCTTATCCAAATAGAATCAGAATAATAAGAGATTCAATGTTTAATTACAGACTTGATTTGAACCGAATGACATCATAAATATTAAAATTATTTAAATAATATCTAAATAAAATAATAATGATATAATAATATAATTTTTTGACTAAAAATAAACATAATTCATACACAAAATATTCTATAATATTAACGTCTGCATATGAGTATATAATTTAATTTAAATTATTACTAAATTATGTTATATACTTGGATATAATTTATACATATAAATTTCACACTATAAAGTAATACATACAAATCATTCATGCGTACGATTAGATATATAAAATTTAATTATTTATAGTGTATAATTAAATATATAAAAAATTTAATTACTATTAACTAAATAAATAAATATTATTCATATCATAAAAGATATTTAAAATAAATACTATATATGATCTAAGCATTACAACTTTAACGTAATTTAACTATGTAGTCTTTGTATGACTTACATAGATTTTCTGTCATATGAGAATGTTTGGTTTGATAAATAATATTTATACATATTTAATGGCCATTTAAAATTTAGAAAATAATATTCAATGTAAATTAATTTATTATGTTTTATACTCATTTTATTAAATTTATTTATTTAATTATTTAAATCTAAAATACATAGTTGAACTAGCTAGTTTAAAAAAATTAGGATTAGTTCAACGACTCATTGGTTGAACACTCATTATTTTTTTATGGGGCAAAAAAGAAGACCAAAAACGTAATATAATTAATCATGAGACGTGTTATTGGATCTGATGCGTATGGGTTTACATGTTAAGATTACATACATGCCACTTATAGGATCAAAGATTAGCTTTGAAAATTATGTTTTTTTTTTTTTTTTTAAGAATTATGTCATTTATAAGATATATAATAATATAATATATCTTAATATTTAAATATTTGATTAATGTGCTTTATAGTCAACTAATATTATTACGTGTTCGATATAGTGTATGTTTTACATTTCAATATTGTACAACAATTCAACACGTACAGATAAAAATAGTAATACCATAAAAAAATTTTATGTGAAAAACTCAAAAAAAAAAAAAAAAAACATGATGCTTAGCTAAGTTGAAAAAATTCACTATAGAATAGACGATACAAGAATCATCCCATCTATTAACACACAAGGACATCTCTCATGCTTAATTAAAATACTACATTCTTATGTATATGAGGTGGCACCGTATGAGTGGCTAGATTGTAAACAGACCACTCTCTCATTTTCTATTTAATGCACTATGCATGTAACAGAGAGATTAAGAAATAGAAATCATTTCTTTCCTTTTCCAGCTTTCGTCTCTGTCTTTCTTCTCTGCTTCTTGCTTCTCTCAAGAACCATTTCTACATGGTATCAAGAGCAGGTTGAGGCAAGAGGATCATGCAGTGCAGTTTTTTTCTTCCTTCTTCTTCTCCGATGGCGACTTCTTCCCACACATCTATCTACAGTGAACATACCAATCCGCTCGTTACTAAAGCGCCCTCCATTCCCTCGAACCTGAAATTCGTTGTTTCCAACATCAAACACATTGTTCCCACTCAATTGTCCGCCGACAACTTTGCTCTCTGGCGATCTCAAATTCTCAAGATCCTTCGGGCAAATGGCTTTGAGCAATTTCTTGATTCTACTACCTCCCCTCCATCCCGATTTATCATTCAAACCGATGGCTCTCAGATCATCAACAGTCTCTACGCGCAATGGCTGCTAACAGACAAAAACCTTGCTGCCGTGATTTGCTCCACCATGCATCTCGCCGGCAGTTCTTCCTTACGTCATCAACCTCGACAGCACTTCCTCTATTTGGTCCACTCTTGCCATACGCTTTCAATATGCAAATCGTTCTAAATTTATACAACTAAAGAACGCTCTTCACATTGTCGCTCTCAAAACGTCCACCATGACACAATACTTAACATAAATTAAATCCATAGTTGATCAGATCTCGGCGGCCGGATGCACTATGGACACATAAGATATCATTATGTACACCCTTAATGGTCTTCCCAGCACATATCAGTCTTTCAAAACCGCCATCCGCACAATGCAAAATCCGCTCACTCTTGAAAATCTTTATTCCCTTCTTATCAGCGAAGAGATTCATGTCACTTCCGACAATGCTCGTCATCCGTCCAATCCCGACTCAAACACCGTTCTCTTCACATACCACAGTCATGGTCGTCGCAATAGGGGCCAATCATCGTCGTCCTCCCAATCTTCAACCATAGCCAACGCTCTACCCATCACCTGCCAGATATGCAACAAGAAGGGCCATTCGGCCTCAAACTGCTGGCATCGGCTTAACATTCAATATGTTCCTTCACCTGTTCAATCCTCTCCTTGCGCTATGGTCGCTAGTTCAGAAAAATCCAACTCCAACTGGTTTCTTGATTATGGCACCTCCTCCCACCTAACTAATTATCTTGACAATCTTTCTCTTGCTACCCCCTACACCGGCTCTGACAGTATTACAATCGACAATGGCAAATTCGTGAACATTACAAACTCTGGGACTGGTTTGCTTCCTACACCTTCTCGTACGCTCAATCTCTCCCAAATTCTTCACTCACCATATTTACACTACAATCAAGACAACAATATTTCCATTGTCTTTGACTCATCTGGTTTTACGTTTAAGGATTCGACGACTCAGTAAATACTGCTTTGCGGCCCTTATAAGAACGCCTCTACCCTGTCACTGTTCGCATACCTTCCTCACATCATCAGGCGTTCTCTGCTTCCCGCCATCTTGCTCATGCCTGGCATATGCGACTGAGACACTCGAATCAAAGAACTCTCCAGTCTCTTGCTGTAAGATTTCCTCAGCTTCACATTTCTTCAAAATCTCTTAGTTGTGACACATGTAATAAATCAAAAGGCCACAAAAATGCCATTTGACACTTCTGTAAATTGTAAACAAACTATCTTGGAATTAATTCATTCTGACGTCTGGGGACCGTCTCCCATTTTGTCCTGTACTAGATTCTTATACTATGTCATTTTTGTCAATGAATTTTCTCGATTTACGTGGGTCTTTTCTTTACGAACTAAAACTAAGGTCACCTCAACCTTCATTCAATTTATTACGTGTTCGATATAGTGTATGTTTTACATTTCAATATTGTACAACAATTCAACACGTACAGATAAAAATAGTAATACCATAAAAAAATTTTATGTGAAAAACTCAAAAAAAAAAGAGAGGAAAAAATCATGATGCTTAGCTAAGTTGAAAAAATTCACTATAGAATAGGCGATACAAGAATCATCCCATCTATTAACACACAAGGACATCTCTCATGCTTAATTAAAATACTACATTCTTATGTATATGAGGTGGCACCGTATGAGTGGCTAGATTGTAAACAGACCACTCTCTCATTTTCTATTTAATGCACTGTGCATGTAACAGAGAGATTAAGAAATAGAAATCATTTCTTTCCTTTTCCAGCTTTCGTCCCTGTCTTTCTTCTCTGCTTCTTGCTTCTCTCAAGAACCATTTCTACATGGTATCAAGAGCAGGTTGAGGTAAGAGGATCCTGCAGTGCAGTTTTTTTTCTTCCTTCTTCTTCTCCGATGGCGACTTCTTCCCACACATCTATCTACAGTGAACATACCAATCCGCTCGTTACTAAAGCGCCCTCCATTCCCTCGAACCTGAAATTCGTTGTTTCCAACATCAAACACATTGTTCCCACTCAATTGTCCGCCGACAACTATGCTCTCTGGCGATCTCAAATTCTCAAGATCCTTCGGGCAAATGGCTTTGAGCAATTTCTTGATTCTACTACCTCCCCTCCATCCCGATTTATCATTCAAACCGATGGCTCTCAGATCATCAACAGTCTCTACGCGCAATGGCTGCTAACAGACAAAAACCTTGCTGCCGTGATTTGCTCCACCATGCATCTCGCCGGCAGTTCTTCCTTACGTCATCAACCTCGACAGCACTTCCTCTATTTGGTCCACTCTTGCCATACGCTTTCAATATGCAAATCGTTCTAAATTTATACAACTAAAGAACGCTCTTCACATTGTCGCTCTCAAAACGTCCACCATGACACAATACTTAACATAAATTAAATCCATAGTTGATCAGATCTCGGCGGCCGGATGCACTATGGACACATAAGATATCATTATGTACACCCTTAATGGTCTTCCCAGCACATATCAGTCTTTCAAAACCGCCATCCGCACAATGCAAAATCCGCTCACTCTTGAAAATCTTTATTCCCTTCTTATCAGCGAAGAGATTCATGTCACTTCCGACAATGCTCGTCATCCGTCCAATCCCGACTCAAACACCGTTCTCTTCACATACCACGGTCGTGGTCGTCGCAATAGGGGCCAATCATCGTCGTCCTCCCAATCTTCAACCATAGCCAACGCTCTACCCATCACCTGCCAGATATGCAACAAGAAGGGCCATTCGGCCTCAAACTGCTGGCATCGGCTTAACATTCAATATGTTCCTTCACCTGTTCAATCCTCTCCTTGCGCTATGGTCGCTAGTTCAGAAAAATCCAACTCCAACTGGTTTCTTGATTATGGCACCTCCTCCCACCTAACTAATTATCTTGACAATCTTTCTCTTGCTACCCCCTACACCGGCTCTGACAGTATTACAATCGACAATGGCAAATTCGTGAACATTACAAACTCTGGGACTGGTTTGCTTCCTACACCTTCTCGTACGCTCAATCTCTCCCAAATTCTTCACTCACCATATTTACACTACAATCAAGACAACAATATTTCCATTGTCTTTGACTCATCTGGTTTTACGTTTAAGGATTCGACGACTCAGTAAATACTGCTTTGCGGCCCTTATAAGAACGCCTCTACCCTGTCACTGTTCGCATACCTTCCTCACATCATCAGGCGTTCTCTGCTTCCCGCCATCTTGCTCATGCCTGGCATATGCGACTGAGACACTCGAATCAAAGAACTCTCCAGTCTCTTGCTGTAAGATTTCCTCAGCTTCACATTTCTTCAAAATCTCTTAGTTGTGACACATGTAATAAATCAAAAGGCCACAAAAATGCCATTTGACACTTCTGTAAATTGTAAACAAACTATCTTGGAATTAATTCATTCTGACGTCTGGGGACCGTCTCCCATTTTGTCCTGTACTAGATTCTTATACTATGTCATTTTTGTCAATGAATTTTCTCGATTTACGTGGGTCTTTTCTTTACGAACTAAAACTAAGGTCACCTCAACCTTCATTCAATTTATTACGTGTTCGATATAGTGTATGTTTTACATTTCAATATTGTACAACAATTCAACACGTACAGATAAAAATAGTAATACCATAAAAAAATTTTATGTGAAAAACTCAAAAAAAAAAAAGAGAGGAAAAAATCATGATGCTTAGCTAAGTTGAAAAAATTCACTATAGAATAGGCGATACAAGAATCATCCCATCTATTAACACACAAGGACATCTCTCATGCTTAATTAAAATACTACATTCTTATGTATATGAGGTGGCACCGTATGAGTGGCTAGATTGTAAACAGACCACTCTCTCATTTTCTATTTAATGCACTGTGCATGTAACAGAGAGATTAAGAAATAGAAATCATTTCTTTCCTTTTCCAGCTTTCGTCCCTGTCTTTCTTCTCTGCTTCTTGCTTCTCTCAAGAACCATTTCTACATGGTATCAAGAGCAGGTTGAGGTAAGAGGATCCTGCAGTGCAGTTTTTTTTCTTCCTTCTTCTTCTCCGATGGCGACTTCTTCCCACACATCTATCTACAGTGAACATACCAATCCGCTCGTTACTAAAGCGCCCTCCATTCCCTCGAACCTGAAATTCGTTGTTTCCAACATCAAACACATTGTTCCCACTCAATTGTCCGCCGACAACTATGCTCTCTGGCGATCTCAAATTCTCAAGATCCTTCGGGCAAATGGCTTTGAGCAATTTCTTGATTCTACTACCTCCCCTCCATCCCGATTTATCATTCAAACCGATGGCTCTCAGATCATCAACAGTCTCTACGCGCAATGGCTGCTAACAGACAAAAACCTTGCTGCCGTGATTTGCTCCACCATGCATCTCGCCGGCAGTTCTTCCTTACGTCATCAACCTCGACAGCACTTCCTCTATTTGGTCCACTCTTGCCATACGCTTTCAATATGCAAATCGTTCTAAATTTATACAACTAAAGAACGCTCTTCACATTGTCGCTCTCAAAACGTCCACCATGACACAATACTTAACATAAATTAAATCCATAGTTGATCAGATCTCGGCGGCCGGATGCACTATGGACACATAAGATATCATTATGTACACCCTTAATGGTCTTCCCAGCACATATCAGTCCTTCAAAACCGCCATCCGCACAATGCAAAATCCGCTCACTCTTTAAAATCTTTATTCCCTTCTTATCAGCGAAGAGATTCATGTCACTTCCGACAATGCTCGTCATCCATCCAATCCCGACTCAAACACCGTTCTCTTCACATACCACGGTCGTGGTCGTCGCAATAGGGGCCAATCATCGTCGTCCTCCCAATCTTCAACCATAGCCAACGCTCTACCCATCACCTGCCAGATATGCAACAAGAAGGGCCATTCGGCCTCAAACTGCTGGCATCGGCTTAACATTCAATATGTTCCTTCACCTGTTCAATTCTCTCCTCGCGCTATGGTCGCTAGTTCAGAAAAATTCAACTCCAACTGGTTTCTTGATTATGGCACCTCCTCCCACCTAACTAATTATCTTGACAATCTTTCTCTTGCTACCCCCTACACCGGCTCTGACAGTATTACAATCGACAATGGAAAATTCGTGAACATTACAAACTCTGGGACTGGTTTGCTTCCTACACCTTCTCGTACGCTCAATCTCTCCCAAATTCTTCACTCACCATATTTACACTACAATCAAGACAACAGTATTTCCATTGTCTTTGACTCATCTGGTTTTACGTTTAAGGATTTGACAACTCAGTAAATACTGCTTCGCGGCCCTTATAAGAACGCCTCTACCCTGTCACTGTTCGCATACCTTCCTCACATCATCAGGCGTTCTCTGCTTCCCGCCATCTTGCTCATGCCTGGCATATGCGACTGAGACACCCGAATCAAAGAACTCTCCATTCTCTTGCTGTAAGATTTCCTCAGCTTCACATTTCTTCAAAATCTCTTAGCTGTCACACATGTAATAAATCAAAAGGCCACAAAAATGCCATTTGACACTTCTGTAAATTGTAAACAAACTATCTTGGAATTAATTCATTCTGACGTCTGGGGACCGTCTCCCATTTTGTCCTGTACTAGATTCTTATACTATGTCATTTTTGTCGATGAATTTTCTCGATTTACGTGGGTCTTTTCTTTACGAACTAAATCTAAGGTCACCTCAACATTCATTCAATTTAAAACGCAAATTGAGAACTACACCATAAAAAAAAAAAAAAATCCATTAGGACTGACGGTGGCACTGAATATGTAAATTCCTCGCTCCAAATGTTTCTTCAACATCACGGCATATCCCATCAAATCTCTTGCCCATACACTCTGGAGCAAAATGGCATCGCTGAGCGAAAACATCGTCATGTTATAGAAACAACTCGATCTCTTCTTGAAACTGCCTCAATTTCGTATAAATATTGGCCTGATGCCATCCTAATAGCGGTTTATCTTATCAATAGGCTTCCGTCATCTTCCCTCAATCACAACTCTCCATTTGAGCTATTCTATCGTAAATCACCTGACTACGCCATCCTGAGAACTTTTGGTGTCAATGTTTTCCACTCTCTCCACCGCATACCCGTCACAAACTCCAGGCAAAGGCTACCTCATGTGTGTTCCTCGGCTATTCAGATGTCTACAAAGGTTACAAATGTTTGAATCTAGAATCCAACAAAGTCACGATGTCCCATCATGTCACCTTTGACGAAACCTCATTCCTGTTTGCTACAAGTCCTACTTCTGTCACTCCGCAACATACCATGCACTCCAATCTATTTCTTCTCACTCCCACCTCTATTCCCCTCTCCGGTGAACCATCCAGAGCTATATCTGTTGCTAATTCAAACACTAAATCTGTTTCCAATCTGTCCACAGTAACTCCCATCAAATCTACTATCTCTCATGCGGCTCCCAATCCTTCTCAAACTCACTCAGTTCCTGCTCGTTTGATGGTCTCACGAAGCAGAATTGGAGCTCTCAAACAGCGCACTCGACTTGATCTTATACACAGTAAGGAACCTTCCATTCCATCACCCGATCCTACTACCTATACCGAAGCTGTTAAACACTTCGAATGGCATCAAGCTATGGCGTCCGAATTTTTCGCCTTGCAACAACAAGGAACTTGGACCCTTGTACCTCAATTAGAAAACTCCAATATTCTCGAATGTAAATGGACATATCGAACTAAAATTCACACTAATGGTTTGGTGGCCAAATACAAAGCGAGACTGGTTGCTCTCGGCAACCATTAGGAGTACGACCTGGACTACACTGAAACTTTTAGCCCGGTCGCAAGGCTTCCAACGATTCACATTCTACTCACTATCGCTTTATACCACAATTGGACTGTCCATCAACTTAATGTTGTAAATACTTTTCTCCATGGGCCTCTCTCCGAAACCGTTCATATGTCGCAACCCAAAGGCTTTGAAGACTCCACTCATCCGAATTATGTTTGTCGGTTGCACAAAATTATCTACGGTCTTCGCCAAGCTCCTCGTAAATGGTACAATACCTTCACTACCTTCCTGGTCTCAATTGGTTTCACTCATAGCACGTCCGACCCTTTTCTACTTATCTTGAAACAATAATCGACTCAAATCTTTCTCCTAATCTATGTCGACGATATTCTCATTACGGACAACAATCAACTAACTCTCACTCACATCCTTTACCATCTCAACCACAAATTTTCCATGAAACAATTGGGTAATGCAAATTCCTTCCTTGGCTTTCAAATCTCTCACGGCAATCAAAGTTACTTTATATCCCAAAAACCATATGCTCTATCCATTCTTCAGCAAGCTCACCTTCAACATTGCAATCCTGTTTCCAATCCATCTTGCACGAAACTGCCATCATCTATTCTGTTCGATCCAACCTTGTCCGATCCTGCACTATATCAAAAACTTGTCGATCCGCTTCAATACTTAACGCTAACTCGTCCTGACATCTCTTATAGCATAAATTTTCTACCTCAACATATGCACGACCCCCAACCAGAACACACCTATCAGCTCAAAAGACTACTGCGATATGTCAAAGGTACGATCGAATTTGTCTTACCCATTACAAAAACTAACCTTCTTCTTCAATCTTTTTTAGATGTTGACTGGGCCGGCGACCCTATCTCTCGCAAATCCACCTCCAGCTACTGCTCCTATCTAGGGGATACACTTATATCATGGTCTGTCAAGAAGCAACACACGGTTGCTCGTTCGTCCACCGAATCTGAATACCGAGTGCTTACATCACTTACATCCGATATAATATGTCTTCGTCGGCTACTTCAAGACTTTGGCATCACTTCAATAGCACCCACATATATCTACTGCGAGAATACGTCGGCCATAGCACTTGCCAACAATCCGGTTTTTCATGCTCAAACTAAACACGTGAAAATCGATCATCGGTTTATTCACGACCACATTCAACAACATCATATTCGAATTCTTCCCATATCCACGGTTGATCAAACTGCAAATATCCTCACCAAGCCTTTGTCTACGGTTCGGTTTCACAAGCTTTGTCTCAAAGTAACAGTCATTCAAGAATCGTCAATTTGCAGGGGCATATTAACACACAAGGACATCTCTCAAGCTTAATTAAAATACTTTATTCTTATGTATATGAGGTGGCACCGTATGAGTGGCTAGATTGTAAACGGACCACTCTCTCATTTTCTATTTAATGCACTGTACATGTAACATAGATATTAAGAAATAGAAATCCTTTCTATCCTTTTCCAGCTTTCATCTCTGTCTTTCTTCTCTGCTTCTTGCTTCTCTCAAGAACCATTTCTACACCATCCTCGCAAGCTAAAGAAGAGGGGATTATTTGAAAATAAATGTTTAATTTTTTTTTAGGGGGATTATATAAATCAAGTGTCCATAGTAGTTAACACCCAACAATAGAGCTTGATTTTCTTTATTGTTATTACAGAAGAATGGTGTTTACAAGCAAACAATTGATTGAAACCTAGCAATATGGTTAAATATTAACAAAATTTTGAAGATGACAGTGATTACTAACGTGATCGCTGGTGACAACGGCGGTTGTTAGTGACAATAGCTGGTGGTGGTTGTTGACGATGATATATAAAAAATGAAATATAACTCTCTAGTTCTCTTTATTTTCTTCCTCCCTCTAATGTGAAGAATGAGACTTTATTTATAGACTTTTTAGAATGACATTTTGGTAATTTGAACCATAATCTAAACGTGATTCCCTCGACCATGAAGTATTTTTTCAGCATTTAAGTGGTTTAATGATGTCGGAATTATGTGATATTGGGCTTGTTGGATTTGTATTGTCGAATCATTTATTTGACTAAGATTTAAAGTTCAAATGAACATTAATATTATAATCTTAAAAACTTTTTAATTTAAAGATTACCTAAATATTCAAATATGATAGGTTGTAGAGCTATATGATTTTAATTTAAAGCATTAATATCCCCTTGGTGTATGTGTTTTGCTGATGATATTCTTCTTGTTGATAAGACTAGAGAGGGAGTTCAAGGTAAACTTGACTTATGGAGATCAACCTTAGAGTTTAAAGGTTTTCACTTGAGTAGATCTAAAACTGAATATATTGAGTGTAATTGTAATAGCAATAAACCTAATGAGGGGATTGTGACTTTGGGCGATCAAGTCATTAATAAGAATACACGTTTTAGATATCTTGGTTCTATTGTTCAAAATGATGGTGTAATAGATGGGGATATTATCAGCATAATTCAAGTTGAATGGTTGAAGTGGAGGAATGCATTGAGCTTATTGTGCGATAGAAAAGTCCACCTCAAACTTAAGTGAAAATTCTATAAGATGGTGGTGAGACATGCAATACTATATGGTGCTGAATGTTGGCCATTAAAAGAGAAGCATAATACTAAGTTAAGTGTTGTAGAAATGAGGATGCTTAAGTGGATGAGTGGTTTGACCCTTAGAGATAGGATACGAAATGAGCATATACGTGAAAAGGTTGGAGTAGACCTAAAAAGACTTGGTTAGAAAATATTAGAGAGAGTCGCCTTAGATGGTTTGGTCACATTATGTGAGATCTCGTTCCCTTACTGTTCCTCTCTGATTTGGATTTTCCTCCCAGGATCGTCCAGGACGATGTTGAGATCGTCCAGGCCGATCAGTGCATTGAAAACAGCTGATTTCTGGAGTGCTTTCTGGAATGATTTCTGGACAGGATCGTCCAGGATGATGTTGAGATCGTCCAGGCCGATCTGTACTGTTCAAAATTTCGTCCTGAGCATAGCCCTAGAATGGTTCAGGACGATCAAACTTGGTCTGATCGTCCTGGAACGATCTGGCG
The DNA here is from genome assembly GCA_016618105.1 of Dendrobium huoshanense. Lineage (NCBI taxonomy): Eukaryota > Viridiplantae > Streptophyta > Magnoliopsida > Asparagales > Orchidaceae > Dendrobium > Dendrobium huoshanense. The sequence continues at coordinate 6,847,799 of CM028352.1, read as the reverse complement.
ATCGGCCGGGCCGATCAGCTTTATGATTTAAGCAAATCAGCTCGTTTTGAGGAGAGAGAAAAATCATTTTTTATAAAATCAGATATTTTGAGGAGAGAGAAAGAGAAAGGGAAAAGAGGAAAAGCTTGGTTTTGGAGGCCGCGGAGCGCTTTTCGTCCGACGCCGCTGTTGGGAAAAGTGAAGATCTCGTGGTAAGGACTCCGAATCCTGTTTCTGTTTTCAGAGATATTGAGTTTTGATCGAGTTGTGCACTGTTTTGTGTTTTCGTAGTCGAATTTTGGACATGATTTTGATTTGACACAACTTTCACTGCACAACTTTTGGTATGTTATAGATATGACTATTGTACACGATTTGACTATGTTTTACAAAGATTTTACCGGTCGGAATTGATTCTACGCGATTTTAATCGAATAGAAAAATATCAGGACTTGATTTGATTTGGATTCTATAGAATAATAGTCTTGTATTGATGTCGTTGATATTCTTTTGTAATTTGGAGAAATTTGGAATTTGTGCTTTTTGCAGGATTTTTGTGTAAATTTGATAGACTGCCGTTACTCTGCCCGATTTTCGTAATTTTTCTGATTTGTCTGAGATTGATAGATTGAATAGATATGAATGTGAATATTGATATGATTACTTTAATATTGACTATTGAAATGATTATTGATTGATTATTGATACTGAATCACGTATGACCTGGTTGAACATTGGTTGTAGATTGATTTGACCTATACAGGATGGTGGGCCGACGGGCTTTCCTTTAAACCATTGATTATTGATATAACGATGGGAGTCATAAGGAGTTTATAGATATGCCGACGGGCGGCCGACGGGCAATAGAGTGACGACTCTTTTTATTGAAACCAACGTATAGATCTACAACAACAATATGGATTCTACAACAGCAACATAGCCAGTTGATTGTACTTGTTCAGTATTATAGTATTGAAATGCATGTTTACTGTATTGACGTACGGATTTAGTATTTTATCGAGATTTCTGTTTTATTGATTTGATCGGATTTACTATTATGTACGGATTTATAGATTTCATAGATTGATCGTTGAGCATGGATAATATTGATTATCGATTATTGACATTGATTTGAATAGACTCATTGATACTATTGATTCTGCATTGTATTGATTGCTACATTGGGATTATTGATAGGATATCGTATTGCTTTTCCGATTGATTTTATCGACTTGGTAGTATAGATTATAATTGATTTGACGGATTGATTTGACGGACGGATTGACCAATTTGACGGATTGATTGATTTTCTACTGTGTATGGATTTCTTCGAGATTGACGTGTATTGATTAAATTGATTTATCGATCTGCCTGCCGCTGCATTGACTAGTTTTATTGACTATTGATTTCCGGATTGCATTGACTCATTGACCATTGACTGTACAGATCTGATTGATTGACATGCATATTGATAGCATCGCCGTGCTTTGATTTCAGTTATAGGTATTAGGTGACCTGCTGGGCTTTATAAAGCTCATTATATGTGGTTGATATTTTCAGGTCAGGGCTTGGGAGCAGGAGATAGGAATTGATCCAGATCTTCAGGTTTTGTTCTTTTGGTGATTTTGATTCTTTTGTACTCAGGACAGGATAGATTTCTTTACTTGTATTGATAATATAGTTCCTGAGTGTTGTACATGACCTTTTGAGATATGAATCGACTTGTATATTGATGTTTTGAATGTTATAGATGTTGTTAGATTGTTTAATTGAAGGTTTTAGATAACTCTGGTAAATTGTTTGAGTAATTGATTGATATTCTTTCCAAGTTAGATCTTGGGGCATGACAATTGGTATCAGAGCAGTGTTATTGGAAGAATGGATTGTTACCAGAGTTGTAGGTTTGGATTGAGAATTGGGTAGATTGGGTAGCTTTAAGAGCATCATTGGCATACATCGTTGCATGTGTGTATCATTTGTTCTGAATTATGCAGGTGAAAAGATATGGATCCTACGGCAGAATCCAGTGTACCGAATGAGCAACACAGCGCAGCTCCAGTACATTCAGAGAGTATGATGCAGTTGGCTACTGCGATAGCACATGTTATGGGTGATGCGCAGAGCAAGATGAGTGGGAGCAAAGAAGAAGAGGCAGACAGACACTTGCAGATGTTTCACAAGCTGAAGCCTCCGTTGTTCAAAGGGGCTGTGGGACTCCAAGCTGCTGAGGATTGGATCATGAGGGTGGAAAAGATTTTTGACAGCATGCAGTGTCCGGGGAATAGAAAAGTACCATTGGCTGTATTCCTGTTTGAGGGTGAGGCAGAGAGATGGCGGATCGGACAACAGAGAGAGAAATTTCAGGGGAAGACTAATGCTGAGATCACCTAGGATGAGTTCACCGCAGTATTCAGGATGTGGTTTGTACCACCGTCAGCTCAATGACAGATGCAGGAAGCTTTCATGAGATTGGAGCAAGGCCGCAAGTCAGTAATGCAGTACGAGGCCAAGTTTACTGCACTTGCGAGGTATGCTACTCATTTGATTCCTACTGCTGAAGAAAAGTGTTATAGATTCCTGCACGGATTGAATAGAGAGCTGAGACACCCACTTGTACCCTTTCGGATCCATGAGTTTTCTGAGCTGGTGGAGCGGGCCCGATTGATAGAGATTGATTTGGCGACACCGGTATCGAGGTACGAGGATACCAGGAGGAGGAGAGATGAGGTACGACGAGATGATTCTGGTAGAGACAGAGATAGAGAGAAGAAAAGCAGGTACGATGATTTGAAGGGATTTGCATTGGGATATGCATCACGATCTGCATCAGTAGTATCGTCTGGTAGTTCAGGAGTGTGCATTCATTGTGGTAGACGACATGCAGGTCGGTGCTACCTGTTGACGGGGCAGTGTTTTCACTGTGGACAGCAAGGGCACAGAGCAGCAGATTGTCCTCAGAAAGGACTGGGTGGAAGGACTGATTCTGGCACGGGTACAGGACAGCAGAGGACTGTTGGCTCGAGAGCTTATAGTGAGAGATCAGGGAACCGGATGGATGATAGGGCTGTCAGAGATCAGAGGGAGACAGTTGCGCCACGACCTCCTGTGGTGTCACGCATCTACAGTTTACAGAGTGTACAGCGTAGTGAGGATCAACAACGACTAGAAGGTTCTACTGGTAAGATTGATTTGACTAACCGATTGACATTGACATATGAACATTGCATACTGACATGTGATTGATTGCATTGTATGGATTTCGACGAGTTTTGATTTGGATTTGGATCGATTTGTTTTGCGTTGTTTTTGCTTCGTACCTGTAGGGAAATGTCGGGACGACATTTTTCTAAGGTGGGGAGATTGTGAGATCTCGTTCCCTTACTGTTCCTCTCTGATTTGGATTTTCCTCCCAGGATCGTCCAGGACGATGTTGAGATCGTCCAGGCCGATCAGTGCATTGAAAACAGCTGATTTCTGGAGTGCTTTCTGGAATGATTTCTGGACAGGATCGTCCAGGACGATGTTGAGATCATCCAGGCCGATCTGTACTGTTCAAAATTTTGTCCTGAGCATAGCCCTGGAACGGTTCAGGACGATCAAACTTGGTCTGATCGTCCTGGGACGATCTGGCGATCGGCCGGGCCGATCAACTTTATGATTTAAGCAAATCAGCTCTTTTTGAGGATAGAGAAAAATCATTTTTTATAAAATCAGATATTTTGAGGAGAGAGAAAGAGAAAGGGAAAAGAGGAAAAGCTTGGTTTTGGAGGCCGCGGAGCTCTTTTCGTCCGACGCCGCTGTTGGGAAAAGTGAAGATCTCGTGGTAAGGACTCCGAATCCTGTTTCTGTTTTCAGAGATATTGAGTTTTGATCGAGTTGTGCACTGTTTTGTGTTTTCGTAGTCAAATTTTGGACATGATTTTGATTTGACACAACTTTCACCGCACAACTTTTGGTATGTTATAGATATGACTATTGTACACGATTTGACTATGTTTTACAAAGATTTTACCGGTCGGAATTAATTCTACGTGATTTTAATCGAATATAAAAATATCATGACTTGATTTGATTTGGATTCTATAGAATAATAGTCTTGTATTGATGTCGTTGATATTTTATTGTAATTTGGAAAAATTTGGAATTTGTGTTTTTTGCAGGATTTTTGTGTAAATTTGATAGGCTGCCGTTACTCTGCCCGATTTTCATAATTTTTCTGATTTGTTTGAGATTGATAGATTGAATAGATATGAATGTGAATATTGATATGATTGCTTTAATATTGACTATTGAAATGATTATTGATTGATTATTAATACTGAATCACGTATGACCTGGTTGAACGTTGGTTGTAGATTGATTTGACCTGTACAGGATGGTGGGCCGACGGGCTTTCCTTTAAACCATTGATCATTGATATAACGATGGTAGTCATAAGGAGTTTATAGATATGCCGACGGGCGGCCGATGGGCGGCCGACGGGCAATAGAGTGACGACTCTTTTTATTGAAACCAACGTATGGATCTACAACAGCAATATGGATTCTACAACAACAACATAGCCAGTTGATTGTACTTGTTTAGTATTATAGTATTGAAATGCATGTTTACTGTATTGACGTACGGATTTAGTGTTTTATCGAGATTTCTGCTTTATTGATTTGATCGGATTTACTGTTATGTACGGATTTATAGATTTCATAGATTGATCGTTGAGCATGGATAATATTGATTATCGATTATTGACATTGATTTGAATAGACTCATTGATACTATTGATTCTGCATTGTATTGATTGCTACATTGGGATTATTGATAGGATATTGTATTGCTTTTCCGATTGATTTTATCGACTTAGTAGTATAGATTAGAATTGATTTGACGGACGGATTGACCGATTTGACGGATTGATTGATTTTCTACTGTGTACGGATTTCTTCGAGATTGACGTGTATTGATTAAATTGATTTATCGATCTGCCTGCCGCTGCATTGACTGGTTTTATTGACTATTGATTTCCGGATTGCATTGACTCATTGACCATTGACTGTACAGATCTGATTGATTGACATGCATATTGATAGCATCGCCGTGCTTTGATTTCAGTTATAGGTATTAGGTGACCTGCTGGGCTTTGTAAAGCTCATTATATGTGGTTGATATTTTCAGGTCAGGGCTTGGGAGCAGGAGATAGGAATTGATCCAGATCTTCAGGTTTTGTTCTTTTGGTGATTTTGATTCTTTTGTACTCAGGACAGGATAGATTTCTTTACTTGTATTGATAGTATAGTTCCTGAGTGTTGTACATGACCTTTTGAGATATGAATCGACTTGTATATTGATGTTTTGAATGTTATAGATGTTGTTAGATTGTTTAATTGAAGGTTTTAGATAACTCTGGTAAATTGTTTGAGTAATTGATTGACATTCTTTCCAAGTTAGATCTTGGGGCATGACATATTAAACAGAGGCCTTCCGATAACCCGATTAGGAAAGTTGAGGTATTATATTCGACTTATGTTAAAAAATATAGAGATAGACCTAAAAAGACTTGGTTAGAAAATATTAGAAATGATATTTTTTAATTAGATTTAAACGAGAATTTGACTTTTAACCGTACACTATGACGAATAAGAATTCATTTAGCCGGCCCCCACACAGTGAGACAAAAGCTAGGACAATCCCGAGATCGTACTGGACGATATTTGGCACTGGAATTGAGTGTTTAGGGTTTCCTGAAGCCCTCTTTTGAAGCATATCGTACGGAACGATCATGCGATCGTCCTAGATCATATTTGACGTCGAAATAGAATTTTTAGAAATTTATGAAGCACACTTTTTAACCACACGTACAGGACGATCTTGCGATATTATTATTGTTGTTGTTGTATTATTGATAAAAATCAACAATATGATAGGCTGTAAATAATGATTAACTATTTGCTAAATTTACACAAATATAAGAAAGATCATTTTAAAAAATATTTATTTGAATAAGATACACATATCCTTTCACCCATACTTTTAATCAATTTAACTCCCAAAAAGATCACATTACCTAATAATTATACCAACCGCACAGTAATGGAAGGTAAGGCCCAAGCTCGAAACAATCATTTGCATTAAGGAATCAAGGGATGCGGCGTGTGCATCGTGCTACGTGTGTACCCAAATCGATCGTCGGATTAAGATCAACCGGCAGCCAGCTCTCCGAACCGATATGACCGACTCGTGAGAGCGGCACGTGGCTCCTAATCCAAATTGGTCTTCGGCGAGCCATTTCTTTATTTATTTGTACAGTGAGCGAGAGAGTTGGGGAAGGCATCGGTGGTCGTCCCTTTCACCACCTCTGCCTACGATTATTATAGCATTTTCTTATTCTCAGGCTATTATCAATAAGTCTAGGGCATTTCTCGTTCTTTCATGGATTTTCATTGACCTAGATGTCTCTAAAATTTCCCTTCGCAGGTAGTCAATCTTCTCTTCGTTTTATTCGGTGTTTAAGGTAAAGTCCGTGGGATCTTTGAGGATTCTGGCTCCCAATCCAGTCGCTTACGTTTTCTCCACCGTGAAAGATCAGTTTTTTTTATTCTTGTTTCTTGCGATTGTTTTGACTCGGTGTATGTGTGTTGCATGCCTTGGTAAAAGATTCCTGGTTAAATATATTTGTTATAAAGTGGACCGTAGGATGTTTTAGTTTATTTTTGATATCTGGAATAGTGGTGTTTGCATCAATTTCTGCTGGGAAGTTTTCATGGGAGAGATTACCTGATAATTTGGGCGATCTTCCAGCACTTATTGTGCTAAGGTGTTGCATATACATTTAAGAGCAGGGAATAATGATGTTTTTTTTTTCACGTTTGTGCTTTCCTATCATTTTTAAGTGATAGGGAAAAAAAATCATGTTTTGCAGAATTTTGTGATTCTCTTTATGATACATGCTTATTGGCTGGCAGATTTCTTCTTTATTTTGAAATTTCTAGCACCTTAATAAAGCTTTTTGTGATTGACATTTAATGACTCCGACCTTATATTGATATTTACGTTATTTAGTTATCATTCTTGCATAGTACATGCAATTAACACCCAGATTCATTGTGATCTACGCACATATTGTGGTCTATAACGTAGTTTCTTATATGCTTCAGTAATTGCACAGCACTGGTGTTGTCCCAAAATTTTTCCTAGTTTTTAGATGCAATTTAAAACATATCATTGTAACAATAAAATCTGTTTTTGTTCTTACACATTGTATTTAACAATCAGTTAGTTATTATGACACTGTTCTTAAACTGTTATATATATATATATATATATATATATATATATATATATATATATATATATATATATATATATATATATATATATATATATATATATATATATATATATATATATATATATATATATATATAAAACCTTTTGCTAAGTTTGGATGAAGGGAAAACATTGTAAAGGACGTGAATATTAGATTGGATACAGTTTTATGAATATTGTTGATGCACTTCTAATCACCCCTACTTCTATTTATTTTCCTCTCCATGTTTCCCCTATATTTAGTTAATATTATTAACTTAAGCTAAAAAAAAAATGTTTCGCCTATATTTAAAATTCCAAATTCAGCACATGTTGATTTTCTTACAGTTGATGCATGCATCCTTCCTATCATCTTTGGACCATGCCTCAGCAAAATTATATATTGTACTTAAATGAAAAACACATTACATTGATTTCCAAATTTTCCATCATAAATCTTGTTACTTTTTCTCCTTTTGATGTATGGTTGTTTGGCTGTTGGGGTTGTGTCTTGACATCCACAGTTTATTTTCTTAATTTTTGTTTAAGAAATTTGCTTTTATCAGCTGTTATTTTTCCACTTCAATGGAAGTTAGTAGCCAGAAAAATTGTTGTTGTATGATGTTTATGAGTTGTCAACTTTCCATCCTTATAATAGATGGAATTAAAATTCTGTCGTGATTAATGGATATTTATTCATAATTGGTACTATTTCAACTGTGTATTTTGCTGGGTTACATTATCTTTTGGTGCTGATTGACATTTTTTTCAGTTTGTTAGGTACTCCTGTTATTTGGGATTGTTGATGTGCATGTGATAGTTGGTTTCAAACAACCCCCAAGTTTTTTCTCAAAGGAATTTATCAGTTTTTATCTGAATTACTTAAAATAGCTAAGACGGGTGCTCTTTGTTGCGTGGCCGCTGGGCCACATGAGGCAAAATCTAACTCAGGTGGTAGGGAAATTTCTATGCATTCTAGTGAACCCCATTGGAGAGTTAACTCAAGCTTCTCACCTCCATTATCAAGGAGATGGGATTGCAGGGATCAGTCAGATGGATTATCACAGGAAATGCCTACTGTTCCTTTATATGGATCATCACTATCTTCTCATAGCAAAAGAAGTAGAAGTGTGATGAGCAGTGATCAATATGCTAATCATCATCATTCTGCATCTGATGGAGCACTTTCTTATTTTGAGAGCCCTTCCAACAATTTACAAGCATCTCGGTGGACGCCACCTGCGCAAAGATATGATCTTAGTGAATTCTCCACACCTGCCGCAGGTATGATCCATTAATTTTTTCTCCATTTTTTTACATTCAAAGTTAGTGTAGATTGTCTATAAAAAAATATGACTATTCAGCGTGGATAGATGTTTGTTATGTAGCCTCTTATTTGCGATAAGGTTGACTTTCTGGTAAGCCAAATTAGATAAACTTTTAGCAACCAAATGCAATGAGAATTCAGATGGACAATTCTCAGAAACGACAATGCTATGGTTTGGTTTCATAGCTATTGCGTAAATAATATTTTACTGCTATTTTGCATTATCTATTTTAATCATTTCTTGGCTTTTTGTTCCACATGCTCATATGTTATATATTAAGAAATGCTGACTATTGCTAGTTTTAGTCCACCAATAATGTCTCTGCTTTAGTGCTAAGTTTGTGATGACTTCACAAGCTTGAGAAGTTAGAGTTCTACTACTTTCATCTTGTGCAACGGGAAACTAATTTTTTGGTTATTGTATGGGCATTTGTAGGCCAATAAATAGGTTAAGACGGATCAAATATCCACCGGTGACTAGGGGCCATAGTGCTGATCCATTTGTTCTTTTATAATTTTGCATTTCATCTATTTGTTTGGTATGCTATGTCTCATGATTGGGGTTAATTCACCTTTGCCATGTCATTCTTTTGGAAAACTAATAGATAATAGAACATTTGATCAAATTAAATGGTGTTAATGACATATTTCTCCGCTTTCTTGTTTATCTCCACATAATTTATCATTTGTTATTTGATTGTTGAGATGTATACTTTTGATAAAAGTGTAAAAAATATGAAGATGTAATTGGTAGTTAGCAAAGCTGGGCTATAGCTTCTAATTGTTAAATGGTATCAATAAAAGCTGAACACATTATTTTAAATTTTTATTTAATGAGGATTTTATTGTAGGAAGATCACGCATGGAGGCAATTTCTTGTTAAGGCAAGTCATAAAAAAGGTTAAGAGTATCTAATGGACCTTTCACTACAAGAAAACCAGCTATTTGCGGCGGCCAAATCTGGCACAATATCCGAGAAATCCGTCGCAAATCATGTTTTGCAGCGGATTTGCAACGGATACGGTTCCAATGCTAAAATGATTTTCACAAACATAGTTGCAACGGACAAAATCCGTTGCAAAGTTTTTGCGGTGGATTTGTGACGGAATAAAACGACGACTTCGTTTTTGTGGTCAGCTGCATATTCCGTCACAAATTGCGGTGGATAATTCAATGCAAATTGTGACGGATAAGTCCGTCACAAACGTCTATGCCAAAACGTAGTATCAGCATTTGCGGCAGATTTTACGTTGCAAATCCACCGCAAACATATAGCATAACAAATAAAAAAGCTCTTACTATCATTATTTGGGCTTTCTAATATTGACAAATCCGCCACAAATCCACCGCAAACCTGTAGCATAATAAATAAAAAAAGTTCTTACTATCATTATTTGAGCTTTCTAAGATTCACAATCCAAGCATTTATAAAAAATAGTTATGCAAAGTAAATATAATCAAAGAGTACTATGCAAATTACGCAAATTAATGAACAAACAACAATATTCAATAAAATTCAATAAAAGTTATAACATTATTATGATTTCAACATAACTTATACATCAAATGTATCAAAAGCCATCTCAGGCGACAATCTAATCGGAATCTGCATGCTCGGTGTCCTGCTCGGTCGATGGTGGCGCCATTTGAGATCCGCTAATCCGCTTGCTCAATCTTATAAGCTCCTCCAATATCTAAGTGTTCATGTCCACTTGAGTTTTTCAGACATTTTTTAACCTGCTTCTAAGCTAGCCACTTATTGGCTAACTAAACTTCCTAGCTTCCTGTGGAGTGGTGGCAGAAGAGGACTGTCCCTCGTATACGGAGGCCTGCAAGCCTAATCCATAAATTCTCCCCTTCTGCATTTCGTCTACCGCCTACGTCCAAGTGTAGTAGTCAGAAACATCTGCAGAACATGTAGAGAATCCCTCTCTAGCTCCCGCCTGGCTCTCTTAAAGCCGTTTATACTTATCCTACGAACAAAATATAATATCAGATTAATCATTATATAATCGTTGCTTACAATATTTCTGCAAGTATAATATTCTTATACACTTACATATGCCCTCTTGGCTCGCTCATCTACCCACTGCTGGTCCTGCTGACGCTTATAAGTGTGACTGTGTAACTCAATCGCAGTGGATTCTCTGCAAAGCATTTCATTCTGCAATATACTTAGATTACAATGTATATACAAAGAAATTATTAAAATTTATAAAAGTTCTTACCAAACGTCGTCTATGTTTAGTGTGTGGAACTTAGCCCCCAGTATGTAGGGAGCTTCCCAGGCCTTCGACGTTAGAAGCACTATTTGCTTGTTTTGCTCCCTACTCGTTGTGCAGTCTGGGCTACCCCAAGCACTTTTGAGCTCAACCTATACACACTGGCCAAGCAGATGTTCGCTGTATAGTCTGGGCTACCCCAAGCACTCAACAAATTCTCATTTAGATATAATAAATAAAAGTCATTTTTAATATTTTCTAACCTAGCCTTTTTAGGTTTACCTCTACCTTTCTTAACGTAGGTCAAATATAATATATCTACTCTCCTAACCGGGTCATTAGAAGGCTGCCGTTTTATGTGACTAAATCATCTAAGGTGACTCTCTCTAATATTATCTTCCACTGGAGTTACTCCAACCTTTTCGCGTATATGCTCATTTCATATCCTGTCTCTAAGATTAAAGCTACTCATCCACCTGAGCATCCTCATCTATGCAACACTTAACTTAATATTATGCTTCTCTTTTAATGGCCAACATTCTGCGCCATAAAGCATTGCAAGTCTAACCACCATCTTATATAATTTTCCCTTAAGTTTGGGTGGTGCTTTTCTAACACACAACAAGCCCGATGCATTCCTCCACTTCAAGCATCCAACTTGAATTTTACTAATAATATCCCAATCTATGTCACCATCACTCTGAAAAATAGACCAAAGATATCTAAAATGTGTACTCTTATTAATGACTTGATCGCTCAAAGTCACAAACCAGCCACAAGATGTATTACTACTAAAATTACAATCTTTGTATTCGGTTTTAGATATACTCAAACGAAAACTTTTAGTCTCTAAGGTTGACCTCTATAAGTCAAGTTTACCTTCAACTCCTTCTTTAGTTTTATCAACAAGATGAATATCGTCAGCAAAAAGCATACACCGGTGATCATCATTTTGCAAATCTCTAGTAAGAACAGCCATGACTAAAGCTAAAAGATAAGGGCTTAAGGCTGATGCTTGATGTAATCCAACATAAATTGGAAAATACTTAGGTCAAGTTATCTTCACAGTGAGCGAGCTCTGGTTGTTACATCTGATCCACTAACAAAACCTTTGTTTCCCTCTTTTTGCACTAAACACCAGATTTAGTAAACCTTTAGTTTGACAGATTTAAGGGTTTTGGCGGAAGAAGCTTGCGAAAGGGAGAAAGTTACTATCCCAGCAAGTGAGCTCCTGTTGTTGCTTCAAATCTCGATCCAATAGGAAGGACGTCGTAGAAGGAGTGAAGTCAAATAGCGAACAGTCACGTCGATGAGGACTCGTGAGCAAGGAATGTCAGCAAGGGGCTAGTTGTTGCTGGCGCGGGGGCGGATGAACAAACGAAGTTGAGAGCGAATGAAATATATGAGCTGGATATCGATTTAGATAAACTTATTTGAGGCGGAATTGCGGCGGAAAATCCGTCACAAATCCGCCGCAATTCCGTCACAAATTTTGTGATGCAAATTTCCGCCACAAATCTGCCGCAATTTTGTCGAAAAATTGCCCGTCGCAAACCACTGATTTTCCTCTAGTGTTTGTATGATTTTCATTGATCTTAATGCATGTGATTAAGCATCACAAATTATTTTGGTACGTGTTTAGAAGAAAAATTGTTTTAAAGATATGTTGAAGTTGTTAATATAGATATAAAAATTGTTTTATTTTTTTTTTAATTTAGCGCTGATTAGTATTGAAAATAGTAGTAGAGCATTGTATAAGTAGTAACGGAGTGACCAAGTGCTTGCAATCTAAGCAAGATAAAATTTAGGATGAATTTTATTTTTATTTGTTTGTATTGGTTTTGTAGATTTTTTCTAAATATTTTTATTGTTATGTACCTTGGCCTATATTATTTATAAATTACAAAGTGTTGTGATGTAGGACATCTTACTGGTAATTTAGAATAATGCCTGAAACTTTTAAGATATAGTGGATAAAATGAGTAGATATGTAGTTAAGGGGATGTGAAATTGATGATCAAGTGATAATTATGAGTGTGATATTTAAGTTTTTTTATTTTATTATACAATCTAATAAAGGCATGAATGAGAGCATGAACTTTATAGAAAAAAGTAGGTTATTTGAAATGAAAAAAAGGTTTTTAAAGAGTGTCATGTGCTAAGAGAATGCCATATTAATTTAAAGACGAATTTTGAAAAATCACTCTTTAATTGATAATACCAGATGAATTTAAATGTTAAACAAAAAGTAGTTGATAGTGAAGTAGTGTTTTAAGGTGAGTTTGTGCTAAAGCTAAGAAGGATATTGTTAGGCATAATACTATTGAATAGATGGTGAGAATAATATCTATTGAATATAAGGTTATTTGAAAATAGAGTTGTGGAGTGTACCAAATAGTTTTTAGCCGCAATAAAAGTACATCAGTAATTGGCATTAAATTTATATATATTTTTTCATTTGTTAAGCAAAGCTTAAGAATGATATTTAGAGGGAGATATAATCCATTCTATATACCCCAATATAGTTCTAATATAACTACTCAATCAAATGAAAAATTAAGACTATGGAGGAATACTTCAAAAGATAAGCATCCGAAGATTAATAGATGAAAGATTGATAACATGATAGATAGTTTAATTGGCGTGAAACTAATAAGTATTAGTCAATAATAATTGAAGATTCAGTTATATCTATGTGTGATTTCTTGGACCCTATTATTGAAAGAGCGGGAATATCAAGTAAGATTTAGCTTTTAGAATTACATTGGAGAAGTGTCTTAAATATTATAAAAAGTGAGAATACCACTGAGACATTGATGCATTTTAATAAATTATAGTTTGATTAGTTATTCTATATAAATGTAAGCGTTTTAATAATTATTAAGTTTTTGACAATCAAGTTGAATGGTAAACCCGAGAAGTTGAAGTTAGTGCGTGGTAAAATTAGAAATAATAAAATTGGAAATGATCATCTTAGACGGACTTTGAGAGTAATATAAATGGAGGAATAAGTTGTAGAAATTAGTTATGTTACATCCATTACCTATATGGTAATATTATGATGTATAAAATAAAATTATCATATTTTCACACAAAAATATTAATTAATCACACATATAATATGCATGAGCTATATAATTAAAATCTAAGAATATTTCTTATATAAACAAAAATAGTATTTGAAAGGTTTAATAGGGGAAACAAAACCAAATGAAGACTTAGGTAGGTTGGGCAATGAATGGAGATTGGAGAGCAAAGATGCACTAATAAGTGAGTAATTGCCTAATTGGAATTAGCAAAAAAGGATTACTAAGACAAATTTATTCCAAAAGTATCATACCTAAAATTTTGCAAAGATTTGCGCATTAATGCCATGTCTAGTACTCAGCAAAAATGGATGGAGAGAATTCATAAAGCTAACTCAAATAATTAGGATAATGCTAATGATGATAATGAGTTTTTTGTTGAAACTCTTGAAAATTTTAATTTTTGGTTATAATTTATGGATATAAATTGGAACTTATTTTTGGAAATGAGTCTTCATTGCTAGATTTGGGATGATATAGATTTTAGGTTCTAGGGTTTTCAAATGCAACTATGTGATATGATGTACAAAATAATATATACAAAATCAAAATTTGTTGTTCTCAAACTATCTACGTAAAAAAATATTCATCACTTTTGATGAAACAAGAATGAGCCACACAATTCAAGCAAATAATAATAATAATGATTTCTTAATGATTTATTAATGTTATGTGTGAAAAAGTGGCTAGTGATATTAAGAATATTGTAAAAGATGTGCTTGGAGTATCAAAGGAAAAATCTCCTAATAGTAAAAATAGTTGGTGGTGGAATCCAAATGTGCAAGAAAAGATTAAGAATAAGAAAATTTGTTATAAAAATGTGTTTAATTTTAAAAATTCTGATAATTGGGAAAGATATAAAGAGGCTCATAAGAAATCTAAAAAAGTAATATGCGATGTAAAGACCTTAGCTTTTAGTGATTTATATAATAGATTAGACACTAAGGAGGGAGGAAGATATATGTATAAGTTAGCCAAGCAAAGAGATAGGAGTAGTAAGGATTTAGTTCAAGTGAAGTGTATTAAGGATGAAGATCAAAAAATACTTTTCTTAGAAGATGATATTCAATAAAGGTGGATGAGATATTTTGCTAAACTTTTTAATGAAAATTGTGAAAATAAGATTGATTATAGTGACCTTAGCATCCTAAATGAAAATAAAGATTTTTGTTTTTATCGGCGTATTAGTAAAATCGAAGTTAGAGAGGCTTTAAAGAAAATGAAGGGTGTAAAAGCTGTTGGACCTGATGATATTCCAATAGAGGTGTGGAAATGCTTAGGAGATGAAGGAATTTCTTGGCTTACTAAACTTTTTAATACTATTTTGAAGACTAAAAAGATGCAAGATGAGTGGAGAATGAGTGTTAATTCATATTTTTAAGAATAAAGGTGATGCACAAGATTGTGCGAATTATAGAGGAATTTAGTTAATGGCGTCATATTTTAAAACTATGGGAGCGAGTTATGGAGCATAGGTTGTGGCGTGATACTAATGTTTCTCAAAATCAATTTGGATTCATGCCGGGTAGGTCGACTATGGAAGCCATACATTTATTAAGAGGTTTGATGGAGAGTATAGAGAAAATAAGGAGGATCTACATATGATATTTATTGATTTAGAAAAAGCATATGATAAAGTTCCAAGAGAAGTGCTATGGAGAGTTCTTGAAAAGAAAGGAGTTAATAATGCTTATATTCAAATCATTAAAGATATGTATGTAGGAGCTATTACTTGTGTTCAAACTATAAGATTAGAGAGAGTCGCCTTAGATGGTTTGGTCACATAAAACGGCGGCCTTATAATGACCCGGTTAGGAGAGTAAAGGTATTAGATTTGACTTATGTTAAGAAAGGTAGAGGCAGACCTAAAGACTTGGTTAGAAAATATTAGGAATGACCTTTCTTTATTAGATTTAAACGAGAATTTGACCTTTAATAGGACACTATGGAGAAAAAAGATTCATGTAACTGACCCCACGTAGTGGGATAAAGGCTTGATGTTGTTATTGTAGGAATTCAAGATCAAGAAAAATTACACATCAATTGTAATATTGTAATATGAAAGTCTAAACTGTATGAAATTTGATTAAATTCACTAGTACAGGTGGTCCAATCATTAAAAATATCAAAGAGAAAAGTTCAAGGAAAGCAATTATAAAAATATCGATACAAGCCTCATGCTGATATAAAGAGATAACTTCCACTGGAAATTGATAATTACTGCTGGCATTATGTTAGAAAGATTTGCATCCAATCAACACTCAAGCACAATGAGGTACCAATATACTCTTATGGAAAAATTACATTGAAAATTGATCTTTATAGTTTATATGTCTAAGGACCTTTAGGTTGTGATGTTTTGAAGATAGATGTAGATGTCGATCCTTGACTAGATGTATTAGATTTTTTTGTTTGCAACATTTTGGATGGTTTAACAACTAAAATATCATCTGTCATCACATTAAAGTCTTCTCCTTCTTCTTCAGCAAGGTTGACATTTGATATGTCATTAAACTGTTCCTTTAAATCTTTTTTTTTCAACATGGATGCCTTAATTTCAGACTTCACGTGCTCAGGACAGTTAGAGCAAGGCCTTGCATTCCTAAAACCCCCAACGAGGTGTTGTTTGTGGCGTGTAATTCCACCTTTTGTTATTTTACCACAAAAAAATGCATGTCACACTGTTGTTGTCAGATTCATTTGTTAGTATAGCATATTTCCATGCTGGATCTTTTTTTAAAGATTGAACTGAATCTGACATTTTATGATCACCTAAAAGCAAACAAATTTATATAAAAGAAACATAATATTGTCCAAGAAACATAATATGGGGGCTGCCGGGGGTCCAAGGGGGCGCTGCCCCCTGGTCAGGTCGCGGGGTCAAAACAAGTTGGGTTTTAATTTTTGTAAGTTTCTACTTGAGTCAGCTCATTAATCAGCTTCTTCTAATGTTTCAGGGATTTAATTAAGTTCATTCCCCCTCTATTTGCCCTTGGTTCTTCACGCTTGGCTACCTTTTCCTTTCCCCTTCCCTGTGCCCCTTCGGTTCCTCCCCTGATGCTGTTTCCGTGGATGGTTCTTCTCCCTTTGCTTGCTGTTGATTCTGGTTCCCTTTCTGACTTTTCGGTTTGCTCCCTGGCTGCTTTCCCGTGGCTCCTTTACCTGGTTCATGTTTTGCCTTTTCGGTTTGCTCCCTGGCCGCTTTTCTGGTTGTTTTACTCGGTTCCTGTGCTGCCTTTTGGGCTGCTTCCCTGGCCGTTTTACCTAGTTTATGTGCTGCCTTTTGGGCTGCTTTCCTGGCTGCTTTACCTGGTTCCTATGCTGTCTTTTTGTCTGCTGTTTTGAAATAAATACAAGGCTCTTTGGGTGTTGTTTTTTGGGGTTTTAATGTGGCTGTTTGGCTACCCTCTTTGGTCCTATAAATATGTGATGTTTAGTGAATAAAGAGAGTTTTTTTAGAGAGAGAATATATGGCTGATTTTTGGACATGAAAACCTGAGGTTTTTTGGAAAAGATTGAGAGCTTGTTCCACTCCTTTTACTTCTTGGGAAGGCTTGCGAGCTTCTCCTATCTTCGTCTTGGACTTCTTACCTCTTTCTTCTCTCCGCAAGTTTGACTTCACTTGTATCCTTCTTCTCGATGATTGGCAAACAACTTTAGGTGTTGTTTATTTCATATGTTTGTAAGTGTCAAGAGTTGTAAGTGTCATTTTATAATATTAAAGTTTGTTGTTTGTCGTATAAGTCGTATTTTGTCTAGTTTTGAGAACTTTATGTATTTTCTTATATTTTTATCCTAGGAAGTCTGTAATCTTTTTGCTTGCAAAAATTAGGAGATTTTTCCTAATTTTTGCATGCATCAGATTGTTAATAAGTTGCCCACTTGTGATTACAAACGGAGTATAGATTAGTCCATTGTCGAGTCTTCTTCATAAAGTGTATCGATTTCAATATGCATTATACGATCATGGTGCTTGGGATTATATGCGATATTGATGTCTGACTTGGTATCACAGTAGAGTCTCATATGACTTTATCATTCAATATATAAGGTGTTTAGGATAATTTTTAGGCATAGGAATTTGTAGATTCTCACACCATATATTAAATTCAGCTTATGCATTAAATCTTGATATCATGCTTATTTTTTAAATCTCCAAGTCATGAGATTTTTTTTATAGAAATGTGATATCTTGAAATTGATCTCCAATTAATCATACAACCTATAGAATTTGTATCTGTTTATGCTTAGAGAGTCAAATCCTCTCCTTTTTTGAATAAAATTTCTATGCATGAGGTTACCTTCACATATTGTAGAATTCTATATGATTCCCTAATGTGTGATTCTTTACGATTATGTATGAATTGATTCATTACATTAACAATGTAGGCAATGTCAGGTCTATGTTAGACCGGTCCATTGGACCGGTCCGCACGAGACCGGTAGTTCGCGAAATGTCGCGTGATCTCCGCCTCCCGTGGAGATCGGGCAGGCCGAACGCTCAAGAGGAGCATTTTAGGAAGCGTTTTTGAGGAAGTTTAGGAGGGAAATTGATTGTATGGACTGTTTAGGGAATTACTTTTGAATTGTATGCATTAAATAGTTGATTTTTCTAGGGTTTGGGGTATCTTGAATTTGGCTGAAATTTGAGATCTCTTAGATTTAGGTTTCTTTGGGCTCTAGCGGCGTCTAGATATTTGGGAGAGATCGATCCTCTCGAATTGAGGATCAATTGTATCTTTTCTATTTTGTTGCATCTCCTAGTGGAATACAAGTTTCTACTTGCGTTTTTCTCTCAGTTTTCCCTAAACTATGCTGTTTTCTGATAGGAAACACTTGGATTCCCAAGTGTTTCTCACCAAAACTGAAGTAGATCCGATGGAAAACTGCTGTCCACAGCAGAAAAACAGCAGAAATCTGCTGTTTACAGCAGAAAAACAGCACTTGTCCGGGAAAATCTGAGAGAAAACTCAAAGGAAAAGCGTGTATTTCACTAGTAGATGAATAAAAACAGCAAGATACAATTGATCCTCAATTCGAGAGGAGGATCGATCTCTCCCAAATCTCTAGACGCAGCTAGAGCCCAAAGAAACCTAAATCTACGAGATCTCAAATTTCAGCCAAATTCCAGATGCCCAAACCCTAGCAAAATCAACTATTTAATGCATACAAATCAAAAGGAATTCCCTAAACAGTCCCTACGTTCAAATTTCCTCCTAAAATCCATTCAAAAACCTTCCTAAAACAGCCCCGCAAGATGAGCGGCTCGCGCGGCATCCCGCACAGGTGGAGTTCTCTCCGCAGTTTTGCGGTTTCGCCGGTGAACCGGTCCCGCCTGGACCGGTCTAACAATACTCCCCTCCCAAAGATCCACCTTGTCCTCAAGGTGGAAATATGCTCGTGTTCCCGCGGAGGTTGCCATCCTTGAGGTGACTGAAAATCCTCACTGTATTGCTGAACCAAGGGCTGCATGGAAAGAGAAACATCTCCTTCCTCCTCCATCCTGATCACATCCAGCTTGTGTAGTCCCACCAAATAATCTTCCCCCACCTCTTGTATATCCCTAACCATGGTCTTAAGTGATTTCGTGGCTTTGGATATCCCTGCATCTCCCCTTATCACTATCTTTCTCCCATCCACCATTAATTCCATTGTGAGTGCTCCCCAATTGTCCTTGGTTTCCCCCAAGGTCTGCAACCATTTCATCCCCAGGATGACATCCGTACTCCCCAATTCCAAGGGAAGGAAGTCTTCCTTTACATGGATTCCTTGAATCTTCAGTACTACTCCTCGACAGACTCCTCTACCCATCTCCACCTTCCCCGTGCCCATCATCACTCCATAGCCTCCGGTATCCACTAACTCCATCCCCAATGACTCCACTAACTGGTTGGAAATAAAATTATGGGTTGCCCCACTGTCAATCAACACAATCACCTCGCGGTCAGCTATCTCTCCTCTCACTTTCATAGTGTGACTCGGGGTGAATCCCACTACAGAGTTGAGGGAGACTTCTGCCACATCCAGGTGCAGCTTCTCCTCCTCCTCATCAGATTTGCTGCCTCCTCCCTCCTCGTCTTCCTCATCTTCACAGACAAGGAGAACCTGAAGAGTTCGGTCCTTGCACCTGTGCCCCGGCATGCACTTCTCACCGCATCTGAAGCACAACCCCTTTGCTCTCTTGTCTTGCATTTCTTTTTCGGTCAGCCTTTTGAAATTTTTCCCACTCCCTCATTCTACTGGCTTCTCCCGGGTGGTCTCATTACTATTGCCTGATGCAGACCCCTTAGGTGCTAGAAGAGTGGTCGTCGTCCTGTAAGAGCCTCCTGAGCAGTTTCCTCGAGCCCCTCTTTCTGCTTTCTTTTGATCTTCTACCAACTGCGCCAGCTCCATAGCCTTTCCCAGGTTCCTCGGCTCCAGTACCCTGACTGCTGTTCGGATCTCTGGTTTCAGCCGCTTCATGAAGTTCCCTTCTAAGGCTGACTCTGAGATGTGATCCAGACGGCTAGCCAAATATTCGAATCTGTCCCGATAGTCAGCCACGGTCCCCTCCTGAGTCAGAGCAAAGAACTGCTCATAAAAGTCTCCTCCCCCATCGGCTCGGAAACGCTCTAATAAACAATCCTTGAACTCTCTCCAGTTCCTGATAGGTTCTCTCCTGTCTCTCCACTGATACCAGGCCAACGCCTTCCCTTCCAGACACAATCCTGCCGCCGTCAGCTTCTCATCGTCTGTCAGCCCGTTGACAGCAAAGTAACGCTCCACCTTGTAGATCCAGCCATGGCCATCTTCACCCTCAAAGATGGGCATCTTCAACTTCCTCACCTTCGGATCCCTTCCGTTACCCCGGAACTCTCCATAACCTCCCATTCCTCGAAGATGAGGCGCTCCCCAAGTGTCCCGGTCCTCCCTCCAACGCTGGTATCCGAGTTCGTCGTCATAATCCCCCCTTCCTCTTTCAAAATCAGCACCTCGACGCTGAAATTCAGCACCTCGACGCTGATATTCTTCTCTCCTTTCTCCAAAATCTGCACTACCTTCATATTCCCCCCGCCTGCCTCCGAAATTAACACCTCGACGCTGAAAATCAGCACCTCGACGCTGAAAATCAGCACCTCGACGCTGAAAATCAGCACCTCGACGGTCATTTCCCATGCTCATCTCCTCTCTAGAGATTGGCTCTAGAGGTGGCATGTCGTCGTCCCTTTCAAGAATCTCCACCTCCGGATTCCTCCTCCCCCGGATTGGGTTTGGATTTTCTCCTACGCCATGGCCGTCAGTAGTCTCTCTCACTTCCGATGTCTCCGGATTGGTCTTCATCTCCAATAGTTTCTTCATCATTTCTTACATAGCCGCAAACCTCCCTTCCAACCTGTCATCGACGCTCTGATACCAATTTGATAGGAAACACTTGATTCCCAAGTGTTTCTCACCAAAACTGAAGTAGATCCGATGGAAAACTGCTGTCCACAGTAGAAAAACAGCAGAAATCTGCTGTTTACAGCAGAAAAACAGCACTTGTCCGGGAAAATCTGAGAGAAAACTCAAAGGAAAAGCGTGTATTTCACTAGTAGATGAATAAAAACAGCAAGATACAATTGATCCTCAATTCGAGAGGAGGATCGATCTCTCCCAAATCTCTAGACGCAGCTAGAGCCCAAAGAAACCTAAATCTACGAGATCTCAAATTTCAGCCAAATTCCAGATGCCCAAACCCTAGCAAAATCAACTAATTAATGCATAAAAATCAAAAGGAATTCCCTAAACAGTCCTTACGTTCAAATTCCCTCCTAAAATCCATTCAAAAACCTTCCTAAAACAGCCCCGCAAGATGAGCGGCTCGCGCGGCATCCCGCACAGGCGGAGTTCTCTCCGCTGTTTTGCGGTTTCGCCCGTGAACAGGTCCCGCCTGGACCGGCTAGACCGGTCCAGTGGACCGGTCTAACATTTTCCTGCTGTCAACAGCAGAATTTTGCTGTTTTCCTACTGTGGACAGCCATCTGACTGCTGTTTGCTCACCGATTTGGGTTAGGTTTGCTTGCGAACTCAAGTATTACCTTAGGGATACTTGCGAACTCAAGTATTTCCTATCAAATTGGTATCAGAGCATCGATTTGGGGCCACCTTAGTTTATCGTTTCCGGAAGAAGAATTTTTGGGATCTGTTAGAAGAACGATGGCCGGAAAGAAGGTGGACGTCTTGGAAGGCGAAGTCGGACAATTGAAATCCAATTTGGAGGCAAGATTCTTCGACTTCCAAAATCAAATCACCTCCAACAATGAAAGGTTGGAGGGGAAATTCACCGCGATGGAAGAAATGATGAAGAAATTACTTGAAATGAAGATCAATCCGGCGACATCAGAAGTAAGAGAGACCACCGTCGGCCGTGGCATGGGAGGAAATCCGAACCCTTTGCGGGGGAGGAGAAATTCAGAGGTGGAGATCCTGGAGGAGGAAAACGACATGCCCCCTCTAGAACCGCTTTCTAGAGATGAGATGAGTAGGGGACACGACCAACGGGAGGCTGATTTGGTCGGAAGGAGGGAAGAATTCAATCGCCGAGGTGCTGAATTGGAAAAATCCAGCATCGAGGTGCTGAATTTGAAGGGGGAAGGGAAGAAATTCATCGCCGAGGTGCTGAATTCGAAAGGATTCAGCGTCGAGGGGCTGATTTTGAAGGAAGAAGGGAGGAACGTCATCGTCGAGGTGCTGAATTTGAAGGAATTCAGCATCGAGGTGATGATTTCGAAGGAAGAAGAGGTGAGTCTGAAGAGGGATTCGAATATAATCGTTGGAGGGATGATCAAGACACTTGAGGGACTCTTCCCCTTCGAGGAATGGGAGGTTATGGAGGGTACCGGGGAAACGGAGGAGATCCACGGGTGAGGAAGCTGAAAATGCCCGTCTCTGAGGGCGAAGATGGCCATGGTTGGATCTACAAAGTAGAGCGTTACTTCGCTGTCAACGGGTTGATAGAGGATGAAAAATTGACAGCGGCGGGTCTGTGTCTGGAAGGGAAAGCTCTGGCATGGTATCAGTGGCGTGATAGGAGGGAGCCCATCCGGAACTGGAGAGAGTTCAAGGATTGCTTATTAGAGCGTTTCCAAACCGACGGGGGAGGAGACTTCTATGAGCATTTTTTTGCCTTGACTCAAGAAGGAATTGTGGCAGATTATCAGGATCGATTTGAGTACTTAGCTAGCAGATTGGATCACATTTCAGAGTCAGCCTTAGAAGGGAATTTCATGAAGGGGTTGAAACCAGAGATCCGAACAGCAGTTAGGGTACAGGAGCCGAGGAACCTGGGAAAGGCTATGGAGCTGGCGCAATTGGTAGAAGATCAGAAGAAAGCAGAAAGAGGGGCTCGAGGAAACTACTCAGGAGGCTCTTACAGGACGACGACCACTCTTCTAGCACCCAAGGGGCCTTCATCAGGCAACAATAATGAGACCACCCGGGAGAAGCCAATAGGAGGGGGGAGTGGGAAAAATTTCAAGAGGCTGACAGAGAAGGAGATGCAAGATAAGAGGACAAAGGGGTTGTGTTTCAGATGTGATGAGAAGTACATGCCAGAGCATAGGTGCAAGGACCGAACTCTTCAGGTTCTCCTTGTTTGTGAAGACGAGGAAGATGAGGAGGGGGTGGGAGCAGATCTGGAGAGGAGGAGAAGTTGCACCTGGATGTGGCAGAAGTCTCTCTGAACTCTGTAGTGGGATTCACTCCGAGTCACACTATGAAAGTGAAAGGAGAGATAGCTGACCGTGAGGTGGTGGTGCTAATTGATAGTGGGGCTACTCACAATTTCATTTCCACTCAGGTCGTCAACCAACTGGGAGTGAAATTGGTGGACACCGGTTGTTATGGGGTGATGATGGGTACATGGAAGGTGGAGAAAGGCCGAGGAATTTGTAAAGGAGTGGTGTTGACCATCTAGGGGATTCAAGTAAGGGAGGACTTTCTCCCATTAGAGTTAGGAAGTACTGATGTCATCCTGGGGATGAAGTGGTTGCAAACTTTGGGGGAAATCAAGGACAATTGGGGAGCACTCACGATGTAATCAATGGTGGATGGGAGAAGGGTGGTCATAAGGGGAGATGCAGGTTTATCCAAAGCCATCACATCACTTAAGACCATGGTTAGGGACGTACAAGAGGTGAGGGAAGATTATCTGGTGGGACTACACAAGCTGGATGCGATCATATTGGAAGAGGGAGGGGATGTTCCTCCTTCCGTGCAGCCCTTGGTTCAGCAATACAGTGAGGTTTTTCAGTCAACTCAAGGATGGTCATATCCGCGGGAACATGAGCATATTTCCACCTTGAGGACAAAGTGGATTTTTGGGAGGGGAGTATTGTTAGACCGGTCCGCACGGGACCGGCAGTTCGCGAAATGTCGCGTGATCTCCGCCTCCTGTGGAGATCGGGCGGGCCGAACGCTCAAGAGGAGCATTCTAGGAAGCGTTTTGAGGAAGTTTAGGAGGGAAATTGATTGTAGGGACTGTTTAGGGAATTCCTTTTGAATTGTATGCATTAAATAGTTGATTTTTCTAGGGTTTGGGGTATCTTGAATTTGGCTGAAATTTGAGATCTCTTAGATTTAGGTTTCTTTGGGCTCTAGCGGCGTCTAGAGATTTGAGAGAGATCGATCCTCCTCTCGAATTGAGGATCAATTGTATCTTTTCTATTTTGTTGCATCTCCTATTGGAATACAAGTTTCTACTTACGTTTTTCTCTCAGTTTTCTCTTAGCTGTGCTGATTTCCTGCTGTCAAATGCAGAATTTTGCTGTTTCCCTACTGTGGACAGCCATCTGGCTGCTGTTTGCTCACCGATTTGGGTTAGGTTTGCTTGCGAACTCAAGTATTACCTTAGGGATACTTGCGAACTCAAGTATTTCCTATCAGTCTACTACATGATAAGTAGATAAGTCTTGACAATAAGAGTTTTTTTTCCTACTATTTTGTCTTTTGGACCATCACGAAATTTATTACTAAATTTCATGGGTCTCTTCACTTGTTTGGATCCTAACTTACCCTATTTCTTTCAACAAGTCTATTATTTATTTTTGTTTTAATATAAATATTTCATGTGGAGAGGTGCAACTTCAATGCCAAGTACTTTAACTCGCCTACTTTTGACTTTACATTAATGGAGCAATCTTTTCTTCAAATTGTCTAAGGCTTCCAAGTACTATTTGTCATGATAATATTGTCAAAATAAGTTTGTAGTATGGAGACTCCCTATAAAGTTGTGTTTTACAAAGAATAAATATTCTTTTTTAATTTTATTTGTATCTCATGTTGAGCATTGCCTTTGCTAACTTGGGCTACAAATGAGCAGAGCTAAGAGGCGTTGAGCTGAGCATGTGCATGTTCTTGTTTGAGCTCGTTTATTATCAACTTGTTTGAGCTTGATTCAAGTTTTTTTATTTATTTTTAAACTTTATTTAAAAGGGTTGATATTCATGTTTAATTTGTGTTTGGTTTGTATCGTGCTTAACTATTTTTAAACGATTGGTTTGTCTAAAATAATATATGAGCTTTATTTAGCTATCGATGAGCTTTACATTCAAGATATTTGTTAGCTTAATAAACGAATCTTATTGAGTCTACTAACGAACAATTATATTGAGCATTATCGAGTTTGTTAACAAACATATCCATCGAGCTTTCTTGAGCTCTTAAACGAGTTAGCTTATCAAGCTTTCTTAAGCCCATAAACGAGTAGCTTTTCGAGCTTAGAAAATGAAACTTGTAATGAACAAGCTTCTTAACAAATACACAGAACAAACAGTCTATCAAACATGAACAAGTACTTCTTGATCATGAACAAATTCAATCTAATGATTAATGAAAGAATATAACATAACTAATGAATTTATGTTGTTTTATAAAATAAAAAACATTATTACAATAAATTACAAATAACTAAAATACTAAGTTGATGTGAAGTACCAAAGATTCAAATAATTAAAAAACTATTAAAATAATCCAAAAACAACCAATTAATTCAAAATGACAAACATAATAATTAATGCTATAATGTTTAATAGATATTTATAATTTGTTTTAATTAATAGATGTTGTAATGTTTAATTAGTTTTAAAAAGTATCAATCAATGATTAATAGGTTATTAAATTATAATAAAAATAAAACATTTATATTAGGTTCATCATTTTCATAACGAGACTTAATCGAGCTCCATATCGAATATTAATTGAATTTCTTAAAGTACTTGTTCATGAGCTTTGTGCCGAACAATAATTGTGCTTTTTAAGGAGCTTTATGTCAAGCTAGTTCACGAGTTTTAAATGAGATTGTTCGTGAACATAAGCAAATCAAATAAAAAGTTGTTTATTTAATCATCGAGTATTTAAAAAAAAAAATTCAAGCTTGTTTGATTACTTAATCAAATGATTACGAATTAGCTATAATCTAGTTGAGCCATGAGTAGCTTGTCAAACGCTCAATTTATTTGCAGCCCTATTGCTAAACTTCTGAATCACGTCATTGGAGATTGCTTCAACCTATATAATGCCTTTTTTAACTTGCATGCTTTTTGTTCTGTATTTAAGCAAAATTTTGATGGGCCCTCCAAATATTCTTTCTCCTCCATTTCACTATATAAGAAGTTATTTTCACATCAAATTGTTGTATCTTCTAGTCCTTGTTAGCTGCTAAATATAAAAGAATTCTAATAGTGTTTATTTTAGCAATTGGACCAAATATTTTATGATAATCAATCCCATATATTTGAGTTTAGCCTTTGACCACTAGCTTGGCTGCATATCTTTCTAGTGAACAATCATATTTGTATTTTACAATAAAGGCCCATCTATATCCCACAAAATTTTTTTTTTTCATTTAAATAATTTTTGTAATTCTCATGTTTTTTTTTTTGAAGGGTTTCCATTCCTTCTCTTATAACATTATTCTAATTTATATTATGTAAAGCCTTTAAGACATTTTTTAAGGATATAAATAATATGCATGCTAGTAAGAAAGGATTGTTGGCTATAAGAAAGATTATTGTATGATAAAATTAAATGCAAGGGATATTTAATGGAAATTTTTGTACTTTTATTTTTAGGCTTGATGGCTCCCTTAGCAGATTTAGTGATAGAGATTAATTCGATTGATTGGACTGACATAGATAGAAATGCCTTTCTTATTGAGTAAATCTATAATGGTTGAGTATGAAGTTATCTTGGTATAGGCTTATCTTGGGTAGGAGTGACTGGTTGTCTAATAGAATTGTTTGCTAGGATGAGGGGCAAAGAAGGGCAATTTAGGAGAAAAAAATGATTATGATATTTCTTCCTCAGGGTAAGTAGTGACTTTTTTCGTTGAAAGTTTCATCAACAAACACATTGCTTTCTCGGTGGGGGATGGTAGCATTTTCACCTTTTTTGTGTGGAAAAATAATCAATAAAATCGCATTTAATTGTTTAAGGATCAAGTTTTCTTTTGTTTGGGGAATGTGTATAGAAAAAGGCAATTCTTTTAATATTTTGACAACAGCATTGTTTGGTGTGTTGAAATGAGGATAAAATTTGTATAGTATTTGCATATGACTTTTGAACCTAATGACCTTTATAGTTAATCTGTTTATGATGTCGGTGGTTGTTAAAAGAGCTTCCCTCAATATTATTTTGGGATGTTTTTTGAAGAGTTTGGGCTCTTGTGTAGCAAATAGGTGGTCATTCTTTGATTTAACCACTTTGTTTTGTTGGGGTGTTATTTTTTTCTTAGTATGGGGAGAGAACTGTTAAATTAGTGTTTAACATTGTTATATTTAACTCTTTTAATTTTAACACCAAATTGATTTTTGATCATGTAGAAGAAGGCATAAAAGATGGTATTTACATCACTTTTGGCTTTTAGTTAAATGATCCACGGCACACGGATGCAATCATCAATAAAATACATGAACTGCTGAGTCCTAGAGATGTTAAGTGTAGAGAATGATCTCTAAATGCCACTATGCATGAGAGAAAAAGGAATACATTATTGTGTCAATCATTAAAAAATTGGTATGCAACTTTTTTTAAAAAAAAATTTGTAAGCATCATAATGAAATTTTCTTCTATTTATTTATTTTTAATAATGGTGGAAATATGATTTTGAGAATAATTAATGCAAAGATTTAGGTGATATGGTACAAAATTTCTTTATTGGATATGAGGGTTTTTGAGAGAGGAGATAATATTGCAAGTTGTATGGAGTTTTCTTAATTAATAAATTCCTCAAGTTGGTTGAGACCATCCTTTTCTTTATCAAGCTTAATTATTACATAAAGCACAATACTACACTTGGAATCTTCAGCTTGCTTTTGAATAAATTCCTGGTTGGTAACTAATTTTGGTACATGGATGATATTTTAGAGTGTGGGTGATTTGTTTATAAGAATATCTCCTTCATTGGTTATGGTGTTCAAGCATCCACTGGCCATGTTGATTTTTTTAGTTGCCAGAAAAATGTTCAAGCATCCAAAAAAGGAGGACAACAGGTATTTTTGTTTTAGATTGATGCTTATCCTGTGCGTTACATGCTAAGATGTTGGTGCCGTGTGGGTTCATCAGGCAAAATGTTCTCTTTCTTTCTACATTTTGATGATATAATGCGTTTCAAACAAATATTCCGTTCCCATTTGCGCTTGATCTTCTTTTGCTTCTTTGTGTTAATAAAGGTCATCCTTGGTCATCTTTTTTTTTTTTTATGGTTCCTTTCCTAGCTTTAGCACACCATGAAAAAGTCCCCAAGTAAGATGGTGGAGAATGAATGTTCTTAGTTCATATCTTGTACAGCTTGATTTGGAACACATTCAAAGTTTTGTTGGCTTATCTTTTTGAGAAAAATTTCCGTAAGATTCACTATGTTGACTTGACCATTAGGGGCCTCTTCAAATTGTTGAACTTTTTGCCATATGTTGCTTAGCTTGATCTAGAAGTGTGTTTTGAGGTTTTTTTTACTGCTTCTGTGCGGGAATCTCTTCTCAAGCTCATCATAAGGTTTGTGCGGGAATCTCTTCTCAAGCTCATCATTAGTAGTTATGATCTGAAACACCAATTCAGTGTTGTATTCATGGAGGCAATCTGGAATCTCATGAGTTTCCACGGCATAGTGTTTTTATAGCCTTTCTTCTTCATCAAAGTCTTGCTCCTATGGTGTATTTTTTCTTGTTTAACGAAGAAACTATTTCTTGTTAAACTGAAATAGTTCTATGCATGTTGTTTACATCTCTTGAAGATAGTATTTTGCCTCCAGCAAATAAGAATCGTTTGTAAAGAAGCATCTGAGTTTTGTGATGTTTCTAGAGTGTTTGACAGTTCAGATTAACCGTTCATCTTAATTAAGTCCCATCAAATTTTCAGGAGCAAGGATTGATTCTTCGGCGTCTCCTCAGAGCAGCGAAGTAATGGCTCCATTCTTCTGCATTAACATGGATTTAAATTACTATATTCTTGAAGTTTCATAGTTCGTCTTAGTACTTAAACATTTCTTTTCATGGTTGCAGCGGCAATTCACTGGTAGAGTTTCCTCTACCTCCCATAGTCTTTTCTCTCCATCTCCCTTTGCAGAATCCAGTAGATGGGCATCCTCAGGCAAACAGCCTGCCTTTCTCCCTCCTCGAAATTTTCCAGGAAGGCGCTCGTTCATGTCGACACCTGTTTATCCTCTAGTCTTCCACAATCCTGTTTCGGATGGCGAATCGAGTGGGATTGCCGGCACAAGTTCAAGCCGCAGGATGATTCCTAGTGATCATTCCAGAAACTCTCCTCCATGGCCTGAGAACACTTTTAAACCTGATCTCAAGTTTCATAAAACTCTGTCAGATTTCCAGAAGGTTGGAGTTTCTCCCGACACCGATACAAACTCAAGGAGGGAAGGAACTAGATGGAGTGATGGAAGTAGCTACGACATTGCTTTTGATGGGGATGCCATTGACATTGCTGAGAACATTAATATTGAGAACCCAAGATCTCCAAACTCTTCTGTTAGGCACCAGAAGTGCGGGCTCTGCTACCGGTTTCTATGGCTAAAATCTCCATGGAGTTCACACCGAATCATTAAAAACAGTGACCTGCCAATCACTGGAGTTCTTCCCTGTGGTCATGTCTTCCATGCCGACTGCTTAGAGGAGACGACTCCAAAGACTCAGCTTCAAGAACCTCCGTGCCCACTATGTTTGAATTTGGTAAGCCATGAAGGGTCCTCTTCTTTATCCGAGCCTCTGCAGGTAGCTTTTAAAAATCCTCGCAGAATTATGCGATCCGGTACTGTTGGAAGCAGTAGCAACCGAAATGATATTGATCTGAGGCGAAACCTTTCTCAGCCATTGAGGGGAAGTTCTTCAATAAGAAGCCGTCTCAGGAAACGGTTATCATTCAAAGGTAAGTTTAACAGAGATCTTTTTGGAGCAAAAATATTCAGGAAGATCTGATCATCTTTATAACAATCAGAACCAGGGCGTCCGTTTGTAATTGCTGCAGTAACTTTCATTGTTTAGGGTTTCTGAGCAAACTTTTATCAGTTCTCTTTACAGCTTATATTTTGGGTTTGGCAGCCATGATAGGGAGCCCATGTACAGCATCAGATGTAGAACCGGGAAACCCTTTGGTGTAGGGCAGCTGATTGCTTAAGCTGAAAAGTGCTTATATTTTCATTGTTAGGGGTCTATTATGCAGATTTATTTGTATAATATGTTTTGTGTTACATTTCTTCCATTTTGTTTCAGAAACCTGATTAGTTTTCTGTTAGCTATTTTATGCTGTAGTAATGATGCTTTATAATAATTTTAAAACAACTTTTTTGCTTTATTGAAGCAGTAAGAGACTGGTAGCAAATGAAACCTAAGTTGTAAGAGCCCGGTGGGCCTTAGCAGATTTTCTGCAACGGGGATGGAGATAAGAGCTGTTGACAGTGCTTGGCCTGATGAGTATGGTGAGCTTAGTTGATAACTTTCATAGTCAATACAACGAGAATTTTTTTGTGAGGAGGCCGTACGTAGAATACTATCCAAAGATCAATTAGAATATATCACATCAGCGGCAGCGAGAAAGACTGAGCAGTACTGAGTTGTGGTACTGAGCGAAAGCGAAAGGGTGATGTGCATTCTAGTTGGTCTTCGAACTACGTTCGGCATCCGCACAGAATAATTAATACTACAAAATAACAGGCATTTTCCTAGAGAAGATAAAAGCCTTCATGAGATTGATTAATTGTGTTTATTTTATTTTGCTCTGTCAACTTATTTCCTACTTTGAAATGCTTTCTTTTATCTAATAGTCTTCATATTACTCCTTTGTTGGTTCATTCTTTGTAAGTGCAGTATTACATATTTTCTTGATTTCTGGTCGTTTTTTTTTTTCTTTCTTTTAGAGCTTATTCAATCGCTTTTAAATGAAAAAATGTGTTTTACAAATAACTTTTTAGCTATAAAGTTATATTAAACAAATTAGGATTTATTGCGCTTCGGTGCTAAATTTAATTAGAAATAAAAAATGAATGTATGCCTGCTTTGCTGGGTCTAAATATGCTCTTTCTTCTCAGGATTAATTCAAGTAATGTGGATAAAAAACCCTCTTGCAAAAATGCTATGTAATGATAAATAGTAAATTAAAAAAAAAAGCCAGCCTTCAAACTGTTGGGTGTGTGTTTTAGACTTCACTTGGAATGACTTTTTTTAATGCTTCTTAAAGCAGCTTTTTAGTATAGAAATTTTAATTTTTATATTAAGAATTTGCTTTAAGACGCATTAAGAAAGTTGTCCCAAATAAAATCAAGCACAAATCAGTTTAAGATCATAAATCAGATCAAACAACTCATTTCTGATACCTGTCAAGTTAAACAATTTGAAGTCTGTAACTCATCCGGGCATGAGGCTTAGGTTGATTAAAAGATAAATAACTTGGATAATGAGCTTAATGACAATAGTTAAATAAATTTAAATTAAAGTGAAATGGAAATTCATAGAATAACACATCAATCATCATTACTTTATAATCAAAACTTAATTTATTTAACTCCAACTTTAATATAATTTTTCTTAGTTATCATGGCCTTAATTTTCAAAACGATTAAGCTTAATGTTTATTAAAACAAATTTAATCTTCATTGTGGAAGTAAGTTTAAGCCCAAAAAAAAAAAAAAAAAAAAAAATTTTTTTTTTCTCATAATGTAACCTTATTTTTTCACTTATCAAACGATTTATTCCACTAAAAAAAGTTCAATATCACTAAAAAAAGTTCACATAATGTAGCTCATTCTAATTAACTATTTAGATAATATATTTCCTCCTCAGTTTTTGCCTTTTTTGCTTCCTTCCTAGAAGTTGCAAGCTAGCCAGAAGATAGAAAAATAAAAATAAAAGAATGATATCAGATTTTTCAGCACTGTGACACAAAAAACCATTGGAAACAGAGACTGATACGTTATGGGATGAGAATCCAAGACAAGAAAATTTAAATTTTTAAAAAATATTATCATGTCGGAGTTGAACTGTTTGAGAGATCGTTATTGATATTTTAAAAATTTTGTAAAAAAAATTAATCATTTTATTATTTAGTAATACAAAAATCATAAAGAATTTAGATAAAAAAATAAGCTGATCATCAACTTGTTATATCCTTCTTTCAGAAAAGGACAAACAAACTCTGCACTGATTCAATCATAGATCATTTGTAGAGATATTTGTGCTACAAGTAAAGTATTCAGTTGTGCTGATTTTGGGCCAGGAAAATGAGTACATAAAATGAAATTCTTTTGAGCTTTTATATATACATATAAGTGGTTGTTTATATCATGATTGAATAAATTGAAGATTGTGCCGGACAAGTTAAGTTGTGGGGTTTGATATTTTGCCCTAAAATAAATATGTTTCAAATGATGATAACATCGCGTAGATGTTAATTGGATGAACTTATCTCGTCTATTTCTCAATAGTATAAGTTTTAAAAGTTTCATATGATTAAAACTTCATTTGGAGTGGCTTTCTCACTGCTTTCTAAAGCAACATTTTATTACAATTTTTTTTTTGAATTTAGAATTTTTTTGTGCTAAAAAGGACCTTAAAAAATAGTGAGAAAGCTATCCCAAACGAAGACTTATGCTTCGTTTGGGACGGCTTTTTTACTGCTTTCTAAAACGGAGTTTTAATTAAAAAATAAAAAAATTGTACTAAAATTCCGTTTTAGAAATCAATAAAAAAACCGTCCCAAACAAAGCCTTAAGCTTCATTTGAAATAGTTTTTTGTCACTACTTTTTTGCTACTTTTTAAAGAAATTTTTATACTAGAAAATTACGTTAAAAAGCAATACAAAAACAACCATAGGCTTTATTTGGGATGACTTTCTTATTGCTTCTTAAAGTAATTAAAAAACTACTTTAAGAAGCAGTAAGAAAGCTGCCCCAAACGAAACCCAAGTCATCTTAATCATAGTGTTAAAGTTTTTTTATTTGAGATAAAATGAATCATTATAATATTAGCAAAATTATTGAGATCCACATGAAAGAAAAGCAAAAAAGTTATCATAGCAAACTTTAATTAAGGGTTGAGTCCTATGATTAAATGTTTATTATTAAATTGTGCAAGTTGATTGTGACCATCCACTATAGCTCTTATTTATGAGTAGTGTAGTATGTTTTCTTATTATTATAAGAAATCCTTTCACCTTCATATATAGCTTTTGCAGTTATAACACCTAACATTTTTTATTAACAATATTAACCCTTAAAATTAAAAAAAAAAACTGTTTATTACAAAATATTTACCTGGCATAGACTGAATATGCATGAGATTTTAACATATATCCTTATTTCCATAAAACTCTTGTTTCTTGCTCCATTTGATTTTCATAAATATAAATATAAAATATTAAAAAAAAACATTTTTTTCATTTATTAAATTTATTATATTTGTGAAAATTTATTAAAAAATTCGATAAAAAGTGCAAAATAATCTACATTTTTTTTCATAATTTCTAAATCAAAAGCAACACTGACAATTGCAACTTGCAAATTAGTTTATACACATTAATAAAAATAAAAAGAATTTCTTTTATAAATAACAATATAATAACATAATAACATTATCTATCATAATTAAAGTTATCAACAAAAATCTTTAAATAAAATTTATGCCAAAATAGGCTTTATTGCAAGATCAAATGGAAGCACATGGCACTCACTATCAAGCCTACAATTCAATGAAGCTACCCTCCTTATATAAATGAGCTCCTTCTTCACATATTCAATTAAGCAATTTCATTTTATTAAATAAAATTTTCATGCCATTTTCAAAATATAGAATAATTATTTTTCTTTTTTCATAAATAAATTGAAGAATTTAATTTGTTATAAAAAGAAAAGAAAAAACGAAATTACATTTCTACCAATGCTTGTTGGGTCTGTGTCATGAAAGGAGAAAGAATGGACATTATTATCTGATTATGAAATATATAAAAATGTTTTTGAGATAGAAAAATGACAGAGAACATCAGCCATTGTTTTGTTGTATGTAGGAGAGCTCAGAGAGCAACTAAGCCCTATCTTCCTTACAAGTTGGCCATGTGAGACCATGTGAGCCTAAGCTTTTCTTTATTAAGACCTGATGGTCATTGACAGACGCCAGCTTTCTTTTTATTTTTATTTTTATCTCGGCATATAAATATAAATATTATATTTACTTATATTCTTTTAATATTATTGGCCTATGCTTCACGTATAATCCTTTTGTTTTAGGAGAAGTTATTTTAGGAGAAGTTATTCTGTGGGGACATTGAATCGTACAGAGATAAATCAGAGCGCGTCATATCATCATGTATATAACGGGTACATAACCGCCGTATATTACAGAGGGGTGATATGACGCGCTTTGATTCACTACCGGGCGATATCCGATGTCCGCAGAGAATAATTTTTATTATTTTAGAGTTTCAGAAAAAAAGAATTCCTCTAATCATAATTAATAATATTTATATAATTTGATTTTGTTCTTCCCTCCGTTATCTGCGGCTCAAAACATTTCGATTATTCTTTAAAAATAAAATATTTTAATGATATAAATTCGTATCAGTACGAAAGCATTTTATTTTATTTTTCTATTTAATTAAATACTTTGCGGTTGGTTGTTTCCGGCCAGTGAGTTAAGGACGGGTGGTTGGAGACCGAGCTGAGCTTCATTAAATTGTACTTCTTGGAATTTACAGAACGTAGAAAGGTGACAAGCTGTGGGGTATAAATATAAATATTTATTTACAGTCGCCTTGGGAAGGAAACAAAAGGTCATTCCGAGAAGATGGTCAAAGATTGGACAAATGGCATTGGGGGGTTAAGTGCTCGACTTTGTGTTGTTAAAAACTTTTTTTAATTAAAAAAAAAAAAAAAACAAATTTATACTTCTATCCCTCTGGATTTAAATAAATGCTATATAATTAAAAATTTAATATTTATATTTTAGAAATTTTAATTATGCCACTAGTGATATATGCAATTAAAATTTTTATGGGTATTTGTTAGTTCTTAATTATCTCTATGCTTGATGGTTAGAATGAATATTGATATTATACCTTTTTGATGTAAAATGTTTTAATAAAGTTAGAGGAGCTTTCTCTAGCTTTGAGATAGTGATGATGTCATTAACATATATTTTTTAACTTATAAAAGTAATCATTAATAGAGAGAATATATGGTTATTAAAATGATTAACTATGACACAACCAATAAAAATATTTTCTAAGATTAAATATTAATAAATCATAAAGGTAAAAATAAGCCATTTATTATGTCATTTAAAATTGAAGCTACGAAAGATGTAGTTTGCATATGTAAGAATCTCAAATGAGGAAGCATCATATCAAGAATAACATGTATATATGAATATGTCAAATTAGTTCAATCTCAATTAGCTCTACGTCAATTAGCTCTACGTATGAATTTTTATTGAACATCGACCTATGTCATCTTAGTCGTGACATGCATCCTTATGCTTTCTTATTGGCCCAATTAAAATATTGATGAACTATTTGAATCATTTTGGTGATCATACCAGATCTCTCTCTTTCTCTCTGACTTCTTAATAGTAAAAGTACACTAAGAATTGAAAATACTTATAGTTAAATACATATGAAAATAACAAGTATATAACTAAATCAATAAAAAAGACATAAATAAACATACAAATTGTGAAATCCATTAAGTAAAAAGAAGTTCTTAAACATCAAGATGTCTTTTAGTTTAATGGTTGAAATTTTATTAAGATATCATGCAATTAAGTGCGCTCATCTCTGAGAAATCCTGTGGTAGGTGACCTCTATAGAAGTTACACCAACGGAACAAAATTATGAGAAACTTAAGCCAAAATAGATAATAGCATGATAGTTAAGAATTTGAGTTGTTACAAATAGTATCAAAGTAATACATCAATAGGAAGATGTGAACTAAGTGTTATACAAGACACAGTGGTACGCCACGGGAGCCACATGTTGAACCCCATATAGGTTAAAATGTTACAACGCGGGAGTAATCACTTGTACTTGCAAGGGCCACCTCTAGAATCCTATCTACCTGTTGGATGATTCGGAGATAAAGATACTAACGAGGATGTTAATTACTTAAGTAAAGGAGATTATAAAATTCCCTAAGTAAAAAGAAGCTAAACTCTTAAACATCGAGGAGCCTTTTGGTGTAATGGTTAAAATTTCATTAAAAAAATTTGCAGTTAAGCGTGCTCATCTCGGAGAAATCTATAGATGGCTAACCTCTTTGGAAGTTATACCATGGGATAAAGTTGTGAAGACCCTTAGATCAAAGTGGACAATATCTTGATAGTTAAAAATTTGGGCAGTAACATAAATATATGAAACAAAATCTATAACGTGCGATAGAATAATAGAAATAGATGTACTTCCATAGTACAAATTAATAATATTGCACTCAATAATGTTAGAAAACAAACTTGTAATTAATCATATAAATCTATAATTGTGACACCACATAATTAAGTCAACTAATATGAAGATTAAATGAAAAAACAGGTGAGTTATACAACTAATGAGCGCACATAATGCAACCCACCTTGATCCATGTGGGCTTAAAAAATTTGGCCCTGGCGAGTGTATTGTGGGTACACACATGATGTTTAGGAATACAGCGCGGGTTGATAAATAAATTGAAATTTGATCTCTATCCTTCTACATGGATAGATAAGAGTCGACATGGCCCGAACTATAAAACATATATGCGGTCAAGGTGTCAACCAGAATGTCTATTTTATGCGTTCATATAAGTCCTTCAAGGTTTATGACAAAAGAAATCCATCAGCAAAAATATATAATCGATGAACCCTATCCTCTATTAGCAAGTTGATAGGGTCGATAAAGTTTAGTCAATGAAAGTACCCGTATACCCTGATGATGTTTGTGTTGAATACAGATCTCAACCGGAGGGGTTAATTTCAAATATTTTAAAAAGCCCTCAAACTTCAACAAAATTCAAATATTTTCAAGTGACCTCAAAGTTACTCCGATGAGGACCATGTTGAATGTAAATCTCAACCAGAGAGGTTAATTCCAAATACTCCAAACATTTTCAAATGCCTCCCAAATTCCCAAAATCAAAATGTCAAATTAAAAAGCATCTAAGTCTAGAATATTTAAAATTGAAATAATCCATCTAATAACTTGAAGTAAATCCATCCATCATTCGCAACAATTTGTTAGGGTGGACAAATGAAATTTTACTTTATCTCACATAAAACTAATGCCTAATAAAAAATATCACTAGGATCCATTATCAAATAATCACCTTCTATTAAGAATGTGGTACACATTCTCTAACCGATGATTTTGCGTCCAAATGGCATTACATGATAAATGGTTGACTTGGGGCCCTCTGAATCGAGTGATTTTGCTGTCAAATGGCACCACTAAATTACGATTATGTCCAAAGCCAATAAGTTCCTTAGTGATATCAAATCATTGTGATATAAATCAATATGATATAATCGATAGGGCACAAAGCCCTTAATTTGCTAAGGTGTGTTCAAATTTATCCTCTTAGATAAATACTCCCCCAAGATCTACAAGGTACCCTTAAATGAAGCAACCCACGACTACCGACAAGGATCCTTCTATCATGTTTGGTCGATTACCTCCTCTGAATAAGTAGACCAAGGACCACAATGGTCTGGGATGACGGAAACACATGATCTTGATCGGGTCCATCATCCATTCCCCCACCAACCGCTTTAAGTGCAAGATTGTGAAATTTTTAATTTTAAATACGTATCTTCAAACTCTATAATTCTCAAGCTAGTGCTGCTACTATATGCCATATACTATGTATCTCTACGTATCTGATTGATGATTATCCTTAAGTGAAAGTTCTCTCGCGTGATTGGGAGGGGTAATTAACTATAGGGGTTTGCGCCTATAGGAAACAAAAAATCAGATCATAAAATTTTTGCAAAATGAGGGTGCAATCATTGGGTAGTGTCTTATTTACAAACCCATCTGCCTTCCCAAAATTTATCCAGGAACTTAATTCATTAAAACTCCCCAAAGAAAGTAGCGGGGGATGCCGGGGCTGAATTTTTGGAGCCCACAATTCATTGGTTGGAGGTCTTGAGTTCTAAGCTTGTATATATGATGTGTGTGTGTGAATTTGCATTTTATTTGCTCAAATGTTAAAAAAAAAAGAAGCTTTTAAGCACATAGTAAAAGAGCAACTCAATAACACAAAAATTATGCCAATCAATCTACTAAACACCAAAATTATATTAGTGCAAATTTAAAAACAAAATTGGTTAAGTAGATGAACCAATAATATGAATGTACAATTTACTATTAAGCATAATTGAATTAATCTACTCCACACAATGATCTTAGAAAATTTATAATTTTCACTGCATATGACAATCAAATTCAAGCAATTAAGTAAATGTTAAAGCAAATAAATCTGAGCTATAAAGAGAATTTTGTGATTAAGCACCAACTGACCCCCATACTAACATATTTCACATAGGTCTGATCACTAGGATTCCATAATTAGACTTGTTGCGGGCTAGAAATTACGCGGCGATAGAGATTTTATTCTACGTCTTAGCGTTGTACGTATAACTAGCACACACAGAGAACACAAGATTTTTTACGTGGAAAACCCTTAAAAGGGAAAAAACCACGAGGCCTAGCCCAGTTGAAAAATGGTTCCACTAGACTTTGAGTTTGTTACAAAGGACTGAATCACCTCCAGGGGTGAACAGATTACAATGGCTTAAGTAAGATGTTGAGTCTTCGGCAGGACGTAAGGACTGAACGTCGGGTCCTGAGTTGGACGTCGGGTGTTTGGCAGGAAGTTGAGACTGAGTATAGGGTCTTGAACAAGACGTCGGGTCTTTGGCAGGACGTAGGACTGAACGTCGGGTCCTGAGTTGGACGTCGGGTGTTTGGCAGGAAGTTGAGACTGAGTATAGGGTCTTGAACAAGACGTCGGGTCTTTGGCAAGACGTAGGGACTGAACGTCGGACCTTGAACAAGACGTCGGGTCTTAGGCAAGACGTAGGGACTGAACGTCGGGCCTTAAGGTGGTGGTCCGGCGAGGTCCTGTGGTGGTCCGGCGAGGTTCCTGCGGTGGTCCGGCGGTGGTCCGACGAGCTTCCTGCGGTGGTCCGGCGGTGGTCCGACGAGCTTCCTGCGGTGGTCCGGCGAGGTTCTGCGGTGGTCCGGCGGTGGTCCGGCGGCTGTCGAGGAGGAACTTCTTCCTTCTCTCTCTCCTTCTCTTCTCTTCTTCTCTCTCTTGCTTAGATACTCTCTTGTGAAGAATGAGGGCTCTATTTATAGATTTTCTGGAGTGGCATGGTCCGTAAATAGGTGTGAGATCAAGGGCGAATAGGGAGTGATCAAATGGACGGCCGATATTGAATCCTATGATCGTGCACCGTTCGTTGGACATTTGGAGGCCTTAATGATGTCGGAATTTAGTGATCTTGGGCTCGTTGGATTCGTCTCGTCGAGCCGTTCGATTCGAGTATAAGCTCGTCAAAATCGGAGACCGTTTGGTAACTCAAATTGCAGTTTGAACCTTCCAACAGCGCTTTGAGCTCTTGATTCGGACTCATTTGGGCTCCGATTGGGTTGATCTTGGTGTCGTTAGGTTCGTATTTCCGAGACGCTCAGTTCGACAGTAAGCTTGCTGAAATCGGAGTTCATATGCTTCCGGATTTAATTTTTGAAGTTTCCAACTAGCTTTTGCTTCGAGATTCGTGCCCAATCAAGCTAATTTTGTGATGACGTATCAGTTGCCCCCCTATTTTCGGACGTCGAAGCCCTAAGAGTCCGAAAATATAAGGGTCAACATTTTGCGTTGGACGAATAGCAAAAATCGCTTCCCATAAGTTGAAATTTTGCAAAAAAACAAATCAAGGAGGCCTCGATGAGCTCTGAAAGTGCCAAAATTGAGTCCGGAACGTCGAAAAATGTGTCCGGGGACCCCAAAAATGTCGAAAACGGAGTTTCCGGGACGAAAATCGGGCCCAAAATGGGCTAGGCGGCCGGACCGGCCGGACCGGCCGGCCAGCCGCCGCCGCCGGCGGCGGCACCGCCGGCCTGCGCTGGAACGCGCGGCGACCCGCCTGGGCCCGCGCTCGCGGGCCCGCGCTGCGCGCTGCGCGGCGGCCCGCCCGGCCACCTGGCCTGCCCGGCCGCCTGGGCCTCCGGCCCGCGTGGCGGCCCGCCTGGGCCG
Source organism: Dendrobium huoshanense (assembly GCA_016618105.1). NCBI lineage: Eukaryota > Viridiplantae > Streptophyta > Magnoliopsida > Asparagales > Orchidaceae > Dendrobium > Dendrobium huoshanense. The sequence continues at coordinate 6,807,148 of CM028352.1, read as the reverse complement.
CGCAAGCGGCCCGCGCTGCAGCCCGCGCGGCGGCCCGCCTGGGCCGCCTGGGCCGCGCCTGCGGCCCGCGCCGCAGCCCGCGCGGCGGGCTGCTGGGCCGCCTCCTGGCCCGCGCGGCGGCCCGCCTGGGCCGCCTAGGCCCGCCTGGGCCCGCGCGGTCAGCCCGCCTGGAAGCTTCCCACCGCCTCATTTGAACGAACGGGCGGGTCTGTTCAGCCCACCGACCTAGTGGGCCCCACCTGTGCAGAAAAAGGGGTTTTTTAGGCATTTTTAAGCCTTTTTAGGCCGAAAAAATGCCTAAAAAATCCTAAAAAATCCCAAAAAATTCCGAAAAAATTCAGAAAAATTTAGAAAATTTTGGGAAATTGAAAATTCTAGAAACTTCTCTCCTTTCTCCCAAAAACCTATAAATAGGGCCTTAAACCCTTTAGAAAATCACTCCACTCCTCTTCCTCTTCTCTTTTCTTCTCTTCTTCTCCTCCTTTCTTCTCTTCTCCCTCTGTCCTTTCTATTGAGGTCTTCCCTCAGTTTTCTGAGGCCCCTCTCTTGGCAAGGAAGTTCGGAGATCTTCTCCCTCTGTCCTTTCTATTGAGGCCTTCCCTCAGTTTTCTGAGGCCCCTCTCTTGGCAAGGAAGTTCGGAGATCTTCTCCCTCTGTCCTTTCTATTGAGGCCTTCCCTCAGTCTTCTGAGGCCCCTCTCTTGGCAAGGAAGTCCGGAGATTCTCTTCTTTTCCCCTCTCCCTCTGTCCTTTCCATTGAGGCCTTCCCTCAGTTTTCTGAGGCCCCTCTCTTGGCAAGGAAGTCCGGAGATTTCCCCTCCTTCTCTTTTCTTCGAGAGATCTTGTGGAGTTCCGATGTTTGGTGGTTGGCGATGGAGATCGGATAAACTGTTGTAAGGAGAGAGGTTGGAATGACGGGCAAACTTCCAGCATCAGGGAGAAGTATGATGACAGGCAGGAATTCAACATCGGGTAGTCATACATCGTCGGATAGAAGACCGACGAAAGTCTATTAACTGGTAGAAGTCTGATATCTGGTAGAAGTACGAAGTCGGGTAGAGGTGCAGCGTCAAGTACAAGTCCGACGAAAGTCCGTCGACGGGCAGAAGTCCGACGACGGTTAGTAGTCCGAGGCTAGCAGAAGTCTGTAGTCGGGTAAAGGTGCTGCGCCAGGTAGAAGGCCGACGAAGGTTTGTCGACGAGCAGAAGTCCGACGACGAGTAGAAGTCCGCTAACGAGTAGAAGTCTGACGTCGGGCAGAAGACCGATGAAAGTTCGTCGACGGGCAGAAGTCCGACGACGAGTAGAAGTCCGCTGACGAGCAAACATTCGACGACAAGGAGAAGTTCGACGTCGTGTAGAAGTACGGCCTCGAGCAGAAGACTGATGAATGTTCGTTGACGAGGAGAAGTTTGATAACGAGTAGAAGTCTGACGTCAAGCAGAAGTTCGACGTCGAGTAGAAGTCTGCTGACGAGCAGAAGTCCGACATCGGGTAGAAGTCCGATGACAGGCAGAAGTCCATAGTCGGGTAGAGATGCAGCGTCAAGTAGAAGACCGACGAAGGTCCGTTGACGAGCAGAAGTCCGACGTCGGGTAGAAGTCCGCTAACGAGCAGAAGTCCGACGTTGAGTAGAAGTCCGCTGACGAGCAGAAGTTCGACGTCGAGTAGAAGTCCGCTGACGAGCAGAAGTCTGACGTCAGGTAGAAGTATTGTTGGGTAGAAGACCGACGAAAGTTCGTCAACGAACAGAAGTCCGACGACGAGTATTAGTCCGATGAAAGGAAGAATTTCGGCGTCCTGTATTAGTCCGTCGAAAGTCCTGCAAGGCAAAAGTTTAGCACAGGAGGAAATTCAAAATCAGGAAGAATTTTAACATTATGGAGAAGTCAGATAGAAGTCTATTGACGACATTCTAGCGATGTTAACCAAGGACGTGAGACTTTTCCGAGGTTGTAAGTCGGAGCCCTGCTCGACGACGTTAACCTGTGTGGAAGAGGTCGGGAGAATCCACCAAGAGTGTGAGACCTTTCCGAGGTTGTATGTCGGAGTCCTGCTCGACGACGTTAACCTGTGTGGAAGAGGCCGGAAGAATCCACCAAGGATGTGAGACCTTTCCGAGGTTGTATGCCGGAGCCCTGCTCGACGACGTTAACCTGTGTGGAAGAGGCCGGGAGAATCCACCAAGGATGTGAGACCTTTCCGAGGTTGTATGCCGGAGCCCTGCTCGACGACGTTAACCTGTGTGGAAGAGGTCGGGAGAATCCACCAAGGATGTGAGACCTTTCCGAGGTTGTATGCCGGAGCCCTGCTCGACGACGTTAACCTGTGTGGAAGAGGTCGGGAGAATCCACCAAGGATGTAGGACCTTTCCGAGGTTGTATGCCGGAGCCCTGCTCGACGACGTTAACCTGTGTGGAAGAGGTCGGGAGAATCCACCAAGGATGTGAGACCTTTCCGAGGTTGTATGCCGGAGCCCTGCTCGACGACGTTAACCTGTGTGGAAGAGGTCGGGAGAATCCACCAAGGATTGATTATCCGGTGATTGAGCTACAATAACGATTATGTATTTTTTCGAGTTAAGAATATTAACGTTCACAGCTTTTGCGAATTTATCAATACAATTTTACTCGAAAAAGATAAAGAAACAAAGTCTTACTACATTAAGCAAAAGCATAACTCCCTAAGACAGCTTAGGGAGGGAGAAGCTACAAACACCACAAACAATATTCAAAATTAAAGACAGACAGTACGAAAGTCATACAATATTAAAGACATATGATACTTAAAACAAGCAGCACTACTGTGCTCTACGCAATTAAAGCTCGGCAAGACGTTGATAGGCCCCCAGCAATGGTTCCAATTTCCCCCACTATTTGGCGATTGTTTATCGACTGCCTTTGTTGTTGATTCTGCCCCCCAGTCGGACCAACTTCATCTCGGGCTGGTGCATTCTTGATGAATTGTCGGAGATATCCTTGTCGGATCAGTCTCTCAACTTCTTCCTTGAGTTGCCAACATGCTTCAGTAGTGTGCCCACGGCTACGGTGGAAGTGGCAATATTGCTCCTGGTTTCCGACGTTGGGCTTCAAAGGGTGTGGCCATTTTATGTTCTCCTGATCCCGGATGGCCATTAATACATTTGCTTGAGATGTATTGAGTGGTGTGTACTCCTTTTCTTGACGAGGTTCTTGTCGCGGCTGTGAGGGTCGAGGAGGAAAATTGTAGTTTCCTTGCTTCTTCCTTTGTGAGGGGGGATTCTCCGTCCCTGGGGGATATTTACGCTTCCCGGTCGTCTGCTCAAATTGCTTTCTATGAGTATTGATGGCATCATCGGCGGAGATTTGAGCCTCTACCCGATGGATTAGATCCGCATATGAATGGACCGTATCTCGCATGAGTGCTGAGTAGAAAGGGCCTGGGCGGAGTCCTCCAAGAAATACACCTCTAAGCAATTCGGGATCTACCCCTGGAATTTGTCGGGCTTCCGTAGAAAACCTCTGGAAGTATTCCTTAAGGGATTCACCCTCGTTCTGACATATCCCTGAAAGGTGGGAGGAATCTTTAATCGTCCTTCGGTTGGCGACAAACTGTTCGACGAACAGTTTGGCCAATTTAACGAATATCGAGATGGATCGGGCAGGCAGTGAGTAGAACCATGTCCGGGCTTGCCCTTTAAGGGTGGCAGGAAAAACTTGACAGAGCAAAGCGTCCGGGGCCTGCTGGATATGCATAATAGTGCGGTAGTGGTCGATATGCTCGTAGGGGTCTGAAGTTCCATCATACGAATCAATATTCGGGAGTTTGAATCTTGCCGGAACGGGGTATCGGAGGACAGCTTCGGTGAAAGGTGACGATTCGTGAACGTCCCGTTGGCGAAGGGAGTGTCTTGTACCTCTTGTGGGGAACTCTTCTCGGACTAGCCTCCGCAACTCATCCCGGAGAGTATTGCGGGGGAGTTCTGTAACGTGCTGTTGGTCCAAGTCTTCTGGGACTTCTGGAGGCATATGCTGCCGGTGGCCCGTGTGTGAAGGATGGGTAGAGCTTGCTGTATCAGCAAGCTCATTCTCTGGACGTGTAGGAGGGCACATCCTTGGCGGAGGAAGGGGGACTTCGACATGAAGAATGTCTTCGAATCCTGGCTGGTCTCGAGGGAGAAGAGTATCTTCTTGGGGCACTGGCGCTGGTCCTTGAGCTCCCCTTAAGAGCTGAAGGATCTCATTATGAGATTCCTCCATTTTTTTGATACGTTCTTCTAGGGATGGCCCTGAAGTTCCTTCTCCTGCAGGGTGTCGGTTACCAGGGTGAAAGGAGGCAGATGCCTGTCGTCCTTGATTCAGGGACTGATTCCTGGATTGGTGTGAATTAGAGCGGGAGGTTCCCATGATGCGATGGCTACGCCTGTTGACCATTGGATGATTCCTTGATGTAGTGGGATTAGCTTTCCCACAGACGGCGCCAATCTGTTGCGGGCTAGAAATTACGCGGCGATAGAGATTTTATTCTACGTCTTAGCGTTGTACGTATAACTAGCACACACAGAGAACACAAGATTTTTTACGTGGAAAACCCTTAAAAGGGAAAAAACCATGAGGCCTAGCCCAGTTGAAAAATGGTTCCACTAGACTTTGAGTTTGTTACAAAGGACTGAATCACCTCCAGGGGTGAACAGATTACAATGGATTAAGTAAGATGTTGAGTCTTCGGCAGGACGTAAGGACTGAACGTCGGGTCCTGAGTTGGACGTCGGGTGTTTGGCAGGAAGTTGAGACTGAGTATAGGGTCTTGAACAAGACGTCGGGTCTTTGGCAGGACGTAGGACTGAACGTCGGGTCCTGAGTTGGACGTCGGGTGTTTGGCAGGAAGTTGAGACTGAGTATAGGGTCTTGAACAAGACGTCGGGTCTTTGGCAGGACGTAGGGACTGAACGTCGGACCTTGAACAAGACGTCGGGTCTTAGGCAGGACGTAGGGACTGAACGTCGGGCCTTAAGGTGGTGGTCCGGCGAGGTCCTGTGGTGGTCCAGCGAGGTTCCTGCGGTGGTCCGGCGGTGGTCCGACGAGCTTCCTGCGGTGGTCCGGCGGTGGTCCGGCGAGGTTCTGCGGTGGTCCGGCGGTGGTCCGGCGGCTGTCGAGGAGGAACTTCTTCCTTCTCTCTCTCCTTCTCTTCTCTTCTTCTCTCTCTTGCTTAGATACTCTCTTGTGAAGAATGAGGGCTCTATTTATAGATTTTCTGGAGTGGCATGGTCCGTAAATAGGTGTGAGATCAAGGGCGAATAGGGAGTGATCAAATGGACGGCCGATATTGAATCCTATGATCGTGCACCGTTCGTTGGACATTTGGAGGCCTTAATGATGTCGGAATTTAGTGATCTTGGGCTCGTTGGATTCGTCTCGTCGAGCCGTTCGATTCGAGTATAAGCTCGTCAAAATCGGAGACCGTTTGGTAACTCAAATTGCAGTTTGAACCTTCCAACAGCGCTTTGAGCTCTTGATTCGGACTCATTTGGGCTCCGATTGGGTTGATCTTGGTGTCGTTAGGTTCGTATTTCCGAGACGCTCAGTTCGACAGTAAGCTTGCTGAAATCGGAGTTCATATGCTTCCGGATTTAATTTTTGAAGTTTCCAACTAGCTTTTGCTTCGAGATTCGTGCCCAATCAAGCTAATTTTGTGATGACGTATCAAGACTTACAACTGCAAATCTTTACACCGTATATACTATGTTTTCATGTTTTATTATACTGATAAAGGTAAATTGCCTTATTAATGTGTCCAAAGCATTTCTCATACTATAATATTACTATAATCCCCCCATTGTTTATGTTTCTTCTGATCAAGCTATGAAACCATATAGTTATAATTAACAAACACAATTGAAATGATGAAGATTTTTCTAAATTCTAATGGCGGTTTCATTTGGGACGATTTTCTTATTAATTCTTAAAGCAGCTTTTTAATATAAATTTTTTAATTTTTTATTAAAAAGTTGCTTTAAGAAACACTAAGTAAACCGTCCCAAACGAAACCGCAGTTTGTAATGGAGGTTGCTAAAGCTTTAAAGGCTTGAGACATTGAGGAATATTACAGATAAAACGATTTCCAATGATAGAAGAAATCTCATTACTTCAATTTACAAGAGATGATATGCTTAAAAGATACTTCAAATCTTCCAACTTTTTAGAGAATAATATCATTCTCCCTTTCACAGCTCTCTCCCACCAACTTCTGCATGGCCTCCCATAGCTCATATCGCCATGTGGGAAACGCTGGCATGCGGTGTATGAACGCATGGGTGGGATTAGGATGGCTTATTTTTTTAATTAATTATTTTTCACGTGTATGGCACTGAATGCGAGTCATTAACTAAATCCTTAAACGGAGGTTAAGAAGAATAGTTTATCGAACTCCTAAATAACAATTTTTAAATGGTTAGATGTCTCTGAAAGTCAAGACATCAGTTAACATAGGAGAAAAGCCAATTAAGTATGTATTTAGTCTCCGCTTAAAGCCAAACCACACGCCTCAGCCCATGTGATTAGCAGCACTAAACACATATTAAACTAATCAAATCTGACTATTTAAAGGTTGCTTTTAGCAAAATGAGTACTTGTAAAGCTTTAGTTGAGTAATCAATTAGTTTAAGAGGTCCTGAAATGAGATTCTCTTCATAAAAACAACGAAGCATTCGAAAGTTCTTATTTGTTTGCTTGCTGAAGCGAAAAAACAGTAGGAAGATTTGTATATTTTTGTGATGTTAAACTTTATAATTAAGTGTAATAATTCATTTTATTTAATAAATTATGGAAATTATCTTAAATGTTGATGTATAGATTAGGATTTCTTAATATCCTTTTAAATGTATTAGAGTTTTTAAAATTTTGTTAAGTATAATGTATGTATTTATTGAAATTATGCTGAATTAAATTTTTTTTTTTTTAACTTTAGTTTTATTATGAATATGATATTGTCTTAGACATATATACTTCATACGCTTGTCATTGTTGATGGTAGCTTAGCTAGCTGAGTTATTTTTTATGTTATATTGAGTGATACAGTATGTAGTTCATTTTGATGTATTTTGGTTGAGAGTTTTGAATATAAAGCTCCCAACCAAGAGGTTTGACGTTTGAACCTTGCGTGTGTAATATGTGGATGTGTTTGTCCTAATTGACTCAAAAGTCTCAAAGAAATGCTATTGTAGGCTTCGTTTGGGACAACTTTCTTACTGTTTCTTAAAACAACTTTAAGAAGCAATAAGAAATCCATCCCAAATAAATGCGTAATGTAGACATGATTCATTTTTTGTTTCTTCACAACAAAAGCTCAAATGTGTAGTAGAACAACTTTAATTATGACTAAAAAACAGAAAAAATAAATCATAATATCCTAATCAAAATTAGGTCAAGATAAATTTTATTGTCATTGAATTGCATTGAGATTATATATATATATATATATTATAAAAAAATATAAACTATAGTAATAAAGGTTTTCTTAGGGATAAACTATAAAGTTTTTTTTAAAAAAAATGTCTAAAATCAATAAAAATATGTGACCATGTGCTCAAAGGTGCAATATAATTCCTCTTTTGACGTCATTATATTCAGCATCCAGCATCTCAGAAAGAACCGACCAAAACGACAAATCACTAACTGAGAAGTTTGCCTTCATGCAATTCTATCTTCTTTCATCTCCTCTGCTTTTCGCTTCCAAAAAACAAAGAGGTGCTCACCTTTTTACATCAGCTTGTTGTGATATTATCTAAGAGGATAAGATCTTTATTATATTTTAAATAATGTAAATGATTTATTTATATCACTAATTCCAAAGTCCTATATAACTTTGTAACTTTAATTCTTAATTGAAAGTCTCAACCTTCATTAAATGAGACGAATTTTTTATTGATTTTTTAATTCTTAATTGAAAGTCTCAACCTTCATTAAATGAGACGGCTGTGCATCATTCAATTTCCTTAAAGAAAAAAAAAAAAAAACTCATTCCTTTGTTTGTTTGGTTAGTACAGCATTATTCTTTCTACTGCTCGACGCTCCAAATAAATCTTAGCTGGTGCAATTAAAGCTTGAAGCCGCATGTGATTTGCTTTCGCTCGACAGTTCCACTTTTGGTTTCTTCTCTGTTTAATTGCAGTTAACTGTTTAGAAGTTCTTCTTCTACTAGCCCAGTTGCTAAAAAAGATTTATTTTACAGACTATTTTATAAAAGAAATTTTTTTTTCCTATAAAAATATAGCCTTTCTCGCACATTTATTAATTTGAGATATTATATTCCTTGCTTCTTCCCCGCCCCATCACTTCTACTTCTATAAATGCACCTCTCCTTCCACATGGTTTCCTCACCTTTCTCTTCTCAACCTTTCCTGGGCAGGCTTTCATTTGAAAAGCCTCTGTAAGTATAGAATCTCCTTCCTTTTAGACAAAATCCTGAAGCCAGGCTTTAACATTCTCGCCTTGTTCTACTGCAGGGAAATGGAGTCTCATACTTTCATTATCATCTCTGTTCTTTCAATCCTCAGAGCTGTTCATGGAGGAGGAGAAGGATGGATAAATGCTCATGCCACCTTCTATGGCGGTGGAGATGCCTCTGGAACTATGGGTAAGTAAGATCAGATAAGAACAGATATCTCACTGATCTCAAAAATGGATTCTGAAATGAGAAATTGCTGTAATTGCAGGAGGAGCTTGTGGCTATGGAAATCTGTACAGTCAGGGTTATGGGACTAATACTGCAGCTCTTAGCACTGCCTTGTTTAATAATGGACTGAGCTGTGGATCTTGCTATGAAATTGTGTGCGCTAATGACGGACAATGGTGTCTTTCTGGTTCTATAATTGTTACTGCAACCAATTTATGCCCACCAAACTTTGCTCTTCCGAATAATAATGGTGGTTGGTGTAATCCTCCATTGGAGCATTTTGATCTCTCTCAGCCTGTTTTTCAGCGTATTGCGCAGTATAAAGCTGGAATTGTTCCTGTTCAGTATAGAAGGTAAAGATAAAAAATCTAATTTGTTAAATGTTAATGATTCGGGCTTTCCTTTGTGACGAATTTTTTACTGTAATCCTCCATTGGAGCATTTTGATCTCTCGCAGCTGCGTGATGAGAACAAAGCGAACTATTCTTTCGCCTTTAACTTCCGCAACTCATTTGTAGGAATTCGAAGAACAAAAATAAAAAATATATAATGAAAATGAAAATGACATAAAAATTTAATAAAAAATCATTTTTTTCATTTGTAGAGAATATCAATGAGAAATATTTTTCTTAATTTATTGAAAAATTAAAATTTTATTTCTTCACATGAGTCATAATCCCTTTTTTTTTATATTTTTAATTTAAGTTTGATAGGAAATTATCAATAAAAAATATATGTATTATCATAATTCTTAAGTAAGCACAAATTAAATTGAAACTAAATATCTAAAATAAAATTATAAAGAAAGTACATTTACGGTATTCTCTCTTTGCTAAAATCGCAGGGTCCCCTGTGTTAAGAAGGGAGGTATCCGGTTCACCATCAACGGTCACTCCTACTTCAACCTTGTTCTCATCACCAACGTCGCCGGCGCCGGTGATGTGGTGGCTGTGTCCATTAAAGGTTCGAACACCGGTTGGCAGTCAATGAGCCGAAACTGGGGTCAAAACTGGCAGAGCAACAGCTACCTTAACAGTCAATCTCTATCTTTCAAAGTCACGACAAGCGATGGCCGGTGTGTTACCTCCATGAACGTTGCTCCTTCCTCCTGGAACTTCGGTCAGACTTTCTCAGGTGGCCAGTTCTGAGAAGCCAATATTCATTATTCTATCTTTCTCTGTCTCTCTAACTCTACCATTACTAATAGTGTCAAGGATTTTTGTGTCATGAAGATTGCTACTTTGAAATGGTAATCGATCTATGACCTTTTATCTTACTAAGTTAAGTCCTTGTTCTCTCCATCTTGCCTTACATATAGTGGCAGAGGAGGGCGCCACATTATAGAGTGGTGAAAGAAGTCATTTTTATTAGGTTTTGATTTTAATGGCGTGGTGGTGAGGATTGGAATGGCTGAGGTGAACTGTTTGTCACCCGCCCATGACATCGATCTACTTCTGTTGTATGTACTGGTTATTTACTTATTTGTAATGTAATCTGGGTTTTCTGGGATGATTAATATATTAAATTCTTAAGAGCTTCAAGATATTTGGTGGTTTTTTTTTTTTTTTTTTTGTCATATTTAGCAGCAGAGGTCTTAATTTAAAAAAAACAAAAAAGAGTTGTAGAGGTCTTTCCCTGCTCCTTCAAGACTTGGGGCAATCTGATGTGAGAAGACAAGCCACAAATAACCTGATGTGAAAAGTTCTTGTTCCTTTTTTTTTTTTTTTGGAAAATTAGAGGCAAAGACCATTCATTAACCAAAGAATGAACAAGGAAAAAAATTACAGATATGAGAAAGAAAGCAAAGGAGCAAATGATGCTTAGACAAAAATTGAGCAAAGGCTCAAAAGAAACACCCAAACGACTGTTTCACAAAATTACATCAAGAAATATGTGAGAAAATGGAGAAACAAAAGCAAAATAAAAAAGCCAGGACTTAGGTTCAAAGAGTGATCAACTTCAGATAGAATTGACACCCTTGGTTGCTTGAAGACTGACTAAAGGGAGACCATGATGGATAAACATCATCGTCCATATCATCAAAAGACCCATCTATAAAGATGAAACTAAGACCGATATTAGCGAATCGAAGGCAACATAATCCATAGACAAAATCCCATTCAAAACATAAACTTGTAACCTCCGGATCGTGAACCACACCACCACCAGCAATAAGCAAACATGCCAATGGTAACCAAGCCCACCACCATAAAAACATTCAATAAACCAAACAGGAAGTAACAGAAAGTCAATAAACCACCCACTACTTGAAAGCAAATCGACAACATAGACATAGCAACTAGCAAACACACTAAATGGAGCCATTAAGCATATCTTTAAATTTTCCCATTCTTCAAGCTAGCAATTTTAAGACAAATATCCTTAATGATAATAATATGAACAATGGCTTTTCTACTTAATTTGTTTCCAATTTTTTTTGCATTCCTCTCCCTCCATAAGTGATAGACAGAACACCAAAGCAGAAGCTGGTAGAAGGAAGACTTGTCCGACATTGAAATATTCACATCAAAAAAATTAGCTATATGATATAAATTTGGGTGCAAAAGAAATGATTTTAGGCAAGGGATAAGATCATTGATAATAGAGTAAGTGAAATCATATTAAAAAATAGGTGTGATGAATTTTCAAGTTTAGCATAACATAAGCAACATATAGGGTCCATTGAAATGTTCCTCTTGATCAACACATTAGAAGTTTTAGGCCCACCAACCAAGCTCAGCAAATCATAAACAGAAAATCGAGTGGTTGCATGCTTATGCTAAATAATTATGTGCCAAGAAACCTTCCTCTCATTTGAATAGAAATCCTGTAGGAAGTCACCAAAACAACCAATCCTCCTATTTTTTTCATAACAGACCTACAACATCAATATGAATGGGAACATAGAGAATAATGCTAATGATGGGTTCTTGAACAATCACTAGAATCTTCTACCCATTAGAATCCAAAATAACCGAGAGTCGAAAATCAGAAGAGAAAGCATTAATGACAGAAGGGTTATGTGGGAATTCAGATAAGCACACCCCATTACACCATTGATCCCACATAAGAGAGATAGGAGAATTATCATTCACATTAAAGATAAAACTCCCTTTCACATTGATAGCAGTATCACAAATACTTTTTCACATAGGTGAAGCCAAGGATTTAGTAGGTTTCTAAGGAGAGCAATACTTGTGGGAGAACTAGGTAAGAAGAGGGGATTGAGAATTATACATCCTAGAAATAATAGAACAATTAAAGGCAAATCAAATGGCATTAATAGAAGGTTGCCCCAACCCCCAGCCTTTTTTAGGTTTGCAAGTGTTTTTCCAAGACATGAGATGTAATTTCTTTGACATAGTGTCTCTAGAATATAAAAACTTAGCAGCAAGTTTATCAATTTGCTTACAACAACTCTTAGGTATAATACTATAATTGCACCTTAAATCCAATAGGCTATGGTATTCCATATTGTGTATCATGAAAATTGTAATCTTCTTGTAAAAGTTTGTTAGCAATAACATCCAAGAGAGGTGAGAAATCAGAAAGATAGGCTTTCTTGATAGATATATGAATCCCTAGATAAGTGATTTTGGTTTGGCTATAAGGGAGGTCGAGAACAGAACATATATCATTGGAGCAAGAGACGTTAGGCTGAATGATAAGGGAGCTTTTCTCCATATTGACAACAAGGCTCGAAGAGTCAGCAAACTTGTTAAGCACATTTTTCAAGGCTTGCTATTCCGGATAGACAACACATCATCGTCATATAAGAGCTGTGATAGTCTAAAGTCTTTAATATTGATTGGCTCAAAAACAACCCCATCCACATAAGAGTCAAGAAGGTTGGAGAAATCATCCATAGCAAAAAAAGAATAGATAGGGGCTCAAGGGGAAACCTTGTCTAAGGCTAGCAGAGGAGTGAAAAAAACCTTCCAAAAGCTCCATCCACACAAATGGAAAAGTGGACATTCATAATGCAAGACTTGACCCACCCAATAAACTAGGTGGAATCCCTTTTTGAGCCATTCTTTCAAGAATAAATTCCCTAGAAACATAATCAAAGGCTTTCTTGATGTCAAGCCTTGCACCCATATAATTGGCTCGATTGCACTTTTTAAAAAATCCCAAATTTTCAGTAGCAAGAATCACATTGTCCATTGATTTCCTCTTGTTAATATAGTCAACTTGGGAGGGATTAATAATGATAGGCATAATGTGCCTAAGCCTAGTGGCTAAATTTTTTGCAATAATCCTATAAAGAGTGTTACATAAAAAGATCGACCTGAAATCAGAGATAGATCCAGCATGACTACATTTAGGAATTAAAGCAAAGAAAATAACCTTAACACTTCTAGTGATCTACACTTTTTGAAAGAAAGATTGAATAGCTTTGCAAAAATGGGGTACAATTATATGCCAACAAGACTTAAAAAAGTAAAATTTAACTCATCCGGCCCTGGAGAGGAATTAGAAGAGCCAGAAAAATCAACCATTTTAATTTCACTAGTAGTAATCGGGTCAAGAGAGGATAGGATAAGAGATGAAAAGAACATTGGAGCCAAAGGCGAAGAAATTAAGATCCAACGATAGGATAGCATGAGGATTGTCGATGTTTTGGAAATGTTGAGTAATATTATCAATGACACCAGGATAGCTTCTAGAATTCCCATCTAAAGCCGCAATAATAGAACTGCCATTGAAAATTTTCCTCATATGTATTTTGGAATACATAAATATGAGTAAGCTTTTAAAATTTTCTTTTTATTATATCAAGATTACGTCAAAAGGTCACTTAAAAATAAATAAATATGAGATTAATTATAAATAAAGATTATGCTCAATGAATTACATATCAGAATTTCTATAAAGAGTTAATTAATATTTAGTTAACAAAGATCATAGATAAGATAAGACTCCAATATATGATTTCTGCCTTAAGAAACGAGAAGAGCAAATTTATTCAGAGCTCATTAATTTGATAACAGAAAATTTGCAGCAGATTACACCTTAATTCGGATGTTAAAACTTGAACTGATAGTTTCAACTTTGATGGCATAGATGCTTTTGCAGATGTATTATGGCTTTGTCCTAAACCTTTTGATCTAAGAGTTTCATCTGTTGTGAGAATTTGAAGGGGAAATGAAAAATGTCTGTAAAATTAGGGTTGATGCACCTTTTTAAGCGAGAGGAAGATGAATTTACACGCCTAGCGAAGATTAATTATTCTGTGTCGACGACGAACGCCGTCCAGAGATCAACCAGAATGTGCCACATCACCCCTTCGCACGATACCGCTACGTGGCTGCACCTGATTGACCTCCAGACATAGAGCCAGTAGAATAGGATCATGAACTAAGAAAATTCAGGTAAATTCTTTGACAGTGTAGGGGAGACAATTAAGTGTCGTCGCCAGGATGCTTTTCACCAGTTAACTAAAATTCTTTTAGTGATTGATAATTACTGTACTAATAGCCTATTTATTAAGACGAGAAAATATTAGGTGAGAGCATCATATTTGTAGAATTATTATAAATAACTCGAGCAACACTGAAATAATGACCACATTTCTATACAGAACTAGATCTAACATCTGTCTTTTAATATTCAGAACTATTGTGGTTTCCGTTGCCCCCTTGCCATATAAAATATAGAAGTTTTCACCTTCTCTTTGCATCTTTATCAACATGGGCTCCCATTTCTCATCACTTTTACTTAGTTCCTTCACTGAATATCATGTAGATTTTCCCCTTTCAATTGATGTTTAATTACGAGATAAATATGTATAAGTGAAGCTCGAGAATCGTTCTATTAGCTCTCATTTGTCGGCAGTTTTCTATTATTCTCTCAATCTTATGTAAGGTTTCAAATTTCTCTTGATTTGGTTTGTAAGTTCTGTGGGAGCTAATATGGCAAAATTGCATGGTTTCGAAATTATAGCTTTATACTGATAATACATTTAGCAGAATTCCTATACAGACAAATAGCTAGATATTGGATCTATGACTGATATGTATAGATTTTTGGGAATAATTTTTAAGATTGATGAAAGATTTAGAAGAATTTGTAGATATGTATGTAGATTAATATATTTACAGTATTCTACAATCTTGATATAGGTTCTAGAATCATTTTCTTGTTTGCTGTGTTCTTTAACTTTGGTCAATGACTTTAGTATTCTTTTTCTAATTCAATGCTATGGATCAATGGCTTGCATGTTCTTTCTATAATTCAACAATGAGATATTTTTGATATTTAAATCAGTAAATTGACAACAAGTTGAAAAACTAACTTTGGAATATGAGGAGATTCTCACATGGTCGCTTTCATTGCCTCAGCACAATGTGTATTTTATTGCTTTATCAATGCTACAAACTCTACAATCAGATCTGCATCTGCTATGGAAGAAAGCAAGCTGTATAAAAGATCTAACAAACATATGAAATGAAAATGTAGTTTCCATACATAAATTGCATTGTCGTGTCTATAAAATTTAAAATTTTCATTTCTATGTGAGCCATAGTTTTATAAACAAATTAAGAAAATATGTCATGAATAGTTAGAACTATGATATTAGGCTTGATATATAGAGGGCTGGTTAAGTTTAAGGTTTCGTTTGGGACAGCTTCCTTATTGCTTCTTAAAACAGTAAGAAAGTCATCTCAAACGAAGCCTAAGATTCTAATTTTGTTATGTCGCATAGAAAATATTTGTTCAAGCCAAACAAAACATTGAGTGAGAGGCAACATAGACATGTGATTGAGAATATAAAAGTATGATCTTCAAAAAGAACGAAGAAAATAATGATGCGGATGATGATATAATGTATTCGAAGATTCATTACCTCTTTTTATTTATAATATAGAGTTTTTGAGAACAAATATATAAAGAAAATAAACATCAGACCATAGATTACTGATATAACAAAATTGGGACTTATGCTAAATAAGATCAAACAACAGAACACTTGAATATTAATTGTCATTTGATATCCTGCAACAAAGGACTCCTCTAAGTTCCTTTATAAGAGTTCTTTGGAAACTCTTTGCTATGTGGAGATCGGCATATATCAAGACTTAGCATCGCTCAAGTTCTTTGTAGAACTGAACAAGGCATACTATAATTCACCTATGAGAAGGAATAGAGAATTCTTAGTGCCCACAATAACTAATTTGCAAGCAATGACAAAGAGCTTGTATCAAATAAATCAGACTATTTATAGGAGAGAATAGGAGAACTTGTAGTAAGCAAGATAATTCTCCTACGAATATTAGCACGATCTCCTAATGCCTATTGAACAAGCATTCCCTATAAGCTATGTTGAGTGGGATAATAACGACAAAGGAATATCTTCTATGTGTTACAAATGAAACCTAATTTAGAGTGACACCACCGGATCTGCAACATGTGTACAAGCGGACAGAAGACGTTCGAAGGCCCTTAAATGAAATATCGGGCATTTTTATAAATAAAATCACTTGATTAAATGGATCATATTTAAATATTTTAAAATGCCCCTTATGTATTAAATATGATCCCTTAAACTAAATCCACCCTGCATGTGCTCTAGTCAACGTGTCAAAATTACAAACAAAAATATCCGAGAATGCTGCGCAGGGTCAAATGCTACAACCCGTATGTGCTCCAATCGTCACATCTAAGTCCCAAATCTAATGATATGAGAATATTGCGCTGGCCTAATATTCAAGTTTAATCCTCCTCCTCGAAAGGACTGGAGTCGACACGACTTGAATTGCAAAATGCCTTAAAAAATCCTACAAAAATATAAGTGACTTTAACGCCACCACGATGATGGCAGCGTTGACAGAAAATCTCAACCGGAGAGGTCAAATCTCAAATCAAACAAAAGCCCAAGTTCTTAAAATGAAACATATCACCTAAAAATTTAAAACTAAAAATCATTCATCTCCCGCAAATATTTGTCGGGGGTGATAAATTTGAAATTAACCTAAGCTCTTAAAGAGCGAATGCATATCGGGTGTATCATTTTGATTCATCCTCAAACACTCTCTTGCCAGCAGGGACGTCGCACGTGCCCTCTGATCGGGTGTTTTTTTCGCAAAATGACACCATTATATATTACGATCACGGTCAAAGCCCGTATGTTTCCTAAAAGCGTTAAACCCTTGAGTGATAAATCATAGGATATATCTTATACGCATAAAGTCCTCTGTCAGCTAAGGTGGATTCATATATATCCCCTTAGACAAATACCAACCTAGGTCTACAAGGTATTCTTGGACAAAGCAACCCATGGCTGTCGATAAGGTGCCTTCTGTCAGGTTGGGTTGACTACCTCCTCTGACTAAGTAGACCAGGGAACAAGATAGCCCGGGACGACGGAACCATGGATCTTGATTGGGCTCGTCTTCATTCCCCCCACCACCAGTTTTAAGTTTATGGTGATAAACTTTAAATTCCAAACTTCAAAATTCAAATCATAAGATCAAATTTAAACCCTAAAATTGTTGCTATTATATACTGGATTTATGATCCATATCACCTCCTTAACGACTAGCCTTAATCGAAAGTTCTTTCCTGTTATTGGGAGGGGTAATTAACTATAGGGGCTTGCGCCTATAGGAAACCAGAACTCAGATAAAAAGTCCTCACAAAATGAGGGCGAAATCTCTGGGTAATGTCTTATCTAAAACCCAATCTGCCTTCTAAAAATTCCCCCGGAACATAATCTCGTTAAAACTCTCTACTGTCATCGTCACACAAACGCTTAAAAGAAAAATAGACGGATGACGCAGAGAGGTCGGGATCACTCACAACAGCATAAAATGGAATTTTTCGGAACCCACAAGCACCCCAAGAATAAATTTTAGTTGTAAGGATATTTTTGAAATTCAAATTAATAAATAAAACGATGAATTCTCTTTACTATTTGTTAGGGCAATTGCTTAAAGATCATATTATTTTAAAAGTTTTAGAGGGGGCAATTGCCTAGAACTTTTAAGGGGTTCTTCCCCTAATCATACCCTTAAATTAATTTTGTCGTTTATTTGAATGAAAATTAGTGAAAGAAGTTTTTGAGATGCCATTCCTGAGCTTTTTAAGATTAATCTCAAGCTTATATTAAAGTGATTGACATGATCATAAAAAGTCCAAAATATCCTTTTGAAAAATTTTACAATACTAATTTTCATTTAAAAACAAAACATCAAAGTTGATGATAAGACCAAATCAGTTCAAATTTGATCATTTATGCTTCGTTTTAGACGTTTTTTTACTACTTAAAACAACTTTTTAATTCAAAAGTAAAAAATTTGTATTAAAAAATTGTTTTAAGAAGCAGTAAAAAAGCTGTCCAACGAAACCTTACTCCAAGGCTTCGTTTTGGACAATTTTTTTACTGCTTCTTAAAACAATTTTCTCGTACAAAAGTTTAAATTTTTATACTAGAAAATCGCTTTAAGAAGCAGTAAAAAAACCGTCCCACACGAAGCCTTAATATAAACTTGGAATTACATTGAAGTGTCGTATTGGGTGGATTGTTGGGTTTGAAGTAAAATATATTCTTAAAATTTAAAGCATGATAGTGATTTTTTTTTAAAGATTCAGCACGTGAATTAGACCAAAACACAGTATTTTCTCTTCGTCTTCCTCTTTCTTCCAACAATAGAATCTAGTGATATCTTTTAGCTTTAAGCTGTCATTTCATGATTCAGCATCTTCGTTGTATTTTTTGAAGATTTTTTCTTCTGTTTTTTGTCCTCTTAGACAAAAAATAAAGAAACGAGATCTAATTATATCGGTAAGTGCTAATGCTTTTAATAATTCAATGTATTTATCTTTATTTATAGTCTTTCAAATTTCAGTTGTTTTTATCATTTCCTTCCATTTTTGACTGCTTATTTTTTGTCAGACGATTACAATTAATTGTCTCTTTGCATGCTTATGCTCTTTTTTGTCTTAGCAGTTAATACTATTTGATAAATTTTTATTTTTTTTGTCTATTGATTGCTTTGCTATTTTATAATTTTCGCTGTTTTTAGCATTATCTGAAGTATGATTTGAAATTTGATATATTTCATGATTCCATCTACTTTTATTTTATATATTTTTGGCGTTTGATATTATTTAAATTTAACACAATTAAAATTGATTTATGATCAACAAATTATAGTTAATCATATATTTTATTTAAAAAAATGAAATAACATATATAACTTATTGAATTTTTTGAGTTATTTAATTATTATACTATCATTTGAATATTAATTCTCTTATTTAATATTTATATCAAAAATATAAGTTGGGCCATCTTGTTTGAAGCTCTAATTGAGAAATAGATGAAACGTTTATATAAACAGATGAATAAAATAATAAAAAATAGAAAAGAAAATTAATATGTAAAAACACATAAAAAGTTTACAGTAGATTCTTTAAATTAATAGATATATTATATTGCTGTTATTGTAATTTTTTTTTAAATCAAAATATATTGCAACAAAAAAAGGGTTACAACATACTTAAAGAAGGGACGAGAAAAGAAAACTACAGAGATACCAAAACAAGGGGGGTTTACAACCCAATATGCTCAGTATTTGACAGAGGCTTCCAACTGTTCTGAAGTCAGGCTTGGGCCATCCAATTTGGAGTGAGAGCAGAGACACACCAAGGACCAAACGAGCAAGACACACACTATCAAAGATTGCCACGAGCCATGACATCAGATAAGTGAGCCATAACCACATCATTGCCCATAAACCAACAATCGCATCCTCGAAATTTAAACCAAGCTCTAGCAAAACAACAACAACCACAATTAAAAAATAACTCATAATGGCTACCAAGTAAAGCAGCAACCCAAAGGAGAGAGACCAACGAAAATCATCTACGACCCCTACCACGTCTACCCCTCCAACGAGAGGAAATCAGCACAATAGGTCGGTCAGCCAGCATAGCAAATTCACCCACAGGTTCTTCATCTCCACTAGCCTCCGTAGAGGAATCTGACGTACATTGAAGCCAGTCAATTTACAATCTCACACTCTCCCCCGAATTGACACCAACTTGAGAAACCAATGCGTCCGGTAAAATTAAATTAACAGGAACATCAACAAAGGGTTAGACACAGGAATAGTAGGCGTCATAGGGTTAGAGACAGAGGGTGAGGAAAAACGTTCAATAGCCAGAAAAGTAGGAGGAACTGATGACCCAAAATGCACAAACACCACACTAGGTGAAGCAACCTCAGCCAAAATACACGAGGCAGACACAGTACCCACACGAGACAAAGGAATTGTGGAGTTAATACTACCACCAGCTTTACTTGCACATTTACGGGATGCCAAGCCAACTCGATCTAGAGTCCGACATAGGAGACATAAACGCAGGAGAAACAACACCCACCACCTCACCAGAATCCCCAGAACTAGCAGGGGATATAATAGGATTATGATCGCCCATAACACCGACATTAGACATAGTGGGACAAACCAAACTAGCTTTCGAATCGACCAAAACAGGGGATACCCCAACAGCCTACTCAAAAGAATGCCCCACAGGCTCAGAAAAAACTATTTCATCCCGAATAGGCATAGGCAGAACAGGAGCATAAATAGCATCGGCTAAACCAACATTATCATTATTCACGGCTAAACCAACATTATCATTAATCAAAATCACAGGAGCCACAGGAGGCAAGGAAACATGTAAATCACTAACCATATATACTAGGATGGTTTTCTTTCTGCTTCTTGAATTAGTTTTCAAATATAAAAACTTACTTTTTTATATTAAAAAACTGTTTTAAGAAACATTAAGAAAGCCGTCCCAAATGAAGCCTTAGGCTTCGTTTGGGACGGCTTTTTTATTGCTTTATAAAACAGAGTTTTAGTACAAAAATAAAAAAATTTGTACTAAAACTCCGTTTTAGAAAGCAATAAAAAAGCCGTCCCAAACGAAGCCTTAGTCTAACACCTTGCTTTCTCTGTGCTATATATGGGACAGCCAAATGCTAATTTTGATTATTTTGCTGGTTGCTTCCTTTCAATTTCAAGCGACAGCACCATTTTACATTTTTTTTTGGAAAAATACATGTGCACTACTTCTGCTAATGCACCTTTTTTTAATAATTCACCATTACACTTCTTTTTTAATAATGATTGATTAATTAGACTAAAAAAATGCTTTATTGGAACAAAAATGATCCGGGATTAGCTATTTTGGGGGTGTCAATTTGAGCTCAAAATTAGATTTTGTTGATTTGGAAATATTTCCAAATCTAGATTAGCCTTAATTGGAAAGTTTTGATGGCTCGTATTGTAATTGACTATAGAGTTGATTATTACTCTAAATAAGTAATTTGATTGGAGATTAGATTAGGAAAACTTTTTTCTTATTTTGTTTGCCCCAAATCTATAAATAAGGGAGTTACAGAGCCGTTGTAAGCAAAAGAGAGAGCTAGAGATCTTATTGTAATCATATTTTCTCAAACATAGTGAAATCATCATATTCTTTCTGTGGATGTAGGCATCTTCATCGAACCACGCAAATCGTTGTGTTCTTTGTGTTGTTGATTGTGTGATTTCTGATTTGATTTTTCACTGTATTTGCACACCATATTTGAATTTCATTCGAAAATGGCTCGGCATAATATGTTAACATGAATCTATGCTATTTATTAAATGGGTTGAAAATCTCAAGTCAAATACATTTTATCAATTCCAAACACAGCCTGACATGAAATGAAAAACAATCAAAATTGTTTCAAATTAGTGTCAACATAGTTTGGCAGGGACAAAATTACTCAATTTGAATACAATTATCTACTTTGGACACATCATCTAAAAAATAATAAAATATTATAATTTAATAGTGGTTTTTATCAAAAAAATATAAAAGAAGGATCAAATAGTTAAGTCATAACTTTTGAGTTAATCCAATACTTAGAATGTATATATTTTTAATTTATTATGTTGACCCAAATCTAACTCGAATCTTCTTTGAGTGTAGTATATGTTCTTATCAGTTTAATATATGGTATGTGGGCCATCGGTCCACTATGATATTAAATTAACTTTTGTTAGGGGAGAGCCCATCTCAGTAGCTTGCTAATGGGGCTCTAGGCGTCGCACTACTGTATGAGCCTGACACACCCTGAAAAATTATTAGATGCGGAGTGTGCACTGTCCGCACAAGTACTGGGTACCCAGCGGTACCGAGTGCCGGTACCTAGCTGGGTATAGTGCTTGTGCAGACGTTTCTTCCAATCCACACTCCGCACCTAATAATCTCTCGGCACACCCCTGATATATATATATATATATATATATATATTATATATATATATATATATATATATAATGGAGTTCAGGCCAGGGGCATGCCCCCTCTCAAAAATTTTTTTTTTAATCGATTATATGAATTTTTTAGGTAATTTATATATTTTCATTCATATTTTAGTCTTTATCCCGCTAGGGGGCGCTACCCCCTTGGACCCCGGCATATATGCCTTATAAATTTGCACCCCCCCCCCCCCCAAAAAAAAAAAAAAAAAAAAAAAATCCCCCCCCCCCCCCCCAAAAAAAAAAAAAAAAAAAAAGGCTGGTTCCGCCCCTGTTTCAGGCAAACCCTAAATTCTCATGACTAGCTCAAATTAGATTTTTGTGTGTCTATATAGCACAATGTTGGCACTACTAAGATACAGTATATTAATATAAGAGAACATGCGTGCCATCACCACCCCTATTTACTGATCCCTCTATCCATTTATTTGCTCATTCATGTCTTAAAATTATCAATCATCACTTTTGCCATCATGTTTTCAAAACTTAGGTTTCGTTTGGAACAACTTTCTATCACAAAATTTTTATAAAATCAACAAAGTAATAGTGACAAAAAATTGTCCCAACGAATGAACATGACAATACGCCACACACGTAAACAATTCAAAAATTAAAGCCAACTCAAACCACCTTATTGTCTTTTTACATATCTTTTTTGATGTCTTTGTATCCTAAGACAAAAAAGCTGAGAGGTACTTATTAAAACACATCAACTATATAATTGGATTGAATCAGTCTTAATTAGCAGCTCCAACGGGTTATGTGGTTTGTTAGCGCTAATGTTTCAATGATTCTCACGTAGTTTTCAATTGGTGCAATTCACAACATTTTTTTAAAGCAAAACAAATATATTAAAATAAAATAAAAGCGGTTACAACAACAAAAGAAAAAAATAAAACTAAAGAAGGCAATATACAAACAAAAGAGGGCTCAGTAAAAGACCGAGGCTCCCAGCATCTCAGAAGCCTCGCACAGATCATCTAAGAGGTGAAAGCATCGCCCAAAATCCAACCAACTCTAAGAGCTGCACCAATGGTTGCCACCAGCAAGACGAAAGGGATACGAGCCCCAGTCATATCATAGCCCTATAAACCATCGCACCACCAAATCGACCAAATGTCCATAAAAACCAACCCGCAAAACCAAAGGGATACAGCATACAGAAAATTTATCTTCTCCTCCGGCCCCTACCACGAGACCTCCCATGAGAGGCAACCGAGATAACAGGCCTATCACAAACCAGAGTAAAATCGTTTCCAGGGCCAGATCCACCGCAAATATCCGGAGAAGCCAAACCACAATCCGAAAAATCAGATTCAGAATCAAATTCATATGATCCTTGCAGCCAATCCATATGGTTCCTAATATTAAATCCAGAATTATTCCCCAAACAATTGACCATAGTATGCATCTCGACCAAATTTATAGGGACATCAACTAAAGTGTTAGAGCACACCGAATTTTCTTTCATATTATCCACTTGCACACACTCAGCATTATTATCCACAATCACAGCCGGTTTACACGGAGCCTTGACAGGCGAAAGAGTTGCCGAATCGTCAGCCACCACCACAACGGGGCCAATATCCACACCATTGCTAAAATTAACACCAGCAGGAGTAATAAGAGGGGTCGAAACAACCCCAACCTCAAAATTTGGTTGGAGATTCACCCCAACATTCAAAAAATTATCCACAGCCAGAGGCAAAAGAACAAGAGTATGGGGAGGCTCAGCCAAAAAAGCATCATGAACAACAAGGACCACCTCACCAGGAGACGGCACAACCAACTCAACAGGCAATAAAACCTCATTAACCTGCATCGAATCCGAAGCCAGAGGAGGCACCACACACACAGAATTACTAATCAACTCATTCTCAGCCGGGCTTTGAACCTCACCAGCCTGAACCTCATCAACACCCACAACATGAGGCTTAACAATCTCAGCAGGAAGAGGATTAAAATTAAAAGTAGGCAAAGCGGAGGAGGCACATTGACGCTTAAGATGGCCAAGACACTTGCAAGACTCACAAAAATCAGGAAAACTCTCCAGTTGCACTTTTTGGATATATAGAGACTCCTCAGGGCCAAGCCAAATTTGTGTCGGATAGGTTTTAGTAACATCCAGTTCAACTAAAACCCGCGCAAGTGAAGGTCTAGAACCTACAGATGTAGCAGAATCCACCTTCAGGGGTTTACCAAACATAGAACCTAATGCGTGAAGGATGCGAGGAGTGTAGAGATGAGGTCTCAATTTAGGAAAGGATACCCAAATCGGAATGACCGGCGATTCACAACCTATATCCAAAAGAGGCGACCACTTCGTGATTTTCATAAAACAGTTGTTCACCAGATAAGACCGATGGCAAAACACGCGGCTATAATCAAGATCATTAGACAGTTTAATCAATACATGCGTCTGATCAAGAACCGTAAAAGAGAAATCTAATTTGAGTTTGAGAGCAAAGAAAAATTTGCGAATAGAATCAGAGACGGACGTCGCGTGAGGAAGAAACCAACCAAAGCGAATTGGAAAGGCACATAAAGAGCACAAATTTCAGCCTCAGATATCCACAACGAAGGTAAACCATGGAAAGAACCATGACGGAGATCAGCAAAACACTGTGACGAGGAAGAACCAGAAAGAGCAACGACAAAAGACCTAGATTTAAAGAGATATCCAAAAAACCCGAATCCTTAACTCGACGAGCCGCCATCTAGCCGCAGAGGGTCGGAGGAGGAAAACAGGACAAAAAAAAAAGCAGAGAAAGGAAAGCAAAATGTAAAAAAAGAGGAGGAGAGATCACTCCCCTGCAGAACCAGACGGAAGACGAAGGCTCCAAGTATCAGCAGCCACTGACGAGGCGGCTAGGGCAAAACACTAGCAGTGTCAAAAACGATAAAGATCACCATTGTTCAGTTATGATTTCGGTTGTGCAATTCACAACATTTGGTTTAATTTCCACTGTTTTTTCCTTTTATTTTATTCTTAATGTTTGACTTCAAATTTTAATGAAATATATATTCTTAATCACTAAGCACCTTCTTATTTTGGCTAAACTCACAGACAAATGTAATCGTATCATTCTATGTCATTTTGTTTCCTAGCAAAGAATATCGCCGGGTAAACTTTTTTTTTGGTCAAACTCACAGAAGAGACTTACGCATTGATAAAAAAAGAAGATTATAAAATCTTACAAAATCAATTGCCCTCTAAAATACAGTAATTGAAATAAAACTTATGGGTCGTTGATTCAAATTATACAAAATCAAGCAATTGAAAAGAAAAACAAACTACGAAGTGTCTCTCCGGACAAAGTCTAATGACCAATCCACCAGAAGCCAAAAAAGAGAAACTTATAAAATGTAATTACTTATATGATAGGTTGGGTGGGCATTATTGTAAAAATGAGATATAAAATGGTCGAGTCAAAAGAAAAAAATGCTATTAGTTTAAGATTTTTTTAAATGACTTTAAAAAAATAATAAAAAACAATATTATTAATATCTTATGGGAGAGGCAAAAATAAACTTAGTTAATTTGTGCATGTTTAACAAAGAGAAGAAAATGCATAAATAAAAAAGAGATATAATGAAAAAGGATTAAAAAGTAAATAGTAAACATCAAATAATTTACAAAAAATACAATATTATTAGTATATCTTATGTGGCATTTCTTAGTAAATTTTAATTAAAGAGGATTTATGAAGGTGATTAATTATTCTTATATGTTTCATATAAGTTTATTTTACACATCTGCTCAGTTCTCATTTCTCATTTGGAAATTATGATGATGAAGTCTTCTCTTATGCTTTATGTTATTCTCATGCTTCTTAACTTTGCATTGGTTCAAGCACAAGATGGAGAGATTGCTCCGTCGCCGGCAATGGAGAACGGAGCTGCTGGCTTTTCGTCGGAGCTCCTCTGCTCATTCTTGTTCGCTTCTCTTATATCCTTTGCCCTGTTTGCTAAGTGAATAGCTCTGTTTATTTCCTCTGCTTGGGGATCTGTGAGATCTTTTGTGTTTGTTGAAGGGATTTGCGAGAGAAAGGAGATTTCCTTCTGTTGATGTTTGGATGAAGACCTGTTGAAGGGGTTTTGTCTTGCAATGCGATTGTCGTTAATTATTTATTTGATTTAAATTCTATAGTTGATTTTCTCTTATATATATATATATATATAAAAGTTTATTTTACAAGTTTCAAAACAATAAGGAGATAAATAATAATATAAAGGTGATTAGTTATATATGCCCCCTTATGATGAAGTCAGTATTGTTGAAAATATTAAATTTACTGATGATTTAGGTTTGTCATTAACAATTTTTTTAGTTAAACTTTCTTTGATTAGGCCAGTTTTAACTGAGGCGAATTCCCCTATTTTATTGTCAGATTAATTAATATTCTGAAGAAATGACGTTAAGTTTTTGTCGTCTTGGAATGTTGAGAACCTCAAGTTTGCATAAAAAATTAAAAATAGTTATAATTATTGTAAAAATTAAATCATAAATAAGATATATATATTTGGTGACTTAGCCTGATCCATTAGAAAACAAAGGTGTTACAACAGAGAGACTCTTATTGTAAAATAACAGGAGATCAAAAAACGAATCTGAGAGGATTTTGTCTTTTTGACTTTCTCTCTGATTGCATGAATTTGTTTGTGAACATTGGAACTCTGCATTATTTCTCAAAAAAAGAATTATATATTCTGATTGGTTTCAGTTGTGAAGAAAATATGTTGCTAATGTATATACATATATTTTTAATTTTGAGTTAGTTAAGCTAAATTTTAAGCCAAAGATGTCTTGATTATAGCTAAAGCTCCAACCAATCGATAAAAATTAGTTGCATTAAATTTTAATTAGAATGTACTCCATAAATATAAAACATGTAATTTGGGAGATTAATATTTAAATAATTATGTTTATTAATATATCACGTTAATGTTAAATTATATCAATATATATATTTTTATTTTAAAATAAGTTGAAATTAATGATATTTTTAATATGATTTATCAATTTAGGTTTTATTTTATTAAATATAAAAATAAGTGTTAGAGATATAAATAAATAAAATTTTAGGCTATTTCTATAAATCTCTCAATATATATTTATCATTTTATGTGGCATGAAAATGTATAATAAATAACATTAAACATCTCAAAAAATTATTTATCTTTAAATATTTTGTTATTCATCATATATTCAATAAAAACTATCATTATGAATTTATATTTTATCTGTAAAATTTATCTTTCAAATTCTATAATAAATATATATATAATGTATCTTAATATTTTATTATTTTATCACATATTTTAGATGAAATATATTTATTATTTATAATTATATAATTCATAATATTTAAATATAATAAAAGGACCATATTTTAATTTAAAAAGCCTATTCCTAAAAGATTTAAGACATTCTAATATATTTTTAAGAAAAAAAATTTATATTAGAATATGCCGATATAATTTATATTAAAATTAAGTTTGTTTTAAGCTTAACGTTATATAAAAAGTGTTTATATTACACTATTTTTAAAACAAATTTAATAATTCGAAAACTACCACAATTAATATAATTATATTATGTTATATCACATAATTTTTTCTTACATTTTTAATGCTTCTCCCATTTTATAGCTAAATCATTAATTATATATTTAAAAAAAAATCCTTAGAAGCCTAAATCCACACTACCCTTATCAAAAAACCACCTCATATTTTTATTATATGATCACGCGTCGATCAATATTTTTATATATATACGACCCCTTTTTTAGATTTTTTTCATGCAGAAAATGCTTTATTCTGCTTTCTCTTTTTCTTGATAATGACATATACGCGTAGATTAATTAAAAATTAGCAAAATTTTATATCAATATATTTTTAATGAAAAATTAGCAGATTTTAAGCTGCTTTAAGAAGCAGTAAAAAAATTATCCCAAATGAAGTCTTCGGGTTCATTTTGGATGGCTTTTTTATTTCTTTTCAAAGTAGTTTTTAAATGCAAAAAATTTAATTTTTTACTAAAAACTGTTTTAAGAAATAGCCAAAAATAAGTCCCAAAGGAAGCAATAATTTTTACAAATGTTAAAATTACTAAAAAGAAAGAGACTTTCTTTCCATTCTTAATTAATTCAACGCATGTATATTTTTATAAATATATCGTGGCATTATGTCTTATTTCATGAATAATTCAAAAAAAAAAAAAAAAAAAAAAAAGGCCTTCACAAAAGACAATCAAACGTAGCTTGAAGAAGTTGATGAAGAGGATCTAATAGAAGCAAACGCCCAAACGAAAGCATCTTCAAACCTGCATGGGGCTGATAATTGTTTATATAAATAGGACATAATTGTCTATATACGTAGTACACATTGTCTATATACGTAGTACACATTGTCATATTAAAATAATCAACCGTCTGGTTGAAATCTAGTGACAAACAGAAGTCAGGTGCAGGTCCGATGATGTTTGGTCGGGCAAAAGTCCGGCGTTAGTTGGTGGTCCTGCGGAAGTCTTCGGCGGAAGTCCATGGGTCAAGCGGTGGTCCTAGGGAAGTCAGATGGTGGTCGAGGAGGAGCTAGGTGACAAGAGAGATCTCATATATATATATATATATATATATATATATATATATATATATATTGCATCCTTGCTTGGGCCCCTTTTATGAAAAATGAGGAGTCGATTTATAGATTTTTTAGAGTGGCATGTCTAATAAATAGGAGGAAAGTCAAGGGTAAATTGGAAGTGGTTTGTATGGACGGCTGATGTTGATTCCCTTGATCTAGGATTGTTTACTTGATTTTTGAATGTCTTAATTATATAAGAATTTAGTGATCTTGGGCTCATTGGATTCTTCTTGTCGAGATGCTCGATTTGAATATAAGCATGTCATGTTTAGAAATCATTTGGTAATCCAAATTATAGTTTGAACCTTCCAAATGTGCTTCATGTATTTGATTTGGACTCATTTGAGCTTGGATTGACTCAAATTTGGTGTCATTGGGTTCGTATTTCCAGACGTTCAGTTTGACTATAAATTTGTTGAAATCAGAGTTCATATGATCCCGAATTTAATTTTTGAAGATTCTAACTGATTTTACCTCGAGATTCGCGTTTGATCTAGATAATTTTTTGATGATATATCAATTATAATTGAGAAAAGATTTATATTTGATTCTCATGATTAATTAATTAGAATGTTTTTATTTTAAATTATTGAATTTATTTAAATAAAAATATAATATTTTTATAATTAATTAAATTTTATATTACAGTTATCTTGAATATATTTGATATTTTTGAAATATATTCTAATTAAAAATTTGACCATACCATATATATGTCATGCCAAGAAGATGTCATTTATCTCTTTGATAATGACCAATTAATATAAATAATAGATGCCTAATCACTTGGTTATTTGGGGTTCAAATATCTTCCTTAGAATAGTAATGTTTTTGTCCATAGGCTTGGCTATCTATATTTCTTTGACTTAATTATTTCATAATGGCAAAGTTGATGGCAATCTTTTCTTAAAATATTTTGTGCTCTTCTTCAAATCAATAACTGTTGATCTCTAACTTTCCTGATGACATCTAACTAACAAATGGAACCAAAGCTTATTCCTTTAGTATCAACTTTTTATTAATGAGAATTTGATACATTTCAAGCAAAATGAATGATTGAATTACAATAAGCTTTTAAATTAAGGCATTGGAGTCTATGCCTTTGAATATTAGATGATTACAATGTTTTCTTTTACTATGAAGGTCAATAAGAAGAGAGAGTATAATGAAAAAAAAAATGATTATATATGTTTGTGTACTAAACAATCAATTAAGTCAATTAAATCAATTTGTTGACTCAATGAGGAATAAAGATGAGCTATATGATTTAATTCCCTATGAATAAAATAGCAAGATGACAAGCATATTCCTCTTTGAATAATTGAAACAAAAAAAAAAAAAAAATTTCTAAATATGTTGAAGGGGTGATATATCATAAAAAAATTATCTTGATCGGGCACGAATCTCGAGATGAAATTTAATTGAAAACTTCCAAAATTAAATCAGGGACCATCCAAACTCTGATTTAAGCAAACTTATAGTTGAAGTAAATGTCTCGAAAAGACTAACCCAACAATACCAAAATTAATCAAATTCAAGCCCAAATGAGACCAAATTAAGGGACCAAAGTATATTTGGAGGGTTAAAGCATAATTTCAATTACCAAACAAATTCCGAATGTGACATGCTTATAGGCAAATTGAGCGGCTCAACGAGACGAATCGAACGAGCTTAAGAACACCAAATTTAGATATCATTAAGACATTCGATTGATCAATAAACGGTCCATGATCAAGGGGATCAATTTCGACCGTCCATTCAAACCACTCACTTCTTGACATTGATCATTCCCATTTTACAAGCCATGCTACTCTAAAAAAACTATAAATAAACTCCCATCCTTCACATGAAGAGGAAGGGAGGAAGAGAAGGTAATAATTTGGGAGCTTACTTGCCGCTGACCACCGCCGGAATTCTTCTGGACCACCCCGAGAGTTCTTCACAACCACCGCCAGAGTTCTCCTTGACCAACGTCGGAGTTCTTCCAGACCAACGCCGAACTTCTACTTGTTCCTCAACTACCTCTGGATTTTTGCTCGTTCATTGAACACCGTCGGAGTTCTTCCCAACCACCACGGCCTTCCGCCTGTTCGTTGCCCTACTACGTACGATCATTCCGACCACCATCACCCAACTATAGTCCTTCTGATCACTGTCACCCAACTATGATCCTTCTGAATTCCTTCTCTCGCCGACTATGATCTTTTCGATCACCTTTGTCTACCAACTACGGTCCTTCTGACCAGCATCGCCCAATTACGTTCTTCTCGACACCATCTCAAGACTACGGTCCTTCTGACCATAGATGCCTAACTACGGTCCTCTCGACCTCTGTCGCCGTTGACTACAGTCCTTGTGACCTCCGTTTCCCACCGACTTAGGTCCTTCCGACCTCTGTCGTGCGACTATAGTTCTTCCAACCATCGTTACCCGTTGACTACGGTCCTTCCTACCACCTTCACCCACTGAATATGGTCCTTCTAACCACCGTCACTGGCCTACTATGTTCCTTCCAACCACCATTGCCCAACTACGGTCCTCACGACCCTCGTCGCTCGTCGACTACGGTACTTCAGACATACATTTCTCCCGGACTATGGTCCTACCGCCCAAACAAACATATCAATAATAATTCTTCTAATTCCCATCATATAATGCACTCTATATGATGTATATTTACTACATTGAGCCAAGACCTTCCTCCTAAGGAAATGCCTCATTTGTAATCAATTACAAACACTAGTGGATTTATTCAAAGTGGGCCATGCCCCATGGCTTTTCTTTCTTTCAGGGGTTTTAATGTAAAAATTATGATGTCTCTTATAAATGCTATAACCATACTCTCTTATATGTTTGTATATTGAATCTTCATACAAAGCTAAGACGTTAAACTATATCACTCACATAACTGCGAATATTTCGGATGCAACAAGGAGCTTTGAATATAATTATCCCTAAGCTTTAATTTTCAAAGCTAGTTGAGAGTACTTTGTATATATATCAAATAAGTTTTAAGGATATTGTCTCTTTGATGACCAAAATTTTATTAGTTCAAATTGTGGCAACTCATACGAATATATAATTATTATCAAGCATGTATAGCAATTTTTCATGATGTCTTATATTAATGAAAACCTCATATATTGATTATTTATTTCCTTCACTAATTTTACATTGGAGCTTAAATTAACCATATTAATTTGGGAGATTTACAAAAAGATCGTAATTTTATTAGGTATTTACGGATCTAACATATAAAAAAAAAGATAAAATTAATAATACTATATGAGATATTTAAAAGACTAAAACCACTAAAAACTGTTTGTAAGTCGGTGTTCTTTTCAAGAAAAGAGGGACGCTAATATCTGTTTATGTTTTATAAGCTATAAATCTGATAGTTTGTTTTTCTCAGTTGACTATTCTTTGCCTATTAAAATTAATTAACATTAATTTGCATTAATGAATTAATTAGAACGGGCAATCTGAGCTCATTAGAAAATGTCAAACAAAAAAAGTGAAGAGAGAGAGAGAGAGAGAACAAATCTAAGGTGCTTAAGAAGAATGTATTTGCGTTATATATTTTACGATTCTTCCAAAATTAAATATGACAATTTAAGAGTTCAACAAACTCAAAACTGAAAATTAATTGGTCAACTTAAAGTCAACTGAAAAATAGTTTGGTAGGCATACTGCCATAGGCTTCTTTTACTAATTTATTTGTCAATATATATTTTTTAAGAGATGATTTACTCTCTCTCTCTCTATATATATTCAAAATTTTTATTTGAGCATTATTTTTTTGATGCGTTAAAAAAAATTGTGCGAGGAAATTATTCTCTAGAATAGTTTAAAAAAGTTACGTTCACTTCAGCTATTTTAAAAGCTGTAAAAAAGATGTCCCAAACGAAGTCTAAAATGCTTTGCTTGGTGAAAATTATAAAATGCTATAAAAATTTGAAATAAGTTAAAAATTTTATTTCATTAATAGATAATTCTATTTTGATATTTATATATATGAGTTGATTTATTATTAGAAGATAGTAATTATTAATATTAATATGATAATGATTAATTTTTTTTTAATAAAGATTAGATTTATGTCATTCTAAAGTTATTTAATTATGAAAAATGATGAGTTTATGAATAGATAAGCATCATTATGATTAAAATTATAAATTTTTTTTTGCTTTAATTAAATTTTTTTTACATTATGAAAATGATAAACTTGATCATTTATAAAAGTAAGAACTTATGAAAAATTAGTGCTAAATTTAATGATGATTAAGTAGTATTTAAGTATTGTGAGAAATGAGTTTAATCGTTTAAGATTAAGCTCAGCATGCACTTAACTAATCTTTTGGTTTGATTTTAGTCTTAAGTCGAGAAAAATTAGACATAAAAATTGCCTAGCTTAAGAGATGTCAAAACAAATTGTTTGATCACATTGAAAAGCTTAACATGATTCGAACTTACTGCCACATTCTAATGTGTAGTGCCTATTGTACAATTATACAGAAAAAGAAATTTTTTTGAGGAGGCCCCCCCTAGAGCCCTTCATGAGCTAGATCAGCAAAATTGAAGCAAAATTGAGGTATGTGTAAATAATACAACTCAATTGATCGATACAATCATATTCAACACAGAACATTAAAATGAATTTGAAGATTATTAATAGATGTTAGAAATTAAGTTTCCAATATACTTATAATGACCATTATGCATTGCCTAAACTTTTAAATTAAAGGTGTTTATATATCTATTAGGATTTGATATCGGGTTGCAATGAATCACACCTCTCGGCCAAACAACTCTGCCAGGGTTTTCCCATAGCTCTCCTCTCAACGACGCTGACCGCTCACTTTATGTCAGTGTCGTTTTTAGGGAAGCTTTCTCTATCCCTCCACACCTTTTTCATTAATTTTGTGGGATTTTTCTTCGTTTATCCGATTCGTCCATCTCTGACCCTTCACTGCTGGAATGACAGTGAATAGTTTAAACGACCATATATTTTTTGATGGATTGAAACATTTCTTGATGCCCTCTTTTGTAATTCTTCCGCTGCAAGTTTTCTTGAGCTGAAATTTAACACCTTATGTGGTTTACCTTCACAATGGATATTGGAAGAAAAGATCCTTGCTCTTGTAGCACCTCTCGAATATGTGTTGGTTGATAAATTTTTTGATTGCAGCTGGCCCTAAACTCTTTCCGATTTTTTTTTTCAATCTCAAGCTCATGGAGATTATTCAGTTACTCTTTTGAATCATTCACATGTATTGATTAAGTTAGTTAATTATTTGGACTATATCAGAGTTTTTTCCCATTATTTGACATTGGTTTGGAATCTCCTGTTAACCCCATTTGGATTTCATTCTCAAATTTGTGGCCACATCTCTTCTCCCCCTTATCCTTCACGGTCTGGGATGTTTGTTTGGTCGTCCATTAAAAATTTACAATGCTGCCTCTATAGGCTCACGACCCTCTGTTCCGTGTGTTTTGGTTGAGCTTGACATTACCAAAACACTATCACTGTAAAATCTCTCAAGCATTCGAAGGATGACTATCATATTCTTCATCCCCATTTTACTGTGGTTCTCTAGCCATCTTCTAACCCGGTGACTATAACTGTCATTGATACTAATCCTGCTATCACTGATGGGAATGCATCTAGCGTTATGAAAACTTTGGATAATATAGCTATCACTATTTTGACTCCTATTATGCTGGTTATTGAGTTGGTGATTCATGGGGATAGTATCAATGCTACTGCTGATGTTGTGTAAAACTTAAATATTGCGGTTGCAAATTCTATCAAAATCTTCTCCAATGCAACGGAAGATAATAGCTTGACTCCTACCAACTATTTGTGCTGACATGGTGACTTGACAAGCAGTTGTAAGTATGCTCATTTGTCCCATATGTAACGTATGGGTTATTGTGAGCTATTTTTATTTCGTTGATGTCAACCAATTTAATCAATAAATGTTTCATTCAAATATTCAGCGGGGAGCAATTAAAGAACTCTCGTCTTATTTGCTGAGATTGCATGAATTTTTCGGCAACTTTCTCAGCCAAATAAAGTTTTGGGTTTTGCCACTAAGTTTTTTTTTTTTTTTTTTTTTTTTTTTTTGGATTGATTTTTTTATTGCTTCTTAAAGCAAATTTTTAGAATAAAAATTTAAATTTTTATACTCGAAAATTGACTTAAAGAAGCAGTAAGAAATCTTCCCAAATGAATCCTAAGATATCGTTTGGGACGGCTTTCTTATTAGTTCTCAAAGCAATTTTTTAGTATAAATTTTTTTCTTTTTGTACTAGAAAGCTGTTTTAAGAAGCATCAAAAAGACTGTCCCAAACGAAGCCTAAGTAATGATTCCGGAAGCTACTTTTGATGGCTGTTCTTTTGGCAGCTGCTTTTTCGTTGGCTTCAATAAATATTTATTTTAAAAAGTTATTATATAGCATATAAGAAAATTATTTCAAATAAAATTTAAAGTTTTATTTTAGACGGTTTTCTTACTATTTTCTAAATTAATTTTTTAGTATAAATAATTTTTTGAACAAAAATTTTGTATTAAAACAAAACTGGTTTAGAAAAAGTAAAAAAGTTGTCTCAAATAAAATCTAAGTCAAACATATGAGCCTTGCAATGTTTTCCTACCTAAGTCTACATAGGTAGAAAAATTGGTTTTTAGTTTAAAATTTTATAATTATATTCATAATTTATGAGGTAAGTTTAAAAGTTTTATAATTAAAATTAAAATTTTATAATCAACACAAAACAATAAGTTTAAATCTTCATTATCAAGAAATAATTGTTAGATGATAGAAGTCTAACGATATAGATTGTTGATGGTGATTGTTGGCAGAGATCACTGAAAAATATAATAGAATTTTTTAGCTCTATCAACTCATGAATCTCCCTCCCACAAAAATGAGGAATTATTTATAAATTTTTAAGAGATACATTGTTGTGAATTTTGCTATAATCTACAATACTCAAACAAATTGCCATATTGATCCCCTTTAACATATATTTCTTATTCAATATTTGAGTATCTTAATGATGTCTAAATCAAATAATCTTAGGCTCGTTGGATTCGTTTCATTGAGTCACTCAATTTGATCATAAATACATAAGAAGGTTAATTGGTTGTAAAGATTTTTTTTTTTTTGAAAAAAAACCCCACGGAAGAGACCTATGCGTTAATAACAAAACATAGTTTCAAGTCCTTAAATGTTCCAAAGCCCTGTAAAATACAACAATTGAATCAAAACCTATGAGCATCAGAAACTAACTAATTACAAAAAAAAAAAAAATCAAAACCAAATAAAAAACATGCAACAGAAGCTCCAAAGCCACCAAAAACCAGTCCCTGCATCCTACAAAGCAGTTCCTGCAAAAAAAATAAAAAAGGAGGTAGAGAAAGACAAAAACGTGCAAGCATAATAAAAATCTACAAGACATCTACCACACAACCAAAACCACCGTAAATCCAACGGAGAACAAATCCCCTAAGCTAGCCGAGAGAAAAAAAAAAACCTCTGCACCCATCCAACCAACCAGAAGAAGATTACATCTTCCTCGATTTTCCCCTACTTTGCTTACTTCCATCATGAGAGAAGCTTTTATGAATTTTACTACTCACATTTAAACTATATAAGTCATGAAACTCCTCTTGTAATATCTCGTTCCCTTACTGTTCCTCTCTGAATTGGATTTTCCTCCCAGAATCGGCCAGGACGATGTTGAGATCGTCCAGGCCGATCAGTGCTTTGAAAACAGCTGATTTCTGGTGTGTTTTCTGGATGATTTCTGGACAGGATCGTCCGGGCCGATCGTGAGATCGTCCAGGCCGATCGGTACTGTAGAAATTATCGGCCAGACAATAGCCCTGAGTGAGGTCCATGACGATCTGGAATTTGTCTGATCGTCCCGGGACGATGTGGATATCGGCCTGGCCGATCAGTTCACAGATATAAGAAAATCAGCTCGTTTTGAAGAGAGAGAAAATATTTTTTATAAAACGAAAATATCTGAGGAGAGAGAAAGAGAAAGGGAAAAAGAGAAAAGCTGGTTTTCGGAGACCGCGGAGCGCTTTTCGTCCGACGCTGCTGTTGGGAAAAGAGAAGATCTCGTGGTAAGGACTCCGAACCCTGTTTCTGTTTTCAAAGATGTTGTGTTTTGATCGAGTTGGGATCTGTTTTGTGTTTTCGTAGTCGACTTTTCGACATGATTTTGAATTGACAAAACTTTCACCGCACAACTTCTAGTATGTTATAGATATGATTATTGTACATGATTTGACTGTATTCTACGAAGATTTTACCGGTCGGAATTGATTCTACGTGATTTTAATCGAATAGAAAATAATCGGGACGTGATTTGATTTGGTTTCTATAGGATAATAGTCTTGTATTGATGTTATAGATATTCTACTGTAATTTGGAAGAATTTGAATATTGTATCTTTTTGCAGGATTTTTGTGTAAATTTGACCGACTACCGTTACGCTGCTCGATTTTCGTATGATTTCTGAATTGTCTGAAATTGATAGATTGAATCGATATGCATATGATTATTGATATGGTTGCTTTAATATTGACTATTGAATTGTTTATTGATTGAATTGACTATTGATACTGATCGCAAGTGGAACCTGGTTGAACATTGGTTGGAGATTGATATTGATACCTGTACAGGATGGTGGGCCGACGGGCTTTCCTTTAAACATTGATTATTGATATATTTAAGGGAGACATAAGGAGTTTATTGATATGCCGACGGGCGAAAAGAGTGACGACTCTTATTGATTGAACCAATGTAAATGATATCTACAACAGCAATATGGATTCTACAACAGCAACATAGCCAGTAGATTGTACTTGTTCAGTATATAGTATTGAAATGCATGTTTACTGTATTGATTTACGGATCTATTGCTTTATCGATTTCAGTTTTACTGTTTTGATTGGATTTACTGTATCGTATAGATTTCATTGATTTCATCGATTGATTACCGAGCATTGACTACTGAGCATTGATATGGACATAGATAGATATAGATATTACATTGAAAGCATGAACATGGACATCGTACTACTGCGTACTATTTCTGCATTGTATTGATGCCTATAGATTTTATAGATTCACTGTTGCTATTGTTCTACACCGTATTGACTGTTTTATAGATTCCTTGTCTCGTATCGCTTTTCTCATTTGACTTCATTGATTAGATCGTACTGATTTGACCGTATTGATTTGATTGACGGACAATGATTGATTGAATTGATTTATCGAATTGCCTGCCGCTGCATTGACTGGTTTTATCGACTATTGATTTCCGCTGCATAGACTCATTGACCATTGATTGATTCGAATGGATAGATTGACATGCATATTGATAGCATTGCCGTGCTTTGATTTCAGTTATAGGTATTAGGTGACCTGCTGGGCTTTGTAAAGCTCATTATATGTGGTTGATATTTTCAGGTCAGGACTCGGGAGCAGGAGATAGGAGTTGATTCAGATCGACAGATTTTAGTTCTTTTGATCGATAGATGATTCTTTTGTACTCAGGACAGGATAGATTTCTCTACTTGCATTGATAGTGTAGTTCCTGAGTATTGTACATGATGTTTTGAGATATGAATCGACTGATATATTGATGTTTTAAATTTTATAGATGTTTGATAGATTGCTTAATGATGGTTTTTAGATAACTCTGGTAAATTGTTTGGCTATTGATTGACATTCTTTCCAAGTTAGATCTCGGGGCGTTACAAGTTGGTATCAGAGCAGTGTTATTGGAAGAATGGATTGTTACCAGAGTTGTAGGATTGAATTGAGAGATTGGGTAGATTGGGTAGCTTTAAGAGCTTCATTGGCATACATCGTTGCATGTGTGTATCATTTGTTTTGAATTGTGCAGGTGAAAAGATATGGATCCTCCAGCAGAATCCAGTGTACCGAATGAGCAACACAGCGCAGCTCCAGTACCTTCAGAGAGTATGATGCAGTTAGCTACTGCGATTGCACATGTTATGGGGGATGCCCAGAGCAAGATGAGTGGGAGCAAAGAGGAAGAAGTTGATAGACACTTGCAGATGTTTCACAAGCTGAAGCCTCCGTTGTTCAAAGGGGCTGTAGGACCACAGGCTGCTGAGGATTGGATTATGAGGGTGGAAAAGATTTTTGACAGCATGCAGTGTCCGGGGAATAGAAAAGTACCATTGGCAGTATTCATGTTGGAGAGTGAGGCAGAGAGATGGTGGATTGGACAGCAGAGAGAGAAATTCCAGGGGAAGACCAATGCTGAGATCACTTGGGATGAGTTCACTGCAGTATTCAGGATGTGGTTTGTACCACCGTCAGCTCAGCGACAGATGCAGGAAGCTTTTATGAGATTGGAGCAAGGCCGCAAGTCAGTGATGTAGTACGAGGCCGAGTTTACTGCACTTGCGAGGTACGCTGCTCACTTGATTCTTACTCCTGAAGACAAGTGTTATAGATTCCTGCACGGATTGAACAGAGAACTGAGACATCCACTTGTACCTTTCCGGATCCATGAGTTTTCTGAGCTGGTAGAGCGAGCTCGATTGATAGAGATCGATTTGGCGACACCAGTATTGAGGTACGATGATACCAGGAGGAGGAGAGATGAGGTACGACGAGATGATTCTGGTAGAGACAGAGATAGAGAGAAGAGAAGCAGGTATGAGGGTTCGAAGGGATCTGCATCGGGATCTGCGTCACGATCAGCATCGATATTATCATCTGGTGGTTCTGGCACGTGCATTCACTGTGGTAGACGACATGCAGGTCAGTGCTACCTATTGACGGGACAGTGTTTTCACTGTGGACAGCAAGGACACAGAGCAGCAGATTGTCCTCAGAAAGGACTGGGTGGAAGGACTGATTCTGGCACGGGTACAGGACAGCAGAGGACTGTTGGCTCGAGGGCCTACAGTGAGAGATCAGGGAACCGGATGGATGATAGAGCTGTCAGAGATCAGAGAGAGGCAGTTGCGCCACGACCTCCTGCACTTCCTCCAGTGGTGCCACGCATCTACAGTCTACAGAGTTTACAGCATCGTGAGGATCAGCAACGACCGGAAGGTTCTACTGGTAAGATTGATTTGACTAACCGATTGATATTGACATATGAACATCGCATATTGACATTTGATTGATTGCATTGTGTGTTATGTATGGATTTCGACGAGTTTTGATTTGGATTTGGTTTTCGATCGAATCGTTTTGCATTGTTTGTCTTGCTTCGTACCTGTAGGGAAATATCGGGACGACATTTTTCTAAGGTGGGGAGATTGTAATATCTCGTTCCCTTACTGTTCCTCTCTGAATTGGATTTTCCTCCCAGAATCGGCCAGGACGATGTTGAGATCGTCCAGGCCGATCAGTGCTTTGAAAACAGCTGATTTCTGGTGTGTTTTCTGGATGATTTCTAGACAGGATCGTCCGGGCCGATCGTGAGATCGTCTAGGCCGATCGGTACTATAGAAATTATCGGCCAGACAATAGCCCTGAGTGAGGTCCATGACGATCTGGAATTTGTCTGATCGTCCCGGGACGATGTGGATATCGGCCTGGCCGATCAGTTCACAGATATAAGAAAATCAGCTCGTTTTGAAGAGAGAGAAAACATTTTTTATAAAACGAAAATATCTGAGGAGAGAGAAAGAGAAAGGGAAAAAGAGAAAAGCTGGTTTTCGGAGACCGCGGAGCGCTTTTCGTCCGACGCTGCTGTTGGGAAAAGAGAAGATCTCGTGGTAAGGACTCCGAACCCTGTTTCTGTTTTCAAAGATGTTGTGTTTTGACCGAGTTGGGATCTGTTTTGTGTTTTCGTAGTCGACTTTTCGACATGATTTTGAATTGACAAAACTTTCACCGCACAACTTCTAGTATGTTATAGATATGATTATTGTACACGATTTGACTGTATTCTACGAAGATTTTACCGGTCAGAATTGATTCTACGTGATTTTAATCGAATAGAAAATAATCGGGACGTGATTTGATTTGGTTTCTATAGGATAATAGTCTTGTATTGATGTTATAGATATTCTACTGTAATTTGGAAGAATTTGGATATTATATCTTTTTGCAGGATTTTTGTGTAAATTTGACCGACTACCGTTACGCTGCCCGATTTTCGTATGATTTCTGAATTGTCTGGAATTGATAGATTGAATCGATATGCATATGATTATTGATATGGTTGCTTTAATATTGACTATTGAATTGTTTATTGATTGAATTGACTATTGATACTGATCGCAAGTGGAACCTGGTTGAACATTGGTTGGAGATTGATATTGATACCTGTACAGGATGGTGGGCCGACGGGCTTTCCTTTAAACATTGATTATTGATATATTGAAGGGAGACATAAGGAGTTTATTGATATGCCGACGGGCGAAAAGAGTGACGACTCTTATTGATTGAACCAATGTAAATGATATCTACAACAGCAATATGGATTCTACAACAGCAACATAGCCAGTAGATTGTACTTGTTCAGTATATAGTATTGAAATGCATGTTTACTGTATTGATTTACGGATCTATTGCTTTATCGATTTCAGTTTTACTGTTTTGATTGGATTTACTGTATCGTATAGATTTCATTGATTTCATCGATTGATTACCGAGCATTGACTACTGAGCATTGATATGGACATAGATAGATATAGATATTGCATTGAAAGCATGAACATGGACATCGTACTACTGCCTACTGTTTCTGCATTGTATTGATGCCTATAGATTTTATAGATTCACTGTTGCTATTGTTCTACACCGTATTGACTGTTTTATAGATTCCTTGTCTCGTATCGCTTTTCTCATTTGACTTCATTGATTAGATCGTACTGATTTGACCGTATTGATTTGATTGACGGACAATGATTGATTGAATTGATTTATCGAATTGCCTGCCGCTGCATTGACTGGTTTTATCGACTATTGATTTCCGCTGCATAGACTCATTGACCATTGATTGATTCGAATGGATAGATTGACATGCATATTGATAGCATTGCCGTGCTTTGATTTCAGTTATAGGTATTAGGTGACCTGCTGGGCTTTGTAAAGCTCATTATATGTGGTTGATATTTTCAGGTCAGGGCTCGGGAGCAGGAGATAGGAGTTGATTCAGATCGACAGATTTTAGTTCTTTTGATCGATAGATGATTCTTTTGTACTCAGGACAGGATAGATTTCTCTACTTGCATTGATAGTGTAGTTCCTGAGTATTGTACATGATGTTTTGAGATATGAATCGACTGATATATTGATGTTTTAAATTTTATAGATGTTTGATAGATTGCTTAATGATGGTTTTTAGATAACTCTAGTAAATTGTTTGGCTATTGATTGACATTCTTTCCAAGTTAGATCTCGGGGCGTTACACCTCTGACGGCTCATCCAAACCCTCTCTAGCTTCCCCACAAGGCCCATCTAGCCAATCTAATTGGTCCACACTATTTTCAATCACATTTGAAGATAAATTGGCCTTTAATTCATCAGAAGAAATAAGCACAATTGACACATTGGCAAAAGACACCTTCTCCATCCCCCTCAAGTTACCAGTCAAACCCACTACAGCAACAACATTATCATCACACATTCCACATGCACATCAGAAACCATAGTAGCCATAGAATCAGCAAAGTTACAAGCCACAGGATCAGAAGAAAAACAATTACCACCATAATTCATAATAACAACATATTAATTTCCAACATCAGACAAAACAGGACTAGAACTGACATTTAGCAAACAATTATCAGCTTCCAATACCTCCGTAACACTCACCTAGATCACACAATTAGTAGTCATAGACATGATCAATTCATCAGCCCCTACAACAGCTGACAAATCATCCCCCACAATAGGAACCACATCAATTCCAGAATGAGTAGAGATCGCACAATCCTCTCCACTAGTGCCTAGCGGATCACCAATACCCCCCAAAAGTGCATCAGTCAGCAACTCATTATCATCATTAACATCTTCCACCACCAAATTATTAACAGACAAAGCAATAGTAGAATTAGAAATAATAACATTAAGCAGATTATCCTTCATTTCCCATAAGAATTGTTAATAGAATTAACAATAAGAGGAACATGAACCTTATTTCCACCTAAGATATCCTTATTCAAAAGAACAGATGCATTCCCAGCAACATTCTCTTCAATCTTAGAAGGATTAGAAGTAATAGATGGAACAATTGGCAGGATAATAGACTGGATACGACATTCATCCTTAATATGCCCAATACGTTTACAATAATCACAAAAGGATGGAAACTCCTCCATCTCAACCATTTGAACATTCCCCAAAATTTCCGGTCTTAACCAGACTTTGTCGCTATACTTTTTGGTAATATCAACTTCCACAAATTTTAGGGTTTTATATATTTAACACATAAACTTTACTATTTGCATCATCAAGCACTATATTAATGAAGTTAATAGATCTTACTAGACACTTGTTGGACATGAGGAGGGATCGAAGAGGTCGGTTACTTCCATTGGCCAAGTTCATGTCAGCGGTGGTTTGCCGGATCTAGTGGAAGCAGCGACTAGAGGCAAGAACATGAACATGATTGAGGAATTGTGATGGGAGATTAGGGTGGCAGGACTGGCAAATAATCTTAGCAGAATTATTAACTAAAAATTCCTTTAAATACCAAATAAATCAGTCAACTGGTTGAAACAGCAATGGATCAATTGATACAGAATCTGAACAAAATCTACGAACTTTGTACTGGTTCAAGGCTCATTCACTTGCCAGTTTACTTAGAAAATATATTTAAAAAAAAATGATGATTTGTTATTATATCCACATAAAATTTAAATGATTGAAATAAGATGAGTCAAGATGATGAATATGAAGAGTAAGATATCATTTTAAATTGAAATTTATTGAAGATACTTTTTTTCCTCGAAAAAAAGCCAAAGGATCGATAGATTCCTGCAACAGGAACCTGTGAAAAAAGGACCCTTATAAGGCTTGGATTATTGAAAGTTTCTTACAACTCGAACTTGCCTTACTCTCTCTCACATGAACAGAAAAAGCACCACACCTGTCTTTTGTTTGCTTTTGAAGCAACAAAGAACATTTTTCTATTTTGCTCCAACACCTAAGAAATCAATGAAGGGCAACTTAATCTCCTTCTTCTTATGATCTGTCTTCTTGAGGAAGAAGTTGTTTATATTCTGATTGATCATTGGTTCTGTTAATGAGGACTCAAATTCTGGATCAGAATTGTCAGAATGATCAGTTCTTCCAGCCACCAGTTTTCCATCAGAACCTACAAATGTTCAATAAAAAAGCATTAAGATCAAATAAAACCTTACAAATATAGTTCACTATCAACTATTAACGAAGCAAAACAAAGATCAGAGAGAAATACTTATAACGGGAGAGCATACCAATGAGATATTCAATTGGGTTCTTATAACTGTACTGGTGGAAACTAGTACTGGTGAAAGAGGAACTGAGGGAGAGGTCAGTGCAAGCAGCGACAAACTCATCCTTATTACTGGTAATGGTTGAACCAGAAATGCAAGAGCTTTTTATACAGCTCGAATTTGACTGCTTTCTTCTTCTATAAGCATCA
Organism: Dendrobium huoshanense; assembly: GCA_016618105.1. Taxonomy (NCBI): domain Eukaryota; kingdom Viridiplantae; phylum Streptophyta; class Magnoliopsida; order Asparagales; family Orchidaceae; genus Dendrobium; species Dendrobium huoshanense. The sequence goes on along the minus strand of CM028352.1, from coordinate 6,762,883 downwards.
GATTTCTCCCTTTGCCTCCTGGCCATAATAACATGCCAGTGATTCTTCACAGCGTTATCAGTCCTCCAAAGGAAAAGTCTAGCTATGAGAGCCCACTTGTTTCCATAGCATTTATGAGCTGAAAGAAGCCTTTGTTCTTCCTCTTTAGTAAAGGCGTTCCTGTTAATCCTCGGGTCTAATTGATTATACCATCTCAATCTGCAGCTCTTGCCTGAAATCAAAATGATGGAAGCCATTAGAATTCATCTCAAAAGAGAGAGAGATAGTTTTTTTTATTTAAATTTGGTTAGATAAAGACCTGATCTTCCTTCTAGCTTTTCAGCAATAAGATTCCAGTTTTGAGGGCCGTAAAGAGCGACAAGTTTCTTAAGCTCGGCATCCTCAGCTGGTCTCCAGTGTCCTCTGGAACATAGCTTGGAAAGTCTAGTTTCGTGTTCTCTACTTTCCAGCTCCGTACTGTGGAAGTTCTTCTTGCTAACAAAGGAGACTTCTCCACTAAAAAATCCATCTTGCTGCTTTAATGGCTCACCGGCCATCTTAATTCTACTATTCTTCTCAATAGAGGAAAAGAGAGGAGGGGGTGAAGCGAGATAAAGTCCCATGGTTTTGAAAGAGGGAGAGGAAGGGGAGATCCAAGCATCACTATGGAGGAAGCTCTGATATTTATATTGAGAGTTCACACGGAAATATAGAGAATGTTTCAGAAAATATAATTATATAAAATTGATGCGATAAATTCAATTGCATATAATTTGCGTTCCATTTAATTGTTTCAAGTTAAAAAATATATTTTATTGAATAATATTCTTTTAAAATTTATTATTAAGTTATAGCCTATATGCAACTTAAAAAATTGATACATCATAAAAATGGGGCATGAATATCAAAATTAAAAAAAAAAATAATAATTAAATTTAGTATCATCAATACGCAACGATCTATGGAGTATTATGAGCGTTCTCTAAATTGATAAGGTATGTCACTCTAAGAAATATATAAATAGAGCTCAATTCTCTAGATGATGGGGATCAGTTGGTTTGAGGTTGATTTGAGCTTAGAGGCTTGAATAATTTCGAAGCCCCACACGACATTGAATTATTACCTGATACCATCGTCGAACCACTGCATGTTTGCCTTTGTTAAACCATTGATTGATCGCAATCGTCGGACCCTTGTCTCTAGACTGCCATCATCAAGCCATTAGTATATGACTGAATTGAGACTTTTCTAGTAATTGCAATAGTTATATAAAAGTCTTAAAATATTCATATGAGTATCACTCCAAAGTTAGAAATTGAGCAAGAAAAGGTTATGTATTATCTAAGTACCGCATCATAATCATAATTTAATTACTATTACATTTACATTTGCACTGGTAATATCATGGCATTAGAGATGTTTTGAGATGTGAAATAGTATACTCTCTAATATGCTATAATGGCCTTATATGTTTTATTTTTATCACATTTGCCTAGTGTGGTGTAAAAGGGATTTATGCTTGAGTTACTGAAAGTGGGTATGGGAGGTCATGTGGCACTATTCTATTTTGATTCTGTCCCCATTTACTATAAGTGGATACGGGAGGTTAAAGAGAGGCATAAGTGGAAGTAGAGTTATAAGGAGATATCATAATATGTGTATTATAATCATTGCATTGCAATTGCATTAATGAATTATATACAAGTAAGATTTTGAACTGAATGTTATAGATTTCTATATGAATCCTAATAAAATGTGAAGATAATGGTACACGTGTGTGGTTAATTAACCACCTTCAATAGTGGTACAAATAGTGTAAGCTAGGCAAGTGCATGTGTTGATCAAATAATAAAGTGAATGAGAAGAATGTTGATCTCACGAGAAAAAAATTACATCCTTCAAATATCTCTACTACTGTGTACTCAAGTAGCATGATTATTCTACTAAATCTAATTGAAGGTAAGGTTTTACAATCTACTCAAAATGTTGAAAAGACAAAGTACTTAGAATAAAATATGTTTTGGTCTGTTACAATATTTTTTGAAGTAAATTCATCGAAGTCTATTGTGAATAAGAGCATATACACCCTCATATCTCTGTTGAGCATGTAAGGGTGTAAAGTAAGACTCTCACCTTATACAATGATTTTATCTCCATAGAATCTAAAAATCTATTCATCTTATATTTAGATATAAAAAAAATTTATCTCAATTTTCCTATTTGTTCTAACATTTCGATGTAATGAATCATACTAGGTTTGAATTTCACACATGGCCACTACATGCATTAAATGAAGTTTCAGAGTAACTAAGAACAACAATAAATAATTTCAAATGCAAGAGTCCATACTATAAATAATACACTTCATTTATATCATCGGCCCAAAACATAGATTTTTAACTATCCATAAAAATGATTTTCCACAAAATGGATTCTATTATGAACATTATAAAAAAGGAACAAGAGATTAGATGGAGAAAATATCACTTGAAATAGGGTTTACAATCATTTCTAAATAACAGATGCTTCCTAAATTGACTTTCCTTAAGCTCGTGCACTATTCACTTAAACTCCATTCCTTTTACTATATTGTACAATAAACAGATGACCAACCCTCAAAAAAATAAAAAAGAAAACCATTTATACTAAGTAGAAAAATTGGGGCTACGTAGCGGCGCTCGAGAGTTGGGGCCCCAGTTTTATAACAATGAACTAGCGCATCGTCGCTCGATATTTGGATCCACTGCAACGTTGGGTTAAATCGATGTGAAGCTTCCAAAGTTAACTCTTTTAGCTTCCTAAGCCATGGTGCTAAGGGCGATTTGGCCTCGTGGTACCACCATGGAGATGCAATTTTTAATTGAATATTACGCTGTGATGCTGCAATACTAGGGCACTCCAGATGCTGGCACCAGGGCTTTGCCAATTTACATAGATCCTATCACTATGGTGCTCCAAAAGCGGCATCAGAGCTTTGATAACGATGTGATGGTGGGTTTCAGGGTGATGCAACACTCGAGCAAATTTCTAATTTTTAGCCCTTTTGCCTTAAATTTCATACATAACATTAACTTAAAATACATTTTCACTAGAATTTAAAGCACAAAATAATAACATAAAATTCACTTAACAAAAGGCCAAATGCAAGTAAATATCAGTTGGTAAGTGTTCTGTGATGTATTTAAAAATCTCCATGAAAGCAACTTTAGAAGTATAAGTGATAACTTTGAAATCAAGTATACATTGAAATCCTAAAAAATCAAATTTTACTAATACTTCATTTATTCCTCATAAGTTATTACCTTTTTTAAATTATATTGCAACTTAATATTCTATTTTGGATATTGATATTTATGGTAGGTCGGGGAAGGAAGTCTACTAAGTTGATTGTGCTCATTGTGTTCTTTCTAATAATTCAGAAAAAGGAAAGAGCCCAGTAAAGTAGAAAAGTATAGAAGCAGAATCTTCTGAGTTTTAGTAACTTGAGGTATTATTTTTTTTGTAATCCAATTTTTTATTTACTATGATATATATGGAATTGGGCTAATTGAAAGTGTAATATGTTTTGATGAAATGAAATGAAAAATATTCGTATTTCTTTGTTATTTGGATTTTATAGTAGCTTTGGTTGTCTCTTTTGATGACTGAGTTGTATAATAATAAATTTAGGATTTTTATCATTCCATTAGATCCTAGGGCATAACACATCGCTTGAATATCGTATATCATTCTCCATCATTTCACCAAGATCATTTAATTATCATAGTCCGATTACCCTCATCCAATCACTGATTATCATCATCATCCTTCACTATTTCTTCAATATTCTCAACTACAACTATAAAAGACCAAGCTTGTATTTTCAACTTTGTATTTCTTCTCATGGGAAAGAGTAGACCTTTACAATTTTTTCTTATATACTGAATCACTTCATTTGGGCTAAGCCCATTGCTTTTCTCCCCAAAAATTTTTGATATCAAAATTTTGGTGCCTTTTGTGAATTTTATTTTTATTTTTATAAGTGTAGGATATTTATGCAAGCTAAGACATAAAGACTTTCTTTCTTTATCATGATACAATTTTATAACACAATAGCTTGACTATTCATTTATGAGAAATGCTTATAGGATATAAACAATCTAAGCTATAACCTTGAAAGGTCATTCACATCAATATCCCAGATGCAATAATACTAGGATTACCTTTTTCCTATTCCCCAGTTTATCCTAAAAGAAGTCAACATATTTGGTGGCCTAAATGTAGCATTGAATGTTTATGTTAACATCCTAGGCATGAATATAGTCAGCAAATTATTTTATCGATTACTTTTTTTTAAAGGAAAGCTCGTCGGCTCACCAACATGTACATGCCAATCAATTTCCAACCAAAGGGTCAACCAGTTTTTATTTTTCTTTTGTACTATAATAATAATCACAATCATATAAAAGTAGATAAAAAATGTCAAATGTTATAATAGTAGATAAAGAATCATATTGATAAAAAATTCTCATTTTTTAGAATTTAATCAAATTATCAAATATTATCTAAAATAACATTCTAAACCTTTAGTTGAACTAAATCAGTTTTTGTAGATATCAAAATAAATTTAAGTAGGAAAAAATCACTTTATTTTTAAAATTACCTGGTGAAAAATCTCAAAGAAATACTCAAAACATTCATAATCTCAATCTCTATAACATACAAAAATTGCGCGGTGAAAGTTTTATAAATATAAAATTTTTCACGTTTTTCGATAATGAAAACAAAAATTCAATCAAAAAAATATCAATAACATAAAATCTTTGAAATCAGAAATAGTGTAAATGACCTTACAACAAGCAATTCTCTCAACTGGGTCGATTGACAAAAATCACTCTGCGGCCTTTAAATCCAAGATTTTCTTTTCTCTCTACTCACATTTTCTTCTAAAATTTCCCTAAATTGTCTATGTTGCCGAAAATGAAAGGAAAAAGGTTTTTAAAAACTTTATGATGTAGGATATTTTTATTAAAATAATAATTTAATATTATATTATTTATTTAATCAATTTATTTTAGTACAAATTTAAATAAATCATTTCAAAACTTATATAAAAATATTCACAAAATAAATCATTTTATTTAAAAAATTTTAGTGAAATTGATTTGCAAAACGGACACCTGACGGTCTCAAAATTCTCACTTGTACCGACATGTACCAATTTCTTAAAGATTTTCACCGTCGCCCAAAAAATACGAAAAATTTCATGTAAGTAAAATACTACAATAACATTCTAGTTCAGTTTTTTAGTATTTGAAAATCATTAGACTTAACCTGTTTTCAAATACACTATAACTTCTTTGATATTGCCTCCATCACCTGTCGTAGTTGCCCATTGCTGCTTATTGCCGCCACCATCGCCCACTGGCTACCACCATTATTGAGCTCTGCATTGCATTCATTTTACTTTAAACTAGATAAAAAAGTAATTAATTCCATTTATTTTACACTCATTCAAAAATTTTAAAAATATTTCATAGCATTACATTTATTTTTTAAGCAAACCACAAGGCTTTTTAGACATATTATAAAGTCTCAGAGATATCTATAGGGCATACTTTCCTGTAAATTAAAGAGTAAGTTCACAAAAATCTTGATCGCTTTAATTTACATGCAAATTGAGAGTTTATGAGTTATCAACATCACTTCTGATAATTCAATTAGGAGAAACCATTCAAATTTATACATAAATAAATATATATACATTCAAGAGCTAAGGATTCTTATTTTAAGTCAGATGTAAACTCAATATACCTACATCTCAACACATTAAACCACCACCAATGTTGATGCCAGTACCAAGCTTAGATTTAGGCTTTGTTTATGACGGTTTTCTTACTATTTTTTAAAGTAATTTTTTATTACAAAAATTAAAATTTTTGAACTAATTTTTTTTTTAAGAAGCAGTAAAAAAGCCGTCCCAAACAAAGCCTTAAGCTCCATCTTTAGGCTTCGTTTGGAATGACTTTATTATTGCTTTTTAAAATAATTTTCTACTAAAAAAGTTTTAATTTTTATACTAAAAAGTTGTTTTAAGAAACAATAAGAAAGTTGTCCCAATTGAAATCTTATTGATACTAGAAATTTTTTTTTAAAAAAAAACATATAAAATTAGCTTAACGATTATGAGAAAAGAAGATAGAAAAAATATTTAACATAAAAATTATGAATGGATGCTCGAATTGTTTTTTCAAAGAAAAAAAAAAAAGCTTGAAAATACACTCGTCTTAGGGGTGTCAATTTTTGATACGACCTGGAAAAATCAATTTCGGGTTCGGGTTGAACAAATCAACCCGTTTTAAAAATTGGGTCTGGTTTGAGTTGACTCAGCAACCCGAAATTGACCCGAAAGTGACACGAAAACTCATATTTGACACGAAAACCCAAGATTGACCCGTTTTTACCCAATTTTGAACTGATTTTGACATGAAAATCGAATATTGACCCCAAAATTAGCAATTTTAGGTCAACTTCGGGTCATTCGTGTCGGGTCGGGTCGACCCGGACCCGAATCGGGTCGGGTTTGGGTCCGAAAACCTGACCCGTTTTTAAAAATGGGTTGGGTTCGGGTTGACCCGAACAGTGTCGGGTCAGTTCCGGGTTCGACCCGAACCCGACCAGCCGACCCGAATTGACACCCCTAACTCGTCTAATATCTGGAAGAAAATTTTGCAATGATTATGTAGTGCAAGAATTTGCAAGAAAAACTGCTCCATGAAAAATTTTAAACCTTTCGTGAAGAAATTAAATATAAAGGGATTTAGAGACCTTGACTTGAAATTAGAGATATGAAAATCTCTTGAGCATTACTTAATATTTGATGTTAATGATCATTGCTAGCTAGCAAATAACATCACCCAACTACCATTATTCGTTTGTTGTTGCCAATTTGTCATTGCTCGTTAGTCATCACTTGATTGTTGTTATCATAATTTTATCGCCAAATTGACATCATCTAATCATTATCATCTCATTATGATCTTCTAACCACCATTATTAGGCAATGGTCTCCTTACCACCTTCTTGTATTGACTTTATTGCTCATAATGTTGATGCGCACTATCATCTTTATGATAAATACGTGTTGTTCAAACAAACATCAATGACCAACAACTTTAGTTACCACCATCAATAATGTCAATGTATGTGATAACATATAAGGCTAACACCTTCTCTTAACACAAATGTTGATACACATCAACTTCGTTGCCCACCATCATGAACAATGTCGATATATATCTCATTACTTGTGAGACTGATGCAAGCCTTCAACACAAATTTTGACATTCATTGACTTTGTTGCCTATCATAACCAACATCATCAAATTGCTTTAAAAAATGATGTGCAATATCAACACAAATAGTACTAATGCCTATGTCGTCATTGAAATTGATGCACATCATCGATGCAAATGTCAATGTATGCCTACTTCATTACTCATCGCACCATTAACATCAGCGCCTTTATAATTGATGCATACTATCGATACAAATGCTAATGCCCATTGACTATGTTGCCCACCATTAAACGTTTGCTCCTGCCATCACTTATAAGGTCAATGAACGTTGCTTACACCATCATTAACACACATCATATCTTATATATCATCAGCTGTCACCAATAATGTTGATGGAAGCCATCCCCATTTTTTAAATTTCATAATCAAAATTTGAATAAAATTATTTTGAAACAATATGAGATAATCACAAACTCTGCCACGCACCATAATATATCATAACTTGAATTCATAAATCATAACCTTATGGGCTAAGGTGTGCTACACATTTGAATTAAAGTTGACCTATTTGCTAATACTATAATACTCAAACAATTTTATATTTTTAAAAAGCGAATTTTTTGACTCATTTGTAGATTTCTCAATGTAAATATTTTCTTTGAAATCATCTTTCATTATTTAAAATACTAATCATTAAATATGAAAGAAAATCATAAAATCATATTAGTATTTGGTCTACTCTGACTTAGTGCAGCAAAAGACAACTGAATTCCTCCATTGAATTCGCTCTCCTCCATTTCAATTTTGCATCGTATTCATCATTAGTCCATCTCCAACAGAAAATCTCATTTTACACTCCAAAATACAATACTACTTTAAAATATAGCAAATCATTTCAAACCAAATTCTATTTCATAACATACAAAAAGAATATATCGAATATATTCTTTATCCAACCGAAAAAATGGCAAAAAAAAGTGGTTGGTGAACAATCGCCTCGCTCAAAATGTCACTGAATCTGGCATTCCGTTGGAACTCGTGGCAACTACAAATATTTGTTTGACGTTCGATTGTAGATGCTCTTAACCATTACGTAGAATATTTTCCATTTTGTTCTTTGGTCTTATTTACAATAGTCTCTTAATTTTTTTTAATTAAATTTTATAACCTTTCAAAATGTTAGATTCATAATTATATTTCTTTCTCTCTCTCTCTCTCCTAATTACGTGTGGGGGCTCAGTCAATTTATAACAGTTAATACTTTACAGACTCATTCACAAGCCATGCAATGTCATGCCTTCTGCTTAGGACATTTGGTTCTGTAAGAATTTTTTAATAATATTTATATCTCTTTGTGAGATAATAATATAAAATTTAATAAAAAATTGTAAAATTTAATATAAATTTATTAGAAATGTACAAATTCGTGGACAGTGGACCTACGTATGTTTGTTTTATTTTCACCTTTTTTATGGGTAATATTTTAAGTATATATCAGAAAATGTTATTATAGTACAACCTATAACTATCATGGAAGGTTCTTTCAGATGCATTAATTTGACCGGAATGTTGAATAGCAATTAGTTAAGCCATGTTAAACGGGTTCGCGGGCAGCGCGAGCGGGGGCAGAGCAGTCAGGCAGCGGGCGCGGGCAGCAGGCAGCTGCGGGATTCGAAATTTTTTGAATTAAACGGGTTCGCGGGTTGACCCGGCAACACGTCGGGTCAACCCGAACCCGACCCGTTTTTCAAATGGGTATCATCAATTTCTGGAACCCAAACCCGACCCATTTTGAAATCGGGTCTGATCCAATCTGGATTTTCCGGGTCGAGTTTTCGTGTTGTGTCAAATATTGACACCCCTAATTAGGGCTCTATAGCTATTGTCTTAATATAAGTTTTAGATTTCGTTTGAAATGGCTTTTTTATTGCTTCTTAAAACGGAATTTGTTTTAAGAAGTAATAAAAAAATGATCCTAAATGAAGTCTTAGATTTATTTTATTACTTTCTAAAGTATCTTTTTAGCATAAATATTTTTTGAAATTAATAAAAAATAGTCTTAAATGAAGATTTAACATTATCTTAAGACAATAATTTATTTTCTTATTGTTAAATACTTATATATAAACAAAGCTATCCTTAATTAAAGCCTTAATCAAGAAACAATATTTGTCTAGCTTAGCTTTTTCTTTTTCTGTTGTTACTTATAACTTATAAGTAAACCAAATTATTCTTAACTTAAGCCTTGTAAGTAGCTTAAAAAAACCCTTAATATTCTGACCACCGTTAATTTTGATGCGATTATAAGGTTATAGTTGAGACATTTTGTTAATATGAAATCTTTGTCAAGTTTTTGTTTTCTTTAAATAAAGATTAGGTAAATAATATGAATTATGAATTAAGCTTAGTATTTAAATAGCTTGACTTGTATTTATAATGAATTTTTTGATAATAATATAATTGAAATTGATGGAGAGTTGTTATGGTGGGGGAAAAATGATTAAATTTTATCCAATTTATGAAAATTAAAGTTAGTGATGGCATTAAAAAACAGATTTTTAGCCTAAAAATATTAATTATTACCTTTAATAAATAAAGTTGCAAAAAAAAAAAATATTAACATAATTAATCAATTGGTGTGAAAATTCAATAGAATATAGAATCGAATTAATGAGAAGGTTAATAATTGGTTTTCACTATAAGAATACATTGATCTACTTGATAAATTACAATGAATTTTATTATTATACCAATGCTATTCATATTTGTTGCGTCCAGGAGTATTCGCGGCGGTAGAGAAATATATGGTTTAACATCTTAGCATTGTACGAAGATCCAACACACAAGCAGATAAGTGAGAGGGTGTAGCATTCATAAGAGACACCAGAGTTTTTACGTGGAAAACCCCTAAAAAAGGGGGAAAAACCACGGGGCCTGGCCCAGTTTGAATGAATCCACTAGTATTTGTAGTCGATTACAAATGAGGCCCTTCCTTGGGAGAAGGCCTTGGATTGATGTAGCAAATGTACATCATATAGATTGCATTACATGGTAGGAGTTACATATACATGTTCGTTTGGTCGGAAGGACCGTAGTCCGCAGGAGACCGGGGTCAGAAAGACCGTTGTCTGTTAATGGAGGTCGAAATGACCATAGTAGGCGACGGAGGTCGGGAAGACCGTAGTCGGCAGGAGACCGGGGATTGAACATCGGGCCTTAAGCAGGACGTCGGGTCTTCGGCAGGACGTAGGGACTGAACGTCGGGCCTTAAGCAGGACGTCGGGTCTTCGGCAGGACGTAGGGACTGAACGTCAGGCCTTAAGATGGTGGTGCGGCGAAACTGCGGCGGTGGTCCGGCGAGGCTCCGGCGAGGCTTCGACGGTGGTCCGGCGAGGTTCAGGCGGTGGTCGAGGAGGAGCTTCTTCCTCCTCTTCCTTCTCTTCTCCTCTTCTCTTATTGCTTCAGTCCTCTCTTGTGAAGAATGAAGGCTCTATTTATAGATTTTATGGAGTGGCATGGTTCGTAAATAGGTGTGAGATCAAGGGCGAATAAGGAGTGGCTCGAATGGACGGTCGATACTGAATCCTACGATTGTGCACCGTTCGTTGGTCATTTGAATGCCTTAGTGATGTTGGAATTCAATGATCTTCAACTCGTTGGATTTGTCTCGTCGAGCCCTTCGATTCCAGTATAAGCTCGTCAAAATCGGACTCCGTTTGGTAACTCAAATAGTGGTTTGAACCTTCCAACAGCCCTTCGGATCCATGATTTGGACCCATTTGGGCTCGGATTGGGTCGAACTTGGTATCGTTGGGTTCGTATTTCTGAGACGCTCAATTTGACTGTAAGCTCGCTGAAATCAGAGTTCATGTGATCCCGGATTTAATTTTTTGAAGTTTCCGGCTAGCTTTTTGCCTCGAGATTTGTGCCCGATCAAGATAATTTAAAGATGACGTATCAGTTGCCCCCCTATTTTCGGACGTCGAAGCTCCAGAAGTCCGAAAATACTTGTTCCGAAATTTTACATTAGTCGAATCGCAAAAAATTACGTTCCAAAAGTTAAATGCTTTCTCAAACTTGATCGTAGATGCCCCGTTGAGCTCCGAAAGTGCCGAAATTGAGTCCGGAACATCAAAAAACGTGTCCGGGGACCCCGAAAACGTCCGAATCGGACCGTCCGGGCCGAAAATCGGGCCCGGACACGCGTAGGCAGCCGAACCGGCCGGCCAGCCGGCCGGCCGCCGCCTGCCGCCGCTCGCCGGCGGCAGCAGGCCTGCCGCGCGCCAACAGGCGCGTCCCGCACGTGTACCGCGCGGTTACCTATTAAATTTTTTTTTTTCAAGTGGGGCCCACATGGATTTAAAAAATCCGAAAAAATCACATAAAAATTCAAAAAATTCCGAAAAAATTCTGAAAAATTCAGAAAAATTCAAAATTTTTGTGAATTCTAGAAAACTCTAGAAACTTCCCCTCTTCACTCACAAAAATTATAAATAGGCTCCCTAGACCCTTAGAAAAATTGCCCCTTCTCCTCTTCTTCTCCTCTTTTCTTTTCTTCTTCTCTTCTTCTCCTCCTTTCTTCTCATCTCCCTCTGTCCTTTCTATTGAGGCCTTCCCTCAGTTTTCTGAGGCCCGTCTCTTGGCAAGAAAGTCCGGAGATTCTCTTCTTTCCTCATCTCCCTCTATCCTTTCTATTGAGGCCTTCCCTCAGTTTTCTGAGGCCCCTCTCTTGGCAAGGAAGTCCGGAGATTCTCTTCTTTCATCATCTCTCTCTATCCTTTCTATTGAGGTCTTCCCTCAGTTTTCTGAGGCCCCTCTCTTGGCAAGGATGTCCGGAGATTTTCTTCTTTCATCATCTCCCTCTGTCCTTACTATTGAGGCATTCCCTCAATTTTCAAAGGCCCCTCTCTCTGCAAGAAAGTCCGGAGATTCCCCCTTCTTCTTCGAGAGATCCTACGGAGGTCTGATGTTAATCAGTTGGTTGGAGATGGAGGTCAGAGAGACCGTTGTAAGGAGGGAGGTTGAAATGACGGGTATACTTCCAGCGTCGGGGAGAAGTATGATGACAGGTAGGAATTCAACGTAGGGTAGTCATACAGCATCGAGCAGAAGACCGATGAAAGTCTATTAACTAGTAGAAATCTGACATCCGGTAGAAATACGAAAGTCGGGTAGAGGTGCAGCGTCGGGGAGAAGACCGACAAAGGTTTGTCGACGGGTAGAAGTCCGATGACGAGTAGAAGTCCGCTAAAGAGCAGAAGTCTGACGACAGGGAGAAATCCGACATCGTGTACAAGTTCAACCTCGGGCAGAAGACCGATGAAAGTTTGTCGACGGGCAGAAGTCCGACGACAAGTTGAAGTCCGCTGATGAGCAGAAGTTCGACGACAAGGAGAAGTCCGACGTCGTGTAGAAGTACGGCCTCGGGCAGAAGTCCGATGAAAGTTCATCGACGGGAAGAAGTCCGACGATGAGAAGTTCAAATTTGGGTAGAAGTTCTCTTCCGAGCATAAGTCCGACATCGGGTAAAAGTCCACTAACGAGCAGAAGTCCGACGTCGGGTAGAAGTATAGCGTCAGGTAGAATTCCGACGAAAGTTCGTCGACGAGTTGAAGTCCTACGACGAGTAGAAGTCCACTGGCGAGAAGAAGTCCGACGATAGGGAGAACTCCGACGTCAAGTAGAAGTCTGCTGACGAGCAGAAGTCCGACGACAGGGGAAGTCTGAAGTCGGGTATAAGTACTGTCGGGTAGAAGACCGACGAAAGTCCCTCGACGGCTAGTAGTCCGTCGATAGGTAGTAGTCCGATGGAACGCAGAAGTCCAACGATAAGGAGAAGTCCTACGTCGAGTAGAAGTCCGCTGATGAGCAGAAGTCCGACGATAGGGGGAAGTCTGACGTCGGGTAGAAGTCTGCTGACGAGCAAAAGTCCGACGACAGGGGGAAGTCTGACGTCGGGTGTAAGTACTATCGGGTAGAAGACCGACGAAAGTCCCTCGACGGCCAGTAGTCCGTCGATAGGTAGTAGTCCGACGGCACACAGAAGTCCGAGGGTATTAGTCCATCAAAAGTCCTGTAAGGCAAAAATTTAGCGACAGGAGGAAATTCAACAACATATAAAAATTTAACTTTGTGCAGAAGTCCATTGACGGAATTCTGGTCTTGTTGACCAAGGATGTATAATCTATCTGATGTTGTTTCTTAGAGCCTTTGCTCGATGTTATTAACCAATATTGGATCCACAAATGATGTAAGACCTATCCAAGGTTATATGTCAGAGCATTTGCCCGATGACATTAACCTGTACGGAAGAGATCGAGATAATTCACCAAGGATGTAGGACCTTTTCGAGGTTGTATGTCGGAGCCTTTGCTCGACGACGTTAACCTGTGTGGAAGAGGTCGGGAGAATCCACCAAAGATGTAGGACCTTTCCGAGGTTGTATGTCAAAGCTTTTGCTCGACGACGTTAACCTGTGTGGAAGAGGTCGGGAGAATCCACCAAGGATGTAAGACCTTTCCGAGGTTGTATGTCGGAGCCTTTGCTCGACGACGTTAACCTGTGTGGAAGAGGTCGAAAGAATCCACCAAGGATGTGAAACCTTTCCGAGGTTGTATGTCGGAGCCTTTGCTCGACGACGTTAACCTGTGTGGAAGAGGTCGGGAGAATCCACCAAGGATGTAAGACCTTTCCGAGGTTGTATGTCGGAGCCTTTGCTCGACGATGTTAACCTGTGTGGAAGAGGTCGAGAGAATCCACCAAGGATGTGAAACCTTTCCGAGGTTGTATGTCGGAGCCTTTGCTCGACGACGTTAACCTGTGTGGAAGAGGTCGAGAGAATCCACCAAGGATGTGAAACCTTTCCGAGGTTGTATGTCGGAGCCTTTGCTCGACGACGTTAACCTGTGTGGAAGAGGTCGAATCGGATCCCCCTGGGATCGATTTTACCTTGATTGGGAGGGGGCGAATGCCGCATGTATCCCGAATCAAAGGTGAAGAATGGTCTATTTTTAGAACGTTACTGCCTTTTTGAGGTCGAGATCAAGACCTTGCCCAAGGAGTATGAGTCCTGTAGGGGACTGTATGAAACTTATAAGTGATAGAAAGTATCATTGCATTTGCTTGGATTTTTCTGAAATATCATCTAGATGTTGGAAGTATTGGAGGGTCTTTTTGACCATAGTCGGAGTCAAGGTTGCCCCCCAGTCTGGATCTAATTCCTATGAAATTGGTGAAGTAATGATTGATGTCAGTAAGTAGACATGAACTTCTTTATGGGGTTGGAGCAAAAATTTGCCCCCCAGTCGGGAATCACTTTCCCACAGACAGTGCCAAACTATTGCGTCTAGGAGTATTCGCGGCGGTAAAGAAATATATGGTTTAACATCTTAGCATTGTACGAAGATCCAGCACACAAGCAGATAAGTGAGAGGGTGTAGCATTCATAAGAGACACCAGAGTTTTTACGTGAAAAACCCCTAAAAAAGGGGGAAAAACCACGGGGCCTGGCCCAGTTTGAATGAATCCACTAGTATTTGTAGTCGATTACAAATGAGGCCCTTCCTTGGGAGAAGGCCTTGGATTGATGTAGCAAATGTACATCATATAGATTGCATTACATGGTAGGAGTTACATATACATGTTCGTTTGGTCGGAAGGACCGTAGTCGGCAGGAGACCGGGGTCAGAAAGACCGTTGTCTGTTAATGGAGGTCGGGATGACCATAGTAGGCGACGGAGGTCGGGAAGACCGTAGTCGGCAGGAGACCGGGGACTGAACGTCGGGTCTTAAGCATGACGTCGGGTCTTCGGCAGGACGTCGGGCCTTAAGCAGGACGTCGGGTCTTCGACAGGACGTAGGGACTGAACGTTGGGCCTTAAGCAGGACGTCGGGTCTTCGGCAGGACGTAGGGACTGAACGTCGGGCCTTAAGATGGTGGTGCGGCGAAACTGCGGCGGTGGTCCGGCGAGGCTTCGACGGTGGTCCGGCGAGGTTCCGGCGGTGGTCGAGGAGGAGCTTCTTCCTCCTCTTCCTTCTCTTCTCCTCTTCTCTTCTTGCTTCAGTCCTCTCTTGTGAAGAATGAAGGCTCTATTTATAGATTTTCTGGAGTGGCATGGTTCGTAAATAGGTGTGAGATCAAGGGCGAATAAGGAGTGGCTCGAATGGACGGTCGATACTGAATCCTACGATTGTGCACCGTTCGTTGGTCATTTGAATGCCTTAGTGATGTTGGAATTCAATGATCTTGGACTCGTTGGATTTGTCTTGTCGAGCCCTTCGATTCGAGTATAAGCTCGTCAAAATCGGACTCCGTTTGGTAACTCAAATAGTGGTTTGAACCTTCCAACAGCGCTTCGGATCCATGATTTGGGCCCATTTGGGCTCGGATTGGGTCGAACTTGGGATCGTTGGGTTTGTATTTCTGAGACGCTCAATTTGACTGTAAGCTCGCTGAAATCGGAGTTCATGTGGTCCCGGATTTAATTTTTTGAAGTTTCCGGCTAGCTTTTTGCCTCGAGATTCGTGCCCGATCAAGATAATTTCAAGATGACGTATCAATATTCTTGGAAAATAGCTGACAAGAATTTGTTATTTGATAGGCAGAACTTTTGGCTTTCCGGTTATTTGAAAGGATTACATATCAAATTTAGTGGAATCTTTTCACCTGGAGAGACCATGTAGTTTTTCTTTCTTCGGATTTTCCACGTAAAAAAGATTGGATGTTTTACTTCTATTTATTTGTCGGATATCCGTGTATCGCTAAGACGAAAAATTTATTCAGTTTACCGTCGCAAATATTCCAGGTCGCAACAATATTATTGGAAAATAGCTGGCAAGGATTTTGTTATTTGATAAGCTGAACTTTTGGCTTTCAGGTTATTTTAAAGCTAGAAGTTGGTGGTCATTGTAATCTGATATGTGATCCTTTGTATAACTTTTTACTATTATTATTTATCTTATAGATTATAATGGTACTATAAAGCTTGTTACTTTTCAATATTTTGATGCTTTTCCCAACCATAAAACAAAAATCCATCATGCTGTAGCCTGAATCAGCTTGCTGAAGATTTCATTCCTGCCGTTGTAGTATTCATCTTGTTGAATAATGCATTCCAGAACTCCAATACTACATCAACTTGTTGAAAATCTGTATGACTGTATTGCGCTTAGATTATTCACCTCGTCGATTACTGAAAAGTGGACCATATGCATTCTGAATTTAATACTTACTGGATATTTTGCATCAGTAGCTTGGAATGATGGTTTGTTTGTTAATCATCTCCGAAAGGGCGTTTGGCGGCGTGGCTAATCCTCAGCTGATCTAGAAGAGGCAACTACTCTAGGAACTTTCTGGCTCGCACTTGATTGGGCTCCACTTAAAAGCCACTGTCGCTCGAGGAAAATCGAGCACCGGTTGGGGGATTCCCAACCGTACTCGCCCACCAACCAAACTAAGCATCTGTGGGTGTTTGAAATAGTTTTTGACCACTAACGTTTTTCCTACTTTTAAGAAATTTTTATACTTAAAGACCGCTTTACATACAAAACATTAATAAAAAAGTCGTCCCAAACAAAATCTAAATCTCTCTATGATAATCATTAATTCTGTATCTTGGTTGTTGGTGTGAGCTGGTGGTTAACTTCCATCAGCTAGCTCTTCTTGAAGTAACTTGAAGCAGATAAGGTTTGGAGTTATTTCATTAGTAAGTTTCAGGTATCTTGCCATTAACGATGAGTAAAATTATATCAGAATCCGTGGTTCATATTGCATGAGCTTGGAAACTATTAGGTAAAATGTTGTGTAAGAAATTTTGCCTTCTTAGTAAAGGTTCTTTCTGAGATGACAAAGATTTATATCATCTGAGAAACTAAGATTTAGCCTTGCACATAGTTCATAATTTAAAAATCCAGAAATATATTACTACTGAAACTACTCTATAAATAGAATGCTGAAGACTATATACAAGAAATAAAAAATAAACGATGAGATATAAGATTCAAAGTGGTTCTTTCCTTAAAATGAAGCACCCTATCTTAATAATGTAGCAAAAGACGAAGAAACACAAATCTACTACAGCAGTTGTTGCTACTTCCTCAAAGCTTGAACCTACAGAAGAATTTTTTGAAAAAAAAAAGAGTCTAAAGCTGTCCCAAATGATCATCTATAACATAAATATGAAGGCAGCCGTTTTAGCCATAATGGAAGAAACTAAGAGCTCAACTATTGAGCATGCTGAGCCATAGAGAGTTGACAGTGTGTATGTAAAAATTCTCTTCAGAAGAACGATGAAGAGCGCAGTAGCTCGGACAAGCATGAAGATCCTTTCCTGAATCTTAATCTTTGACAGGCGACCTCTTCGTGAAGCTTTCCATCTCCTTAATTACTACTTCAAGAAAAGCTATTTTAATATTATAACATTTAGTAAATTATCGAATCAGTTTAAGTAAAATATAATTTTATACACTAAAAATTTTAAAATTTAATTACAGATCATCTCAAATTTGTCTTGAGTTCTTATTTTGTATAATTTTTTTATTGTGCTATCATTATTTGTCTTGTACCGAAAGTATAATCTCACTCAAAAAATTATCTTGATCAAGCACGAATCTCAAGGCAAAATCAGGTCGGAAGTTTCAAAAAATTAAATTTGGGACCATCTGAACACCGATTTCACAAAACTTATAGTCGAACTGAACGTCTCAGAAATACGAACCCAACGAACTCAATTCGAGCACATATGGGTCCAAATCGAAGACCCGAACCACTGTTGGAAGGTTCAAACGACAATTTGAATTAACAAACGGTTTCCAAACATGACATGTTTAAAGTCAAATCGAGCGGCTCGATGAGATGAATACAACGAGCAAGATTGCCGAATTCCGATATCATTAAGACTTTTAAATATCTGATAAACGGCCCAGAATCAAGGGATTCAATGTCGACAGTCCATCCAAACCACATCCCATTTTCCCTTGATCCTCCTCCGATCTACGGGTCATGACAATATCATAAAACTATAAATAACCCCTCATTTCTCTTAAGGGGGACCCAAGTAAGAATAAAAGAAGAGAACGAGGGAAGAAACTCCTCCTCGACTATCGCTGGAGTTTCGCCCGACTTTCAAGTGACGCCAGAGTTCTACCCGACTTTAAAGTGACGTCGGAGTTCCACCCGACTTCTAAGTGATGTTGGAGTTCCACCCAACTCTCAAGTGATGTCGGAGTTCCGCCCGACTTCCAAGTGACGCCGGAGTTAATGCCCGACTTTCAAGTGACGTAACAATTCCGCCCGACTTCGAAGTGACGTCGAACTTTCGCCTGACTTTTAAGTGATGTCAGAGTTCCATCCGACCTCCAAGTAACATTACAATTCTCTCCGACAAACAACGGACACCAGTTTTCTGATACCAGCATTATGATATTCATGTGCAACTGAATTTTAACCCAGGAGTTGATTATTATAATCTGATAGTCCTAAAATTTAAGGACGAGTCAGCCTCTTGTAACTCAAGCAAACATTAGTAAAATTTTTTCAACTAGGTGTGGCCCCGTGGTTTTTCCCTTTCCAGGGCTTTACACATAAAAAATCTTGTGTTTTATATCTTTTTTGTTTATGTGCTGGATATCCGTACAATGCTGATATGAAAAATTCTAACTCTGTCGTCCTGTATATTCTAGCCCGCAACAAGAAACAATATAAAATTTTAGATTATTACCGTTGGATCCAAATATGTTTGCCGGTGATTCTCAGACTTTACTTTTATGATTTAGCAGGTTCACGACATAACAATAGATAAAAAAAAAAAAAAACAAAGTCTTAAAGAGTGAGAGAGAGATTCTAAGCATTATCATTAATAGGGGTGTCAAAAATTAACCCAGCTCGAAATCTGACCAAGACCCGCACCAAAAAATTTTGGGTTGAAATACCTGAACCCCTTGAAAAAATGGGTCGGGTTCCGGTTGTGTCAACTAGTGTCTGGTCAGTTCCAAGTTGGTGACATACCCATTACCCAACTCATAACCTGATTTTGACAACCCTAATCACTAGTCCATCGAATATTATAAAAAATATGTAGAAATTAAAAATAGAAAATATGCCTAGACAATTAACACATGAACTATTATTGATCAAGTGTGACCACTATAAATCTTAGAGATCACTATAGATTCGCTAAGTGTCGAGTGATCCTTAATCCTTGATCATTAAACTTCGCTCTTCGATTAGTGCACTTTTAATCTTCCTCATCACAAGATTTAATGATCTTGAGGCCGTTGGCACGTTCGAATATTCAAATACATAAATATAATCTCTGAAATTATTGAAATATAGTAATTTAATTTTTTCCCTTGCATTATAAATATTTTATTGCAAAGTATTAATTCTCGCTCGTTTTCTTTTGTGATGCTTTCGACGTCGTTTAGTTTACATGCAAAAACTTATTATTACTTGTTCTCTTCGAACAAGTTCACACATATTTCCAAAAAGTTAGCTATTAACAAAATTAAAAAAGCTGCTTCACCACAAAATAATTATTTTGTGTAAATATTAATTTACAAAAAAGTCTTCTTAATAAACTAAAGATATAGTAATTTTCGAATGCAGCATATTTATATTATTTTCGTCTTTTATATAGAGCATAAGTAAATTATTTATTATTTAGTACATTAGTTTTGAAGTTATAAAATTCAATTCAGTGCATTCCAGCTATTATTATTAGGACGTTTACTAACCCTATTGGGCTAAGCTGCGCAATATTCTTCATTAGAAATATATTTAAAGCAAATTGAAAAAAAAAAAAAAACTATTTATTTAATTCGACTAAAAGACAATATTTGCAAATTTATGTAGATTGCTTTGTTTTACAGACAATTTTTTTATTGTTTTGTATTTTAGATCGCATTCATATTTTCGACTATATATATATATTGCTTTTTAGAAATTTTTGCCATGGAATACTAATTTTTTTGCAACCAGAGTTGCTTTCATTGAGCTCTGCTCGCAGACTTTCTATTGAGTTGAGCTTGAGCTAACTCCCGAAAAAACTCGAGTAACTTACACTTCTATATTTGAGCAACTTCATTTAGATACCAAATTACAGATATTATTGAGATTCAAATACTCACAAAAGACACTAATTTACGAGTTTACTTTAAAAGACATTTGTCCTTATAAGGTAAAAAGATAGTCCTATAAGATGAAAGAATTTGCCTGCAATATATAGAGTATATATGTTGGGGATGAAACTTAAAGCACAAAAAAAAAAAAAAAAAAATACAGCAGAAAGAAAAGAACATAAGAATTTATCGTGAAAAAACTCGAAATTGAAAAAAAACAATGTAGTCACACCATACCAAGAAATCAATTATAAAAATAATGAGAAATAAATACAGATTTCTCTGCTCGATCTCTCGCTCACTCTTTGCTTGTCTTCTCTCATACATAAAATACAAGAGAAAGTCAAGTAAATAACACCAGGGGTGGATCCAACTTCATATTAATTTGAGGGTGGATATATAAAATTTTCTCTAGAATGGTGTGCTAAATCTAAAGCCTGGTTTGATTGAGCATTTTTTTTTCTCATTTTCAACTGCGAAAAACAATCGTCCTTAAGCCTAGGAGTTCAAATACATGTATTTAAAAAGCAGTTACCAGTTAAATTTTGGATGGAAGCTTCAGATTTTTGTTGATCGAAGCTCGGTTTATTGGCAAACATAAAATTCGTCATAAAATACATAAATTTTGCCTGCCAAAATTGAGTTCCTGTATAACTGACAGACATCATTAAAAAGTTCAATTCAACAAAAACCCATCTCAACACCAAGTGTCCAGGTCAACATCTCAGATCCTTAAAAGTAGGGGTGTCAATTCGGGTCGACGGGTTGGGTTCGGGTCAAACTTGAGTTGGCCTGGCTCTAAACGGGTCAACCCGAACCCGAATTGGCTTTCTCAGCCTAGACCCGACCCGCACGGGTTGCCGGGTTGATACGACCCGACCCGGATTTTTTGAAATTAAATCTCGAGCGCGCAGCTACCAAGCGACGGTAGCAGTGGCGACAGCAGCGAAGCGGCGAAGTTGCAAGCAGCAGCAGCGGCGAAGCAACGATCCGAGGCCAAGCAGCGGCAGCATGCGAAGTGAAGCAGCGGCAACACGTGAAGCGGAAGCAGTGGCGCACGTGAAGCGAAGTGTTTGTGGGAGGGGTTGGGTGTCGATGGTCGGGTGGAAGTTTGGTGTTAGCCGGTGGCCGAGTGAAAGTCCGTCCACAGTTGGTGGTCCAGCGATCGTAGGTGGTCCGATGGTTGTCTGGTAGTGGTCCGACGACTGCCGAGGATGAGCTTGGTGGCAAGAGAGATATCATATTTCTCTTTTTTTTTCCTCTTTCTTCTCCTTTTTTTTTGTCTTTCTTTCTTGTGAAGAATGGACGGTCTATTTATAATTTTTTTTAGAGTTGCATGACCAGTAAATTGTGAGAATATCAAGAGTAGGTTGAAGTATTTCGAATGGACAACAAATATTGATTCACTTGATCATGAACTATTTATTTCATATTTGAGTGTTTTACTAATGTCAGAATACAGAGATCTGGGCTCGTTGGATTTGTCTTGTCGGGCAGCTTGATTTGACTATAAGCATGTCACATTTGAAAATCATTTGGTCATTCAACTTACACTTTGAAACTTCTAAATGTGCTTCAAGCCATCTATTTGAACTAATTTGGGCTCGAATTAGATCAAATTTGGTGTCGTTAGATTCGTCTTTTCGAGATGTTCAATTTGATTATAAGCTTGAATGGTCTTGAAAGTAGTTTCATAAGTTTCCGTTTCAATTTTACCTCAAAATTTGTGCCTGATCAAGATAAATTTTTGATGATATATCGAGTTTATTAACGTAAAATCAATCAATATATTTTGTAAATTAATGTATTTCATGCAAAAGTAAGATATTTCCTTTGAATATAAATATGATATTTTAGGACGGTGGAATTGTTGTTAGATTTGCCAAAAAAAAAAATTAATGCATAATAAAATAAATTATAAAGGGAATGTAATTTATTTGGAAACAATTTTTATTGTTTGGCTTGTTTTAAAATAAATGTAGTGTAAAGCGGAATATTGATAATGTTTAGTGATTGCCGGTGGTGGTGGAAGGCTATGGGTGACAGCTGGTTGGCGGGGCTGGCGGTGAATGATGGCGAGTACGGACGGTGGCGAGTAGCAATGGTAGCCAACGGATTAGGGGTGTAATTTAAAATTTCATCATTTTATGATCATTTAAATAAGCTTTTTTTGTATATATCTACAAATAATCAAAGAACAGTTAATTCCATTTCAACAATGACAATATGGCTATAATCAGGAACCCTGAAATTTAAACTAAATTGAGAATTATAGCTCAAAATTAACCAAAATATCGCTTCATAGAAGCTCAAATTCTGAGCTTTCTAAATTAGGAAGAAAAATAGCAATAAACTCGGTCAAGTGTCCATCCCTCACCTCTCAATTTTCCAGCTCTCTTTCTCCAAAAATAGAAACCAAAGACAACCACACAGACCTAACAAATCCCCCTTTTTATAAACCAGAATCCATGCCCTTTCTCCATCTCAGAAGGGGCCGGGAAGGTAAATCAATCAAAATAAAGAGAAAGAAGAAAGGCAGAAAAGTCGATCATGGCGATGACAAAGTTCGAACTCATCGGCACCCTCTGCCTCATTTCTTCTATTGCCTTAGTCTCCTCCAGTGACACCTTCTCCGTTCAAGGCCGTGTCTATTGCGATACTTGCCGTGTTGGCTTTGAAACTAACATCACCGAATACGTCTCAGGTATTCACATATATATAATCAACTGAAAGACATATCAATTGATCGAGTAATGAGTAATTGAGCATTATAGATATATGGTGTTTATGATGGCAGGTGCTAAAGTTAAGGTTGAGTGCACGCATTTTACTACAAATAAGGTTGAACATTATAACGAAGGTGTAACGGATTCCACCGGCTCCTACAAGATTAATGTGGTAGATGATCATGAAAATGAGATTTGTGAGGTCGTGCTCGTCGAAAGCTCCCTCGAAAATTGCAAGGAGATCGAGATTGGCAGAGATAGGGCGCAAGTATTGCTCGCGAATGATGGTGGCATAAGTGGCAAGGCAAGGCATGCAAACTCTCTTGGCTTCCTCAGGAATGAGCCTCTTCCTTCCTGTGCAAAGCTTCTTAAGGAGTATTATGGCCTGGGAGAGGAAGAGTAGTTAAAGCAAGTTATAATTAAGAATTTTGAGCTAATGTGTTCTCATTTCTATTTACCACATCTCTTCTAAGCCATTTGTACTCGTTTCTACACTTTTTCTATTCTTCATGAGACTAACGTTTGCAGTATTATGGATCTGCAGCAAATTGTTGATATAATTAATTTGCTTTGACATATAATGGAACAAAGCATTAAAATGTATTAGAAGTTACAGATCCTTATAGCTTATTGAGCAAACAAAATTTTTGTTGACATGCTATTTGAATCAAATTTATACTTTGTATTGATTATGATTGAAATAGGTTGAGAAAGTGCATGTTCTCTTAGATCCCATTAATGAAAAAATGTGATGATG
The DNA here is from genome assembly GCA_016618105.1 of Dendrobium huoshanense. Classification (NCBI taxonomy): domain Eukaryota; kingdom Viridiplantae; phylum Streptophyta; class Magnoliopsida; order Asparagales; family Orchidaceae; genus Dendrobium; species Dendrobium huoshanense. Next base: position 6,739,028 of record CM028352.1, on the reverse strand, counting down.
AGTAGTTGTTGAACCCCGCTATACATACACACATACAGCTATGTATGTCTATACATTCATACATACGAATTAAAACAAATTGGGTTGGGTTAGATTCATATCAATTTGAAAATAATGATTTGATAATTTGATTTATTTTAATGGGAAATTCACTTTGAGTCATTTTTATTGAGATGTATGTATCAATGGGTGTCAATATTTGACACGACATGAAAACCCAGCTCGAATCTGACCTGATTTCAAAATGGGTTAGATTCAAGTTTCAGGATTCGAACCGTTTGGAAAAATGGGTCTGGTTCGAGTGGACCCAGTAACCCGAACTGAACCCGGGTTAACCCTGGAAAAACGCTCAAACGAGTCACGTCAGCATTGAGTTGGAGCCCCGCACGTCTTCGCATAAAGCGTCCTAGGTTTACAAAATTGTGTCGGTCAGGTCAACCAAGTAACCTAACAGATCAGGTACGGATTCGTGTTTTCGACCTATTTGTAAAATAGGGTTGGGTTCGGATCAACCTATTTGAACCTAGTTCAATTCCGAGTTCGACCCGAATCCTACCCGAAACTCAAAATTGAAACCCCTATATGTATGCAAATTAGGTAATTATGTTCATTTTGGGATGTATAGATGCTAATTTGTCATATTAAATATATATTTTTTATCTTTTCGGGTTAGGCATGGGTTGAGATTTTTCGCTGAGAAAGTTTCATATTGATTATATTCGTATTTGGTTATTTTTTGATCAAATTTGAATCTTACTATGAATCTAACTTGGCACCCTTATTTTGATATGTATTTGCATGTATCAAATGGCCCTCAATTTATTATTATTGTTGACTTTGTATATGTCTTATTCACATAAATTATCATAAAGAATCTTTGAAATACTATATTTTATTTTTATATCTATGCATTTTTATCTTATAATTGTCTTTCTTTTTTCTACTTAATAAATGTAAGATTAACTCAGGGCATCTCCAACCGATAACTTCATTTTTCACGGCAAAGTAATGCAAAACAAAATGGCGTGGTGATGCTCCAATCGAACGTCATTTTAGGTGTTTCTAGGAAGGTAGCGATCGCTCTCCCTTTCGTGCGTTTTTCCGGTTGAGAGCAGAAAATGACGTGAGTGAACAGTGTGACGCCAATATTGGCGTCGCACTGTTCACCTGCAATTAAATGGCGGAAATTTTCACGTTCAGTTGGAGTGACAGAACGACTCCATACACTTGTTTAGCATTCGGTTGGAGATGACCTCATGTGAATGAACTCATTTAGCCACCCAATCTGACTTGAGCTAGCACGAGTGATTTGAGCTGTACAATTCTGGCTTTTAATTTTGATATAAATAATTTATAAGACTTGGCATTGATCCTTCTCCCTTATCGACTTACACAGCACCAATAAAAAGTATTTAAATACAAAAAGTAAAACTCAAAAGTAAATCCGTTGTAGTCTAGTTGGTTAGGATACTCGGCTCTCACCCGAGAGACCCGGGTTCGAGTCCCGGCAACGGAAATCTTTTTATACACCTCCAAAATTTTTTCAAAAGAAACGTCTTACCATTGCGGTATGGGATTTATCGTTTTTTCATGCAGTGGAAATCAACTTCCTAAAATGAATCCTTCGAGCAGCAGCTCGTTTCTTCTCGCATCTCGATCTTAGCTTATTTTTTACAACAAGTTGTAGATTATCTTCCACCGAATAAACAACGTTGAATGAATAATTTCTTAAATAATTATTATTAGAATGATTAATCACAGCAGAAAGGGTTTATATAAACTTTTTCTTTACATCATTATTACATGGCATTGGAATGGTCTATCAGATTCATATTGCGTCTGTAACTCTATAAGATATACACAAATCCCCTTGGCCTATTGGTTGAGAGCTTAGGCTTCCAACTAAGAGGTCCAATGTTCGAGTCCATGTGTATGCGTTGTGTGTGTGAGTTTGCCTTAAATGGCCTAAATGTCCCAAAAAAAAAAAAACTCTATAAGATATTGCTTGAACTCCTTTAAAGATGGGAGACTTGAGACTTAGTAAACAATTGTCTACCATATTATTTGCTTGTTTGTTTAGGGTTAAACTCCTTGGAAGAGGGGTGACTATTGACTAAGAAGTCAACAATAAGTCTTGGCACTCGCATTGGTGTGGATGGTGTATAATGATCTTATACATTGATTGTCGTTGATCATTGTTGTGTTCTGGAATATTCGCGGTGGTAGAGAAAAGATTCAGCATGCATACAGATAAAAGATCACGGGTGCAGTATTCATAAAAGACACTAGTTTTTTATGTGGAAACCCCTAAAAAGGGCGGAAAACCATAGGGTCTTGCCCAATTTAAATGAATTCACAAATGTTTGCATATTACAAATGAGACACTTTCTTTGGGTGAAGGTCTTGGCTCGATATAGAAAATATACATAAAATATTGTGCATTACATGGTGGGAATTGAATGAAAAAGTGTTGACATGTTCGTTTGGTCGGCAGGGCCATATTCGGACGACGATGGTCGAAAATATCATAGTCATGTGATGGTTAGAATGATCATAGTTTGTGAGAGGCGAAGGTCGGAAAGTCCATAATTAGGTGATGGTGGTCGGAAGGATCGTAGTCGTGCGCCAACGGCCAAGGAGACCGTAGTCGAGAGATGATGGTCAGATAGACCAAAGTCGGCGAGTGACAGAAGTCAGAAAACATAGTCGGGTGACGATGGTCGAAAGGGTCGTAGTTGGTGGGCGGCGGAGATCGAAAAGATCATAGTCAGGTGACAGTAATAACAATGACTGTAGACGGTGGGTGAAAGAGGTCAAAAAGATCATAGTTAGTGACGGGGGTCAGATGGACCGTAGTCGGTGGGCGAGAAAGGTTGAAAAGACCGTTATCTGGCGGCGACGGTAAAGAGGAAATACGACAATAATTGGTGGCATGCATAAGTCCGACGACACTTGGTGGTTGAGCGGAAGACCGACAATAATTGGTGGTTGGGCATAAATCATTCATTAGTTGGTAACTAGGCGTAAATTCAGCGTTAGTTAGTGGCTGAGCGTAATTCTTGCCACAGTTGGTGGTCGGGCAAAAGTCCACCAACATTTGTGATAAACCAATGACTCAAAAATTTATAATTAAAAAAACTATTCGATTCAAGTCTAAGCATAGTCTGAAACTTCGTGATAATAAATAGAAAACTAAATGATCTCAAAATGAGGTAATGCTTGCACATAAATCCAATGAGCCTAATATCTCGTAATTATAAGATACGTAATTGTTGAATGAACGATCTCATATCAAAAGAATAAATACAAGCAGTTTCCGAATTTTCTCTATATTTATAGAGCAATATGTTTTATTATCATCCTAAAAAAATAAATTTAGAAGGCTCATAGCTATCAAATTTGCTCTAAATTTCTCAATAAATATACAATTGGGGATGATATTTCATTGCTTGGAGAGCAAGTCATTAATATAATGATTGATAGGCATTTTAAGTTAGAGTTATAGGAATTGTAATATTTAAATGTTTAGTATTGATGAGTAAAGTGGAGTTGGTGAATGCTTTGCAAGGCAAGTAATTGTATTAAGCATATGAGAGTAAGACTTTGGCTTCGTTTGAGACAGTTTTCTTACTATTTTCTAAAACGATTTTTTTTAACAAAAATTTCTAATTTAATAATTTTCTGTACTAAACAATTTATTTTAGAAAGAAGCAAAAAAGTCGTCCCAAACGAACCCTTCATATGGGATGGTTTTCTTACAACTTAAAACATTTTTTTCTAAGTTGCATCTATATGGTCATGTATAACTAATAATTATTCCTCAATAAAAATTAATTTTATTGGGTAAGAATATCAATAATTAAAATTTTTTATAATTAAATTCAGGACAAAATGACTCTTATTTTCATTGAACTTATAATTGAACTAAGTTTATTCACGAAAAAAAAAAGATCTGATAAAACTCCAAATGAGCCCAAATCAATTTTTTTAAGCATAATTAAGCAACCTTTGAAAAAATAATTAGAGCACCAAATAATCTCTAAATCTCATAGTTATAATCAAATTGATTGTCTTGATAAGACAAATCCAATGAGTCAAAACTTGTCTAATCATTAAAATAACTAAATCTTAAATGACCTGTCTATGATCAAGAGAATAATACAGTTTGTTTGATGGTGTGTTCTAATATTTTATTATATTTATAGATCATTTCAATTAAAAAAATTATGAATAAACCCTCAATCTCAACATAAAGTGGGGCATGGGTCCTTAGCTCGACAAAAAAATCTTATAGGCTTAAAGACTCAAAGAGCTTCATCATACTGTCATTTGAATGCATTTATTGAACCACTACCAACCAATGTCTATTAATAGGCCACCTTTATTCGATCATCGCCATCCTACCATCATCATTGGACCACTACAATTCGATCATTATTATCCAATCATTGGTATCCAACCACCGTCGTTGTTTAATGACAATCATTGATCCTACACCCTCTGATAGCTAGCTATATATGGTACTCCAACCATCATTACTATAGTACGATTGCAAGACCAACATCGTTTAAGTACAGTTATTTGATTGTTGTCTTCTAACTATGGTTCTTCGACCAAAGTTACTCAATTACAATTTCCTGACTAAAGTCTTCCAACTACTTTGGCTTTATTATGATTTTTTGATCATCTCGCTTGACTACAGTCCTCTAACTGTCTTGCTTGATGAAGGTCCTCCAACTTTTATCACCCAACTTCGATCTTCCAACAACTACTCCAACTAATTTTCCCCCCGCTATCATCAAAAGTGTCGATACACGCCATCACCTATAAGGTTAATGGATGTTGTGGGCGCCAACTCTAACTTTTAAGGTCAACAATAAGATTTATATTATTGTCCATGGTTTCTAGTTACTTCTACTCAAACAATATGAACAAACAAATAACAAATTATTTCTTAAAGATAACTTTCATGCCACAAAGCTCTTCAATCTTCTAACATGGAATCCATTCTATATAACTTGTGTCTATTATATTGTATTAATTGTTTCTCTATTTTTTTTTTTTTTTTGTAATACCATACAACATTGCAGTGATGTATTGTCTGATTGGAGGTCGACAGAGAGTGTAGAGCTACGACACTCCAAACTTGATGCTGCGAGGCAGGCTAAGAAGTTTTCTTTTTTCATTTTTTATGAAAGGTTGCGCCCCTTGGTGATTTTTTTTGTTTATCTCTTTGTTTGCTCAAGAATGAGAACGACTCTAGAATAAAAAATGCAATGAAAGGGTGAGAGATAAGAGAGATATGAATTATTTCTCTGAAATTTTCATAGTGAATTTCTTGGTATGGTTTGACTCCATGGTTTCTCCCGATTTTAGGTTTTTTCACGATAAATCCTGACGTTCTTTCTTTTCGTTGTAGTTTTCTCTTTTTTCGTTTGTGTTCATTGTCTCTTTACTTCCCCAACATCTTTCTCATTTTTTCATGATTCACTTGAAAGGTTGCAATCTTTGATTTATTGAAAAGTGTATCTCTGTCTCTTTTGAGTGGAGAACAAAGAAATAAGTGAGGAGAGACAAATATAGAGTGTGTGTGTGTGTGTGTGTGTGTGTGTGTGTGTGTGAAGAGAGATTTGCACAATTTCTCTCAATTTTCATAATGAATTTTTTGGTGTAGTGTGGATATGTAATTTTTTTCTAATTTCGGGTTTTTTTCATGTTAAATCCTTCTTGTGTCCTTGAATATTAATGACTATAGAGAAATAAAGAGATTAACATCATAGTTTTGAGCGATGATCCATCACATATATATATAAATAAAGAGGAGTGCAAGAATCATAAGAGACACAAATATTTTTATGTGAAAAACCTAAAAAGGGGAAAAGCCACATGACCTGATCTAGTTAAAATGATTCTACTAGTGTTTGTAGTCGATTACAAATGATGTCTTTCCTGGGGGAAAGTGTTTGCTTAATTTAGCAAATAAACATCATATAGCGCACATTACATGGTGGGAGTTGGAAGAATCCAGCGATATGACAGTTGTTTTTAAAAGAACATTGGCCTGTTTGTTTGTTTCGATATGGTTGTTGTTAGATGATGATAGTCAGAGGGGCCATAGTAGGGAGACTGAGGTGGAGGGGATTATTGTCGCGTGATAGAGTTTGGAGGGACTGTAGTTGGAGGGTGACAGTGGTCAGAGGGATGTTAGTCAGTGACCGACGGATTTGGAGGGAGGGCGACAAAGGTCGAAGGTACGTACTATAATTGGCGAGCGACGATGGTCGTAGAAAGTGTAGTCGGTGGGCAACGATGGTCGAAGGGACTGTAGTCGACAGACGATAGTGGTCAGAGGTAAGGGTGTAAGTGAGGCTAGCCAGCTCGATCAGACTCAACTCGTTAACAGCTCGAGCTTATCGAACTTCGAGTTCGAGCTCGAGCTTGTCATCGAGCTCATTTAATAAAAGGGCTTGGGTTCGAGCTCAACCTAGCTCAACTCAAAAGCCTATGGAGCTACTCGATTATATCAACTATATTATTTTTCAAGTTTTAGATTATATTATTCAATTTAAGGAAAGAAAACCCTATCCCCCGCACGCCCAAATCATTTCGCAAATCAAGCATCACGCATGGCGGCAACAGGCGAGTGGCAAGTGGTGACTGTGAGCGACCTTTTCTTCATGTTCCTACAACTGCAGCTATGTCTTCGCCATTGGTCTGAAGAGCCTTGGACGTAGTTTCTTGCCAGATCGCGACTTCAGCTCTTCCCTTTCCTGCATTAAGGCTTCGTTTGGGACGGCTTTCTTACCGCTTTTTAAAGCAGCTTTCTAGTAAAAATTTTTAATTTTTATACTTAAAAGCTGCTTTAAGAAGTAGTAAAAAAGCCGTCTCATACGAAGCATAAGTTTCCCTCTGTTTAGACAAGTGTAATTTCGGGATATTTTTCTTTTTCTTTGGCTTTCATCTGTACTTGATTTAAGGTAATCGTTCATGGAATAGAAAAATCCCGCAACTTTTTTTTTTTTTTTTTTTTGCTTCATATTCTCTATATTTCCTTCCTTTTGTGAGTTTGTAGTAGTGTTTAATTGGGTTTTGTGAGCTTTTGTTGTTTTGGTTTATTTATTTTGTGTCTCCAAGTTCTGATTATCTCTCCTCCTGTTTCATACTTGATGAGTATATTCTGTTAATTTTTCAAATTTATTTTGCTTTATATTTTCTTCTTGCATATACTGGATAGCTTGGTTGATGGTTCGGGTTAGAGATTGGTGATAGAAACTTTGGTTGAATCTTGATTCTCATTATTTTTATCTCTTTGTTACCTCAATGGAATCATCGTTGGAATCCTCTCAGGTTAAGTATTTTCTTGATTTTCTTTCTTGAAATGATATATGTATGCTTATTTAGCTTCAATTGTTTAAAATAAGTCTAGGCTATATCTATCTACTTATAAATTATATTATGATCATTCAGCTTGTGAAGATTGATGTTCTCTATGTTTTTGTGAAGTTGTTGATATTCTTTAAGTATGGTAGATTGATATGTGGTGCACATATTTTATGTTCTGTGAGGACTGAGGTTATGTGCTAAATATTTTAAATGTGAAGCGAGTAACAATTATTTTTTAAATGCATCTTCCTTTAAAAAAAAAAAATTATGTTGGGTTGATCTTTTCTCTTCTTTTATTTGAAATATTTCTATGGAATGTTAACACCTATAAGAGCATCTCCAACCTATAAGAGCATCTCCAACCGAACGTCAAACGTGCGTATAGCGTCGTTCAGTCGCTCCAGCCGAATGTCAAATCTTTCGTCATTTACTTGTGGGTGAACAGTTTGACGTCAATATTTGGCGTTGCATTGTTCACCCATGCTATTTTACTCTCTCAACCGGATTTGGTGAAAAACGCTCGAAAGGAGAGAAGGATCGTTACCTTCGCAGAAGCACCTAAAATGGAGTTCTATTGAAGCAGAATTACGGCATTTTGGAGTTTTTCTGTATTTTGCGGTGAAAAATCGCGTTCTCAGTTGGAGATGCCCTAAGTGTAAAAGCAAATAACAGTGATGAGCAACATCATTCTTATCTTGCCGGTGAACTTGTGAATGTGAATGAAATAACTAATAATAACAAAGATATTGATGATGAGGTTGAAAGATGGACTAATGAAAATCAAGATAACGAATGACAAAGTAAGTGAAAGCATCTAGAACTTTATGCTGCTAAGATTCGAGCCCTGAAAAAATAGAAAATATTACATCTCCAACCTAGAAATAGTGATAGCTCTTCTGCCCAGATAGGTCAAGATGGAGGCTTGTTAACAACTTTTAAATATGAGCATGACAAAGTAAGTAAGATGATTGCTCGCTATATATTAATTAATGAGATGTGAGATTGTTCTTTATTTTGTAGGAAGAAGATGATGATGAAGAGGTGGAGATTTCTTTGCCTATTATATGATTCTTTAAAAGGCTGGAAAAAACTCATTTATTTTGCACTAATGCTTCTAATTCTTCCTAGCACCATTTTACTTGTTTCGTCATCACATTTTGTTAGTTAATTATAGTCACTTCGGTTTCGTTTGAGATGACTTTTTTGTTGCTTATTAAAACAGCTTTTTAGTATAAAAATTTTAATTTTTGTACTAAAAAGATACTTTAAAAAGTAACAAAAAAGATGTCACATACGAAACCATAGTTTCATTTTGTATTAGATTGATTTTAATGCAGAATTAGACTCAAAATATTTTAAATTTATAGATGAAAGGAAATAGGCCATTTGATATAGTATGATATAAACAACTTTCTTATATTGTATTAGAGAAAATATATATATATATATATATATATATATATATATATATATATATATATATATATATATATATATATATATATATATATATATATATATATATATATATATATATATATATTGTAAGCCTGCAATCACATGTTTCTTAGTTTTACTAAGAATTTTAGATATTGTAATTAAGGATTATCATATACTCTAACTGTAGCTGTTTTGTTTTGTTTTGTTTTGCTTTTGCTCTAACTTTAAATTTGAAATTCATTTACTTTGTTTAGGTTTAATGAATTGTATTATGTGGTTTGATTTTGAACAAAATGTAAATGAATAAAAACATGGAAAAAATAATATTTGTCACGATTTTGAAACAAAAGGGCAAAATTAACATTTTCCACGATTTTGAAAAAAAGAAAATCGATTAACAAGAGTAATGTATTGCAAATTTGTAATTTATATTTATTTAAGTTTCAATCTGTTATTTAATTACTTAATGTAAAGTGAAAATTAATGCATAGGTAGAAAAAATATTTTATTTGTAAGTTGCAAGTAAATTAAATAAAAATAAAATTTAAAATTTAAAATTACAAAATTGAGCTCAATAAACAAGTCAAGCTCGAGCTTCTTAAATGAGCTCAAGCAATCGAGCCGAGTTCGAGTTTAATTTTTTTTTCAACGAGCCGAGTTCGAGCTCATTCAACTCCACATAGTGGGATAAGGACTTGTTGTTGTTGTTGTTGTTGTTGTTGAGTTGAGTTCAAGCTCATTTACCAAGCTTGAGTCGAGCTTTGTGGAAATTAAACAAGTTCGACTTGATAAGCCATCTACTTGACTCGACTCGACTCGTTTGCACCCATAGTCAACCGTGCCTAGTTGACAGAAGAGGGAAGTCAATGGGATAGTAGTCGGCGGGCGAAAGAGGTCGGAGGCATCATAATTGGCGAGCGACGATGGTCAGAGGCATCATAGTCAGTCAGCGATGATGGAAGGAGGGACCGTAGTTTGTTGGCAATAGTCTACGGACAATGATGGTCTTAGGGACTATAGTCCACAGGCAAAGAAGGTTGGAGGGAATGTAGTGGGCGAGAGTCAGAGGTTCGAGGAACCATAGTTGACGGGAGACAGAGGTCGGAGGTATCATAGTCATCGGGTGACGAAGGTTGGAGGGAGGCCTATTGATGGTTGTCGGACTTAGGTCTGATGGAGAGGTCGGACAGAGGTCTAACGTCATTAATTAGGCAGATGTTCAAGAACGGTGGCCTGGTGGCAAGGGTTCGCTGGCGGTGGTTTTGGGGTGGAGCTCCAGAATATTTCAAACGTTAGAGATCTCTTGAGTTTTTGTCCTAGGGTTTAAGCTTCTAAAAATTCAAGCCACTTTTCTGGGGGAAGATGAGATTTATTTATAGATTTTGAGAGTGACAAGACCTGTAAATATGGAGCAGATTCATAGAAATTCGGTCTGGTCCATATGACAGCTCATATTGATTCCATTGGTCATAGAGCATTTGTTTAGCATGTAAGTGCCTTAATGATGTCAGAATTTAAGTAATCTCGGACTCGTTAAATTCATCTCGTAGAGTCACTTGACTCGACCATAAGTAAACTATATTTGTATATCATTTGATCATCCAATTAATGCTCTAAAGTTTTTCAATATGATTTAATCTATTGGACAGCTAGACATCTTATTTGTATTTTGGGAGTTTGTTAGAAGCTTCGGTTGAGTTGAATTTCCAGAAGGATCATAGCCAAATCTATTAATCAGTAAGAACAAAAATTACAAAACAGTGACAAAGAAAAAATGAAGAGAGCTCATTTTCTGCTATGGGCCTTGTTGGCCCTAAGCGCTATCAAGTCTTCAATAAATATTGAAGTAAATGAAAGCCCATGCCCAATCATGGCCCATGAATGCCCTCTACTCCCAAAAAAAGACCATTATACGAAAGATGCATTTTTTGAACTCCAAAATGTGACTTTAGGCTAAGCTAAGTTAATAACTTATAGGCTTTGAATTATAGACAGATTAAAACCACTTGATTAATCAAAAACATATCAGTTATAATTTAGTTACTAAGTGAGAAGGATAATTAAAAGAATTACTATTTATTTATACATACTAATCAGCAATGAATTGCTCATTGATTTCACCATATAGCGATTATGATAATTGATCAAACGACCACGGATTATCGAGTCGGACTTGAAATTGAGTTGACCCGAATCCGATCAATTCGAATCCGACCTATTTAAAAGATAGGTGAAAATGGTGACTGAAACCTGACTTACTAGCCACCCAAATGACTTGAATTCGACCAAATAATTTATTTTGATTAAAAAATTATAATTTGTTGAAGATAGATTTTAAGTTAATTAATCAAAAATAAGATGATTATACATACAAATAAAAAAAATTAAGGAAAAAAATATTAATCAAGTTACTTTCATAGTTTTATATATAAATTGAGTTTGCAGGTCAAATTAAATCTGACCTATTTAATAAACAGATATTAGTCAAGATCCAAACGGAACTCTTATTAAAAGTGTCCAACTAAATCCAAGTTTATAGATAATTTTTCAATTAGAGAAATGACTATGATGACTAATAGGAGAAGATGATGACTTAAATGATGGTTAGAGAGGAAAATTATTTTTCATCTAGAATGAAAAATAATTACATCAGAATATCTTGATACAATCGTATTAAAAATAGTTTGAAAATCTTTAAATATATTTTGAGATTTATACAATATTAATTTAAAATAAATCTTTTTTTTAAGCTCGTGTTAATATAATTTTTTTTTAATCCTGAAGTTTTTAGAATTGTTACGTCCTGGAGTATTCGCGGCGGTAGAGAAATATATAGTTTAACGTCTTAACATTGTACGAAGATCCAGCATACAATCAGATGAGTGAGAGGGTGTAGCGTTCATAAGAGACACTAGAGTTTTTACGTAGAAACCTCTGAAAAGGGGGAAAAACCACATTGAATGAATCCACTAGTATTTGCTTTCGATTACAAATGAGGCCCTTATTTGGGAGAAGGCATTGACTTTGATGATACAAATGTACATCATATAGAGTGCTTTACATGGTGGGAGTTACAATGTAGACATGTTTGTTTGGTCGGCATGATCATAGTCGATAGGATGGAGGTCGGAAAGACCGTTGTCTTGTGATAGAGGTTGGAAGGAGCATAGTTGGCGACGGAGGTCAGAAGGATCGTAGTCGGCAGGAGACCGAGGTCAGAAAGACTATTGTCTGTTGATGGAGATCGGAAGGACCATAGTAGGCGATGGAGGTCTGAAGGATCGTAGTTGGCAGGAGACCGGGGTCAGAAAGACTGTTGTCTGTTGATGAAGGTCGGAAGGACCATAGTAGGCGATGAAGATCAAAAGAACTGTAGTCGGCAGGAGACCGGGGGGGGGGGGGGGGGTCTGAAAGTCCGTAGTTGTAGGGCAAAACTTCGATAGAAGTCCGAGCGTCAGGTGATGGTCTGGAAGAACTTCGAGCCTCAGGTGATGGTCTGACGAAGGTGAGGGCCTCTGGCGAAGGTGAGCGCCTCTAGCAAAGGTGAGGGCCTTTGATGAAGGTGAGGGCCTCAGATAATGGTCTGGTAAAGGTGAGAGCCTTTGGCGAAGGTGAGGGCCTCAGATGGTGGTCTAGCGAAGGTGAGGGCCTCAGGTGGTGGTCCGACGAGGCTCCGACGGTGGTCCGGCGAGGCTCCGCGGTGGTCCGGCGAGGGTGAGGGCCTCAGGTGGTGGTCAGACGAGGTTCCGGCAGTGGTCGAGGAGGAGCTTCTTCCTTCTCTTCTTGCTTGGGTCCCCCTCTCAAGAGAAATGAAGGGTCTATTTATAGATTTTTTGGAGTGGCATGGCCCGTAAATAGGCAAGAGATCAGGGGTAAATGTGGAGTTGTTGAATGGACAGCTGATATTAAATCCTTGATTATGTGACGTTCTTCAGATATTTGAAAGCCTTAATGATGTCAGAATTTGGCGATCTTGGCTCTTTGGATTCGTCTCGTCGAGCCGCTCGATTCGACTATAAGCACTTCATGTTTGAAATCCGTTTGGTAACCCAAATTGTGGTTCGAACCTTACAACAACACTTCGAGTACTTGATTTGTACTCATTTGGGCTCGGATTGAGTTGAATTTGGTGTCATTGGGTTCGTATTTCTGAGACGCTCAGCTTGACTGTAAGTTTGCTGAAATCGGAGCTGAGATGGTCTCCGAATTAATTTTTGAAGTTTCCAACTTGATTTTGAATTGAGATTCGTGCCCGATCAAGAAGATTTTTTGAGTACTTATCAAGATCAGATTCTTATAATGAGAATTAAAGTAAAATAATTAAGGTGCTATTTGATTTGAAGTAATTTGGAAGCGGCAGAAGAAATATATTTATATCGTAACTAAGATTTTGAGCTTTGGCTTTGATTTAATTAATAGGAACTTAGGCTTCATTAGGGATATATTTCTTACAATCTAATTTGCTTATTAGATCACAATCATAATTTGTTTGTTGCTTTAATTTTTTTTTTTTTTTACTAGAGATATGCTTTCTACATATGTTTTAAAAGTTACTTTCTCTACAACAGCTTTAGAAAGCAATAAAAAACCTGTCATAAACAAAACCTTAAGCTTCATTTGGGACGACTTTCTTATGGCTTTTAAATCATATTTCTAGTAAGAAGTTTCTTAAACTAGAATTTTTTGTTCTAAAAATTTATTTTAGAAAACAGTAAGCTTTTTGCACACTTCAAGACAGTCGCAAAAGTAGTAACAAAGAAGTGATAAGGCACATATAAAAGGTGATGAGATCTAGGGTGAGTGAGGCACAAAGAGCTACTTGATGAGTAAGCAAATGAGCGGCGGTGTGGCGACTTGCGAATGATCAGAAAAAATGAATGATTTTAAGTGATTAATCAAACTTATAAGAAACTGTTGGTGTTGCCTTGAATTTTGCTCAATCATTTATTACAAGAAAATGGGTCAATAGAGACCCATATTTGTTCATATCCTTTATTGTCGTACGCTTCATAGATATATCGGATGTCAAAAGGAGCAGTGCCCCCTGACGGGATTCGACCTGGGGGAAATTGCCAAAAGATCATAGTATTTTAAAACTTTTAGGGCCGGAGGGTGTGTGGCAATAGCCTAAAAATCCTTCTAATAAAGACTAAAAAATAAATGGAGGGGGACAAATTACCTAAAAATAATTTTTTTTTGGAGAGGGAAAATTATTACGTCCGGTGTCCGTATTCGTCAGGACATCAATCCAGACGCGCCACGTTACCAAAATATATCGGGTCCCAGTGTATTTGGGTGATGTGGCGCATTTGGATTGGATATCCGGACGTCTGGTGACCCAACGTAATAATTCGCCCTACGAGAGACACATGTAGAAGTGATGAGGGAAAAATAAAATTGGGGCGCACTGGGATATATTTATTAGAGGTTTGAGTTTGATTTTGATATTTGATCACAGAAAATAGTAACATTTGTGCACAATATATATATATATATATATATATATATATATATATATATATATATATATATATATATATATATATATATATTAATATTTGTGCAGAATATTTTTCACACTTTGACAACAGCATTGGTTTCACAATAATTGCTACGAGGTCAAATGAAGAATACTCAAATCTTGTGTTAGTTCTTCAATTCATACCACAATTTCTTCTTTTATAAATTATAAAATAAAAAAGAAAATTACTCATTCACCTGATTCTCCCCAATCAAATAAATTGGATACATTAAATATAATTTTAATTAATTTATTTATTTTTTAATAATTAAGTTGAGGATATTTTTTTCTTATTTATTTTTTAATAATTAAGTTTTTTCTAACGTCTACTGCCCGGCTCTTAATCTCTAGAACCGGAGAAAAATCTCGGCGCTGAAATAAGTGCGGGATTAGAAGACAATTGCTTTCCAAGAAATCTGCAGTCAACTCTGAAGGCTTCTGCTCTATTGAGATTCTATGAGAAAAAAAAAAAAAGCCAAACTTTTTAATTCACGTATAGAATTCTTCATCCTTATCATCGATAATGGTATATAATTGCAGGGGAGAAAATTAGGCGATGTTATTCTATTTAAAATTTAATTAAAATGGCTTTTATTTTTAAAAAAAATTAGGGGTGTTAATATATGGCTTGATTCCGACCCGAAAATTCTTAGATCTTTTTTCCTACCTGTTATAATATCAGATCAGTTTCGGTTTATCTCTTAATCCGAAATCAACTTGTAATTGAACTAACTTGCCAAACAAAAAATTAACTATATATTTCAGGTCGTTTCCAGATGATTTTAGCATTCAAAAAAAAAAAAAAAATATATATATATATATATATATATATATATATATATATATATATATATATATATATACGAGAAGAGTCCAATGAGCTAAAGATCGTCAAATTCTGACATCATTAATGCACTCAACTACTTGATAAATGGTCCGTAATCAAGGGAGACGATATCGGTTGTCCATTCAAAACACTCCCAAAATGACCTCGAACTTCTCCCCATTTACTGGACATGTCACTCCCAAAAAACTATAAATATGCCTCTCATTCTTCATTGAGGAGGGACTAAGCTAGGAAGAGAAAAAAGAGTGGAGAGAAAGAGAAATCTAAGATCTTTCTTGCCACCAAGCTCTTCTTCGACTAGTGCTCGGCCACCGACTATCGTCGGACTTTTGCTAGACTTTTGCATGCCCACCAAATGTCGTTGGACTTACTCCTGACCACTAATTCTCGTCAGACTTCCGCGCGCCCAATCACAAACTAATGTTGGATTTACGTCAGGCCAACAACTATTGTCGGACTTTTGCCCGGTCACCGACCGTCGCCTGACTATAGACATTCCGATCATTGTCACTGGAATACAGTCCTTCTGACCACCATCGTTCGACTCCAATCTTTCCAACCTCAATCACTTGATAACAGTCCTTCTGACCATCGTCGCCCGACTACAGTCCTTGCAACCTACATCACTCGCCAACTATGATCATGTCGACCAAACAAATATGCCAACACTAATTCTTCCAACTCCTACCATGTAATGTACTCCATATGATGCATATTTGTTACATTGAGCAAATGCCTCCTTAAGGATGTGCCTAATTTGTAATCAAATGCAAATACTAGTTGATTCATTTAAACTGTGCAAATCCCCATGATTTTCCTTCTTTTCAAGAGTTTACATGTAAAAACTCTAGCATCTCTTATGAACAAAACACCCTTCTCTTTTACATGTATGTATACTGGATCTTGGTACAAAACTAAGATGCTAAACTATATATTTTTTCAACACCACGAATATTTTACGACGCAAAAATATATATTATATTTTACTAATTTATATAAACAAAATATGGTACGAGATGCATTGAATTAATAGGTGTTTGGATTATTTTGTTTTATATTAAAATATGCATTGAAAAAACATGATAGGCATGAGGAGGCTTGAAAGTTGGACCGAAAATCTCCACGCGGTCAATCAACTCATGCACCAATTGTTCATTGGAGCTAATACTTTCCATTTGTTCATGTTAAAGAAATAATTTTTTAATTCAATTTATTAACATGATACATTAATACGTGTGTATGGTTTATATTTTATTCAAAAATTAAAAATATGGACCATTTGTGAATTCATGCATGTCATCCTTGCGCAGGGGCCACGGACTATGCTAATCTTTTCTATTTCATTTCAATTTTATTGGATGTTTTCGAAGAGACTAAAAATCAGAATATTTTATTTTAAATAAAATTATTTTAAAATATTTTTTATTTGCTAAAAATTAGACATATAATGTTTATTTTTTTAATATTAGATTGCTTTAAACAAAGTATGTAAAAATATAATGCATTATTTTTAAGTATATCATAATCATGTGTCATGAAGAGTGGTGAAGCCAGAAAAAAAAAAATTTATTCTCTCAATTTTTTTCATGAGGGCTTGGGATCGGCATAAGTATTTTTTAATTTTTTTTCAATTTATTATTTGAACAAAAAAATTTAATTTTTTAAATTAAAAAAACACATTTTATTGCGTCATAAAAAGGAGCACATCAAGCAAATAAATTGAACAATTAAAAGGCTACGTAAGGTACAAAGGGATAACAACCCATCAGACTCAGTATTTAACAGAGGCTTCTAACTACTCCGAAGCTAGACAAAGACCATCCAGTTTGGTGAGAGAGCAATAACACACCAAGTAGCCATCTAAACCGAGCAAAAAACACACCACCAAAGGTTTCCATGAGCCACGACTCAAAGTAGTAAGCCCTAACCACATCATTGCCCAAAAACTATAAAGCACAACCACAAATTTTAAACGAAGCTCCAGCAAAACGACAACCACCAAAAGTAATGGGTGTTGAAATAAACCATAGTGCCTTCCAACCAATGCAGCCCACAGTAACGTCCCAAAAGAGAGAAAATCCCAAGAATCAGACGAATGACCTAAATCTCCACCACCATTATGAAACCAACAAGCATAGAGAAGAACCAAAGACAACTGAAACCAGCAACACATTTACAAAATTATTTCCTATCATGTTTACCCCTCCCACGAGAGGAAATAAAAACAACAGGACGGTCATTTTGCAAAGCAAAATCATCCTCAAGTTCATCATCCCCACTTGCTTCCGAAGAGGAATCGAACGAGCATTCAAGCCAATCTATTTGCATCATCACATTCTCCCACTAATTGGCACCCACATGTGAAACCAAAGCCTCAGGTGATATTAGATTAACATGAACCTCAACAAAATGACCATATACTTGAACAGAAGGAGACACCAAGGAAAGAACTATATGGACAACAACACTAGCAGAGACCTTATCGATAGGGTGAACAGACACAGCCAATGCATCAAAATTTAGGTGAGAGACAGAATAAGCCGAGCCAGAAGACTCCTGGGCAATAACCCAATTCAACTCACAGGCAACAAAATCCTCTCCCTTCAAACAAGCCACGACCAAAGGGGTTGAAACAACCACAGGGGAACAAATGGTACCCAAATTATTAGAATTCAAAATAACATCAAAACTCATTGGGTCAGCCAAAACATGAGACAAATAGACAGTCCCAACCGGCAAGACCACAACAGACACAGGGGGAGGCAACTCAGCTAATTGATCCCCAATAGCAATAGCATCCACATCACTATTCCCAATAGCACCAACAACGGGACTTCAAGCATAATTAACTTCAGCTTTATCCTTACTACAAGTAATGGGGTCCGGCAATAAAACCAAATCATTAATAGCAGGAGAGTTAACCACAGAGATAACACTAGGATGAGGCACAACAACTGCCTCCCCCTGATCAAAATCCAATATAGAAGAAGATGGCTTAAAAGGTATAGTAAGAGGGACACCATTTTTAGACTTACATTCCCCCATAGCATGGCCGATAAACTGACATTCAGGACAAAAAGGGGGGAAAACCTCCATTTCGACCTTTTGGATATAGCCAAGCTTCTTAGGGCCAATTTTGATGTTGTTCAGATAATTTTTCGTGATATCAATCTCAATCAAAACTCTCACAATAGACGGCCTAGATCCCAATGAAGTGGCAGAATCCACCTTAAGCGGGTGACCAAAGATCAACCTTAAGGCATGAAGAATGCTTGGGTTAAAGAGATGAGGATGAAGACCAAGGAAAGAGATCCAAATAGGAATAATCGGGCATTCAACAGTGATATCACAAGGAGTCCATTTCTTTAATTTCATAAAACAATTATAGAACATGTAAGAACGATGACTAAAAACCCGGCTATATCTAGGTCCTTTGAGAGCTTAACCAGGATGTGCGAGGACTCGGGCAAAGTGACCAAAAAATCAAATATAAGTTTTAGATTGAAAAAAAAACCTCCTTATAGAGTCTAGACTAGGTCGCCGGGATGGAAAAAAATAAACAAGCGAAAACTGGAAAGGAGCAGCAAGAGCCCAAATTTTATCCTCAAATATCCACAGGGAAGGCAGACCACAGAAATACGAAAACTTAAGATCTGGGAAACACACATTAGATGGAAAACCAGTTAATGCATCGGCGAAAGAATGCGAAAAATTAGAACGAGACAAAAAAACTAGGGTCCAACAGGCGCTTCGACGCCATACGAGCCACCAACGGCCGAGAAAAAAACATAAAATAGCACGAAAAGAATAAAGAACGCTAGAGGCAGGGAAAAGAAGAACTTTCCTGAGCAAAATGGCGGTCGAAGGCCGTCGAAGGGACGCCCCCTAGCAAGCCATAGGACGATGGGAGAGACGCCCAAATGAAGGCAGAATATACAAAAAATATTAAATATAATATAATATAAAGGCTTATAATTTATAATGTATGATCTTAATATTATGAAAGAGTTGAATGTCTACTTCATTATTAATACAATCTAATATTTCATTCTCAATATAAACTATTAATATATCAAGTAGTCATTGATTTCCAATTCTATTTTGTAGTCAAATTTTTTAATATTGATGTGAGAAAATACTTTTTCTATTCCTATTGTGCATAGATTATCATTCACACTTGGATCATTAAATGAAGAAAATTGCTCAATGGGTTGCATATCCATAATTTTAAGTGTCCAACTGATTTTCAAGAATCATTTGATCAAATAGAGTAAAATCAGCTGGATAAAATTATGTCATTTCATATAACATGTCTTTATTGCATACATAAAATGCATTATTGGGATTCAGTATGCTGCTGATTTCGGCGAATTATTTTGCGCCGGAAGGCTTTTTTCGACGCGCGTCAAACCGGCGAAAATATTTCTGTCGGAAATTAGCATTTTTGACGGATTTTGGCCAATTTTCCGGTGAAAATATTTGCCGGAAAATGACGTTTTTCCTGTAGTGATTGTGTTTGTACAAGATTCTCATGAAAAAAAATTCATTTCCTAAAGCTAACCCTTGAAGGTGGCTAAACTCTACAATGAAGGAAGTAGTGAAAAATTATATACTTAATTGGTTAGAGAAAGAAATCATTTACCCCACTTAAGACACTCCATAGGTTAGTCCTATAAATTGTGTTCCTAATAAAGGAGGCTTAACTGTAATAGCCAATGAAAAAAATTAATTAATACCTATTATGATAGTAACTAGATTAGAATTTGTATAGACTATAAGAAGCTAAATAAGGCAGCTATGAAGGACAATTTTTCCCAACCTTTTGTTGACCAAATATTAGATAAATTAGCAGGACATCCCTTTTATTGCTTCTTAAATAGATATTCATTATATCATCATATTCCTATAGTACTAGAAGACCAAGATAAGACTTTATTACCAATTTAAATGGAACATTTTCTTTTACGAGGATGTCTTTTGGCATGTATAATTCTCCTACTTTTTAGAGGTCTAAACTTCAAAATGGAGCTAAGAAATAGGGTATTGGCATAGTAGAAGCAATGTGTTGGAGGATGAGCAAATGATGACGTCGAAGTACGGGAATAGATGGGTGGTTTCACATTGCTAGAAAGCAAGAGTGAATACTAGCTATAGCGTAAGTGAATAGGTGATCAACTCGGCTAAGGTCAAATAACAAAACAAAGTAGTTGTATTAAGAGTACTAATAATAATGATATGTGAAAAAGAATATTGATAAAGACTGATAGACTGATATTTTATATCATATGTTATAGGATAAAATAAATTATCAATAAACTGGTTAATTGATAAGATAGATGATAGATAAGACACATAACATATATGATATATGATGACTGATTGAGTGATGATACTGATTGGTTGATGAGAATGATTGGTTGACTAATTGAGTGGCATAAGAAATATAACTGATGTGTAGTCAGATTGATAGAGTACTGATATGAATATGTGATATCTGATGCATATGATAAGATTGATTCATATGATATAGAATATGATAGATGATAAATGTATATGACAATACTGATAAGATTGACACAATGACATATGATATATATATGATTTATATATATTTTTTCTTATTGATAGTTATGTGTTCTATATGATTACTTGTTTGTAACTCTAATGCATTGATTTTGATTAGAGGTTATATGCTTATTATGTGATTTTTATATGTTTTGAGGTTAGAGTAAGAAGCCTTAGGAGTGAGTTAGAATACTACCATATGTCTATCTTTTTGCATTTAGTAGATATTCTTTTGTAGTCATGATGTATCCATGGTGATGAATTGATTTATTTTATATCATGGCTATTGTATATATATCATTTTAGATTTATATCATTTGTTAATATTAGATGAATATAAACATAATTATGTTTTTCACTTATATTGAATCATGTGAGCTCTGACTGATGCTTAAAAGATAAAAAAATTGTGAAGTTCTTTAGACTTAAACTATGAGGCATGACAAAGTGGTATCAGAGAAATAGCTGTTAAAAAAATTAAATTATAACCAGAGATTATGAGCGAAATAGAAATGAGATAGTGTATAAAAGCATTGAGTTACATTCATGCATTCATGAACATGAGTTGCATACATGAATATATGTAGCATAAATAGTTGAATATTCATTACCTATGCATTTTGTTAAAAACATATTTAATTAATTGATCAGGCACAAGAAGATGAATCCAAAAGGGAAAAAAATACCGCCAACAAGATACACAAATAACTTTAATTACACTTGAGGGGTTATTAAAGCTTGTTGATATGATCACAAGATGATGCGTTGTCCATTACCTAAATATGGGCAAGGAGTTATTCAAGCCAACAAAGTAACTATAATTGATATTGACCCATCTCGATAGGAACTGTCTGATACTTCTAATACTATGATTTTATATTATGAATGTTGTTGACCTCGTTTTTGTCTTGATTTTCCCTCGAGCATGTTCGAGCGAGTTGATCGAGTCTCGTCGAGCTCGATTCAATTCAAATCGACACTAATTTGAGTTTGATTTATTTTTTTATCTTATTTTATTGAATTAATTTTTGTCAAGTCGAGGCGAGCTTGAGTTGACCCAGATCGAACCAAATCCGGCTCAGTCTGAACCTGATTTCTTCCTTTGAGTGTAGCTAAATCCTAATCAAAACATGATTAATCTTCTAAATCAATTTGAATCACACCGTTAAAATTTTTTTTTGATCGGACGGCTCCGATCTACCCTCTCCCTTGGCGCCCTAATTGAGACAAAGCCTCCATCCGCTCCCACTCACACTCGGTTCGCAGAAGCAAGAAGGTGGAACTCCTTCCCTACTCCCGACCTCCCTCTCGTCTCTTCTCTACACGGATGACACCAGAAGGCCGAAGGCCCCCCCCTCTCTCCCAGATTCCCTCGGCATTGGCAAGGGTCAGAGGCTTCGCACTCTTGTTCCCTCTCTTCGTCTGCTTTGGGTCAGAGAAGAGCCGAAGCCCCATGCCCGGTCTCCCTTTCTCTCCCGTTCGAGATCCTAAGGAGCCGAAGCTCTGTCCGTCTTCCCCGTTTGCAGAGACCCCTGTCTCCTTGTGATTCGTACGACATTGGAGGCCGGAACCCCAGCTTCTCTCCCTCTGGTTCGCGGAAGCCAGGCGAAACCGAAGCCCCTTCATATACCCCTCCTTCGGCAAGCCTAACCTCGACGTCTCTTGCCCGTCCGACTTCAAGACAGAACGCTTCCCTCGCCTCGTATTCCCTTCGTTTGGAACTCAAGCGAGAGCCAAAGCCCTAGCCGCCAACTTCTCTCATGGACGAGCTCTCGGTTATGGGCAAAATCCCTATCTCCCTCTCCGGCTTCGTGCACCTGGGCTGAACCCGATGGCAGCCCATTGAGCTCATCGCCTCCCCTCTCTTGGCCGACCGATCTCGCCTCCAGGTTTGGACCCGACGCCGCCTCTGGCCTCCGAGCCCTAGCCGACCATCCTCACTAGCTTCGGCAGGTATATTTCTAGTTCTCTTTTCTTCAATTGATTGTCCTTCATGACATCTAAATAGAAAAAAAAATAAGCTTGTTATATGAATTCTTACTCTCATGAGAAGCTTATTTCCTTCCATAGTTGAGTGTAATGGTGGAAGTATGATTTTCACATTGACTTGGTTATTTAGCTTTGTACTATTACATATTAATTGTTCGATTAAATGCTCCTGAGAAAAAATGTTATAATGAGGTCCCCTCTTTTCTTTCAAACGATGTTTGCTTATTAAAATCTTATATGAGCGGTTAAGGATTTTGTGATTACTCAAAATACTTGGAAAGTCTTAAGCGTGATATGCCTTCACCAAGTTTGGATGGCAATTAAAATGAGATGTTAGGTTGTCTTATGGTTAGAGTTGTTTGAGTTTTGCCTTATATTTTGGTGTTTGGGCTTTAGATGTGTCTTTCACCATTTTAAGAAATATATGGAGTCTAATAGCTTTCTTTTGCTTTCCGGTAAGCTTTGTGAGGAAGTTGTTATTTAGCATGCTGAAATATACATCAATTATGCCTAGATGTCATATTTATGTCTCCAATGAGAATGTTGATAGTTTTGTTGAATGCTAGTAGTGATTTTCTCTTAAAAGTAGGCTTCTGGTAGGCTTGTTTGAATTAAGTTCCTTGTAGAAATGACTTAAATTTGATTCATGGTGGAAATATCCAAGCCTGATTATCCCTTTGGAATTATAAAAAAAAATTCTCCGAAAGAGAAATGAAACTTATGTGAGTTTGCTTTAGAATTATGTGAGTTCACTTTCATTCTATAAGTGACTGTTCATGGTTGTAAATTGAGTTTGGCATAAAGGCATAAACGTTTGATGGCATATATTATATAAATTGGAGACAAAACGATGTGCAGATTTTTCACTGTTTTGGGCTCTAAACTATTTTGGGAATCAATTGGCTATATATTTTCATTTGTTTCGTCCCTTAATTGTTGTAAAAATGAGATAGTTGCATTCTTGGCGACGTGAGTAAATTGGAAATTTTGAGATCCTTGCATCCTGTTTTCTTGGTTATTGGAAGAATCATTTGTTTTTTTTGACTTTGGTAACCTAGCATTATGCCTAAGTTTTGCACTTGGCTTGATGTTGGCAAATGGTGAAAGATGTATTGATCATTTGGTGTGAGAATATTTCTTGGAATATTGAACGCATCGGTACATACGATACATCAAGTGCATGTTTAACCCTCTTGAGGTATAATCGATCTGAAAAATTTCATATGTATCTCTATGATCAAATGGCTTCGTCGATGGAGTTTGGAGAGAGTGTCAAGTAATTGTGAGATCTATATCTTCTCTATAATCAGTATAAGCCTAATGTTGGTATCATTCTTTGGTAAGTATTCATTTATCTCTCATAAGGCATCTTGGATGAAGATAGAGAATTTCCATATGATTCGAATGTGAGTTTGCACATGGATTTAAGTGTAGTTTTGTTCCCTATTGGCTAAAAGCATTCCATTGGATATTAGAAAAGATGAAATTGCAGTGAACCTTCTTTATCTCTTATGCATTAAATGTTGGGTGAAATGTGGAATTTTGAATTTCTATCAAATGAGTTTGTGATTTGAAATGAAAAGTGGAATAGCTTTTCTGAAATACATGAAATTTCATCTTGATGGCAATGTGGAGAATGGAGAAATGGGTCTAGTCTCCTTAAAGAACATTCTTTTCTCTCATTTCTTTTGTCATTGGATGATTATAGACTCCGTAGGCAACAATTTTGGGGTCACCTTATTTTGTGTGTTTGTATTGGAAAGAAGAATGTTCTAAATTTTATCTTTGCACGAATAAAAATAAATAGTTGCTTGAAATGCTTCTTCTTCTTTCTTTTAGTTTTTTTCGAAGGAATGAGAGGAGTTAAAGAATATGTTTGTTTGGATGATAAAAAAAAATGTTATGATTTGTCTTATGATTATAGGGTCATGCTTATTGTATTTCCTCTTGTTGTAAGGCTTTATGAAATTTTCTCGTCGGTAAGTTTTAATGGATTAATACCCCACTCCAAATAAAAAAAAAGCACTTGATCGATTTTGTGCCATAAGGAGTTTTTGATGTTTTTGTTTTCTTTTTGATAAGGGGCTTTGTGTGTTGTTTCATTTTGGAGAATTTTTCATAAGATATTGCTTTGGGGTCGAGACCTTAGTGAGGTGGATTTATGTCTAGAATTTTCTTATTGGGATGAAGTGTTTTATCTTGTATAGGTCGTCTCTCTTCCATTAGTGTTTGCTCCAAGGATGTAGAGTTGGAATAGTGTGGTGGGTAGAAAGAGATGTTGTTTTAGTTCTGGTTTTGGGAACTTGAGTTTCCCTTGTTGCTTTGAGTTTGTTTGGAGAATAGTTTGTGTAGTCAAGTCAGGTACGTATCAAGTGCTGAGTTTGGATTGTGGGAACAGCAAAGGGCATTGTAAATGCATTCTTTCCTATTCGTATTATATCGAATCAAGGAGGAGGCTATTTTAAAGATACACCTGGCTTCAAAGAAGTGTGTCTAAAACAACAATGCCTACATTCCTTTTATTTCTGATTTTCATTCTTTTCTTTCCATCGTGTTTTGTCATTCTTTTTCTTCACTTCTTGCTTTCCTATTGTTTTGTTACTTAATATTGTATCTTCATGCATAAATCCCTAAACATAGTGACATATGTGCAAAAGTCCTAAGGGTTAGAAAAACAAAACTTCTTCAGCCCCTATAACACTAGTGACACTTAAGGACAAAAATTAAGGATCGGTCTTAGATAACTTGGACTTAGGGTGCATGCTCCCTGTAGGGTAGAGACATCAAAACTAAACTTAGCGGCACGTCTTCCTAGGTTTAGCCTTTTCTTTCTTTAATCCATTAATAATCAACCAACAATTTATAACATAACTCTTAAAATGTGTTAAAATCTTTAATTCTTAATCAAGTTATTGTTAACATTTATAATTATTAAACTTTAAATCTAAGATATAAATCTAAACCAATTCTGACTAATCTAATAATAAACTTTTAACCAATCTAAAATCTAAAAGATGTAAATTAACTTAGGGGATCAAACATAAAATTAAAGTTCACTAGGATTAAAAATACTTCTAAATATCAAACCTTAGAATATTCTTTAAAAAAAAAAAATCAATCAACAAACCTCTTAATATAACTATATCAACTTGGTTTTTAGGATGGACTACTCCGGGCTGCGGGGCTAAGTGTCCTAAGGAGGCCTGGTTCCTCGAGCTTGGTGGCACAACGCCACGAACCAGTTGATAGCAAACTTAATTAATCTAACCCCTTAATTGATAATAAACTGTCTAATCCCTCTTTCTTTCTAATTTGTAACTATTGAATAATTGAATCAAATTCTAAAATAAAATCTCTTAAATCAATCTTTTAAAATCAATAAACAAATCCCTTAATATATAACAATCACTCCAAAGATGAAGTTTATTGGATGGACTACTCCGAGCTGCGGGGCTAAGTGTCCTAAGGAGGCCTGGTTCCTCGAGCATGGTGGCACAACGCCACGAATGAATTCGATGGAGTGGCAAAACTTAAAATTTAATTCATTATTAATAATTTGAATCAAACATCAATCGATAATAAATCACCTAATATACCTTTCTTTTCTAATTTATAACCAACAAATAATTCAACAAAAATTGGTTGCCACTGGGTAACCCAGGCCTACGAGGCTATTAAGTTAGCCCCAAGGAGGGTGAAATAAACCTCATGGCCTCGGTGTGAAACAAAGGTGGTAATCAATCAAATATTAAAGTAAAATCTCTAAAATCAATCCTAAAATACTAATATTTAAACTTAAATTAAAATTTCTCTTTTGACCTTTAACAAATCAAATGAAAGCAATCATAATTAAACTTCCCTACATAGGACCCATCCAAAACTACACAACATACACAAACTTAGATTGATTTGCTAGGACACGACTACTAGCTTTAGGTTAGGCCAATGTCTTTCTTTTGTTGTTCAGTGTTTACTACGTACACATGCTCTATAAGTGCAATTATTAAATTTCCTGTTAGCTTTATTCAATTTCCTGTTAGTTATATCTTTGTTATTTATCTGCATTTCTTTTCTGAACGGCATCTACGCTCATATATATATTTCTATGCTATCTTTTCTTGCGAGGTACATTGAAGCTTAATGATCAGGAGCTAAACGGGACTGCTTGCTTATAAGCTTTTAAGTGGCAGCGCCACATACAGTCAGGTATAATTTCTGCAATTTGTAAAGTAAATTTTTAGTCATATATCGAACTGCTTCACATCACACACTGCTTGTTAGTAGGTATTCTAGCATGTTTAGGTAGCCAGCCTTAGGTTAGTTCACTGACGAAGCTTTGACCCTATAGGTCAAAGCTTGCCCCCTTCTGTGAGCCCTAGAGACCATTAGGGTCATTTAGGCCTGTAGAGTAGGCCACCTACTTGTGCCATTGGGCATCGTTGTTTTCCCACACGAAGTGGGTATCGCTAGGATTTTGGCCTTCTGGTTTTGGGTACGATACCCCCCCTTTTTCTTTCTTTTTTTTTTCTTCTGTGAGCCTTAGAGACCATTAGGGTCATTTAGGCCTGTAGAGTAGGCCACCTATTTATGCCAGTGGGCATCGTTTGAATGATTTTCTGTGCGGGTACCTTGCCTGGAGGGTACCCTTAGGGTGTGTTTATTTACTTTTTCTGTACTCTAGATGTCATGCATGCATTTGTCTTTACACACCTTACTTCACATTGTATTTCACTTATATACATGCATTACATCAGTAGACTTAAGGATATTTCATATCTGTTTCATGCATCATACATGGCGCTAGGTACATCCTTTTGCATATTGTAGAGTCCCTGATTGAAATATTTTAAACTACAAATCCTTGATTTCCTAGGATAGAGCCTTTCTATCTTGTATACATATAGGGCGATTGATTATGTTTAGGATGTTAGCTGGCAGCTCACTCCAGGCAAGCATAAGTCCAGGTTGTACACCCCTCAGTGTGTCTCCTTTCATCTGTGTTTTGAGTCTGTCTTTTCTCTTAGGATAGTAATCCTATCTTTGATCTTTTAAACTCAAAATTTTAATCATATCTTTATCCATTCAAAAGGTCTAATCATCATTAAAGATAAATAGAAGAGACTCTTTGGAATAGAACTTAAGAACTTTTTCTGTGCACCAAATTAAGAAGTGAATAATGCATCGTCCTTAATCGAGAGTTTTCCTAGGTCAAGGCCTAGGATGTAATTAACTACGGGGGCTTGCGCCCGTAGGAAATCGATCCCCACAATCAAATAAACCCTATTCGATGCTGATGTATCGAATAGGGGAAATCTCGTGAATTTTGGGTTATATATATTATTATCCATTGAGGTTGGTAGGTGAAAGCCGCTATCCTCCATGGCTAATCGTATGTATAACTCCATCTGCTCTTCCATCGGTCTGCTTGTGTCGATTGTAAAGGCCTACGACCATTTTGTCCTACGGGATAGTGTGATCGTACCCTTTGCATTCGAACCACACGAGCGGAATCCTTTCGGAGACCCACAGATTTCTGGCGACCACGGTGGGACAAGTTTCTCTCTCCATCTTTGGATGTTGTATTATTCATTTCTGTAGGTAATCCTAGTTTGGTGCCTAGTTTGAGTTCATCTTTTCTACTCCACTATCTTCTCTTAATCCTTAATGAAGGTTAGATCATTTTAATGTATAAAGATTTAATTAAAATTTTGAGTTTATGAGATCCGTATTTTTAATTCTCAAATTCAAATCCAGATCAATCTATTTCAAGTTAATCTTATGCAAATCAAAATTTCAATATCTATCAATTTCTAATTGAAATTCTTTTAAGCTTAATCCTAACCCATCTCATTTCAAATGAGAATATTTATTCTATCCTTGATTACATATGCTTGACATAAACTCCAATCCTGATCATGTCCCTAATCTGAGCTTCTTTAGACTTGATCCTGATTCATATCAGTCCAAATAAAATCCAAATTTGATCTTTAATGGAAGGGTCCTTAAATTTGATATATATGAATTTTTCAAAAGAAAACTTAATTTGAGAAAAATTTGGAAGTTTAAGGTAAAAGATAAAACTTTGAAGGAAATTTCTTTTAGAGAGTAAGCGAATTATCTTTCTTAATAAAAATTTACCTACTTTTTTTATTTAAAAAATGAAGTAAGTGTTGGATGACTCATTTAAACACTTAAAGAGAATTTCTTTTAATGATTCATAAAAAGAGCACGTCTCTCCCTCCCATTCCTTGTGTGGAATGATTTCATTTTTTTTTGAACTCAAATCTACATCAAAAGGAAATTAAATTTAGAAATAAAAATTTTCTCCATTAGCTTGCAATTTTCTATCTCATAGGTGTCTTTTGCATGCTTATGAATTTAATTCAAAATTTTCTTAATTGAGTTGTTCATTCTTATCATAGGATCGGGTTTGTTTTGTGAATTGTTCTTCTTTACATAAGAGAGTGAGTTTTCTTCTCTTATGTTTGGAAGATAATTTCACAACTGAGAATGTATTCTTTTAGAGATTTAGAAAGGAAGCCAAATACAAAAGTGAAAAGATGCGCAAAGCGCCAAAAATGAAAGATGCACAAAGTGCATCAAAAGTGAAAAGATGCGCAAAGCGCCAAAAGTTAAAGATACACAAAGTGTATCAAAAGTGAAAAGAAGCACAAAGTGCCAAAAATTACAAAACAGGCATAAAATGAGCCTAAAGTGAAAGTGTAAATGGCTTGCCTTTCTTGGAAATCTCTAAATCTCAGAAAACTCATGTGTCTTTTGATATTTTTGATACTTGAGTTTGAAAATGATGACTTTGAATTCATATTATGCATTAACATTCTATTAGATATAAAAATATTCTTCATGCAAGAAGACAGAGAAGATTCAATTTCTTTATCTAATTTAAATCTTTTTGGATTAGATTTTAATTCAAACAATGCTTATCTGAGGGAGAGAACCCAGTTTAGCTTGTAGGGAGCTTGACTTGGGTTAGCAAGTTTTAAATCCCTAACCTTTTTGGGTTTAGATGGAGTCAACCCACCTCTTACTGAATTTCAAATTTGGTCCCATTTGTTATTTTGATTGGGCCAAAATAATCAAGAGGTAAATATTTTATTTTGAAAAATAATACTCTTACTCTTTGATAAAATTTTCCCTCTTTGAAAAAAAATTATGTGAATCAAATTTATCTCAATTAATTGATGTGTGTTTAACATCTCTTAGTGCTTTTACTATTGAGTGTGTTTAAATGCCCATCTCATTCTTTTGAAAAATTCATGTATGGAAATTTTTGGACTCCAACATTTGATTATAAATCATTCTTAAGGACTGATATGATATTCTCTTGATTGCACTCTCATTCTCTTTTGGAATCTTGGTTGTTTTGCTTGCTTGTTTGAGAGCTACTCACTCATTCAAGCTTGTTGTTTCTGTTCACTTGTTTGGGGGTCACTTTCCCACTCAAGTTGTTGGTTTTGTCCACCTTCTTGGGAGCCACTATCCCATGTAGGGTGCTGTTTCTGTTCACTTGTTTGGGAGCCACTCTCCCATTCAAGTTGTAGTCTTTGTTCACTTGCTTGGGAGTCACTCTCCCATTCAAGTTGATGGTTATGTTCACCTGCTTGGGAGCCACTCTCCCATTCAGGTCGTTGTTTTGTTCACTTGTTTGGGAGTCACTCTCCCATTCAAGCTGTTGGTTTTGTTCACTTGTTTGGGAGCCACTCTCCCATTCAAGCTGTTGATTTTGTTCACTTGTTTGGGAGCCACTCTCTCATTCAAGTAGATGTTTGTTTTGTTCACTTGTTTGGGAGCCACTCTCCCATTCAAGTAGTTTGTTTTGTTCACTTGTTTGGGAGCCACTATCCCATTCAAGTTGTTGGTGCTTCACTTGTTTTGGAAGTCACTCTTCCATTCAAGTTTTGATTCCATTGCTCAGTTGGGTTCATCCCCTTGGATCTTTCTATGTGATTGTTCTGTTGTGTCATTTCTCATATTGGTATCATATTATCTTTGTCTTGATTTTTCATGTGGTTATTCATCTTCATTCCATGTCATTCCTCTTCTACGGACAGACCCGTAGGAGAGATTTTCTACTCGATATTTCTGGTGGATTCCTATGTTCAGGAAGTCCCTGTTGCCACTCCATTTCCTTTTCACTCCTTGTTTTGCCGTTTCGAATATGGTCAGACGAACATCGAGTAGTCCTCATTCACCGTTGCGAATGTGGTCAGGTGGATGTTGGATTCTTTTTCTTCTTTTGTCTTGCCGTTGCGAATATGGTCAGGCAGACATTAGACTCTTTGGGAAGCTCTTTATTCACTGTTTCGATCTGGTCAGGTGGATATTGAGCTGTTCTCATTCGCCGTTGCGAATATGATCAGGCGAATGTTGAACCCCCTTTCTCTTTCTCCCTTTGTCTCGCTGTTTCGATCTGGTCAAGCGAACATTGGGTTGTCCTCATTCACTGTTTCGATCTGGTCAGGTGAATGTTGGACTTTGTCTCTTGTCCCACCGTTGCGATTTTGGTCAGGTGGACATTAGACTTTCGGGAGGGCTCATTATTCGCTGTTGCGAATATGGTCAGGTGGATTTTGAGCCATTCTCATTCGCTGTTGCGATCTGGTCAGGCGAATGTGAACTCCCCTTTCTGGTTGAGAGAGCCCGACAGAGTCCCTGGGAGGCATTCCTCACTACTCTTTCCTCTTTTGTCCCACCGTTGCGATTTTGGTCAGGTGGACATTAGACTTTCGGGAGGGCTCATTATTCGCTGTTGCGAATATGGTCAGGTGGATTTTGAGCCTTTCTCATTCGCTGTTTCGATCTGGTCAGGCGAATGTGAACTCTCCTTTCTGGTTGAGAGAGCCCGACAGAGTCCCTGGGAGGCATTCCTCACTACTCTTTCCTCTTTTGTCCCACCGTTGTGATTTTGGTCAGGTGGACATTAGACTTTCGGGAGGGCTCATTATTCGCTGTTGCGAATATGGTCAGGTGGATTTTGAGCCATTCTCATTTGCTGTTTCGATCTGGTCAGGCGAATGTGAACTCCCCTTTCTGGTTGAGAGAGCCCGACAGAGTCCCTGGGAGGCATTCCTCACTACTCTTTCCTCTTTTGTCCCACCGTTGCGATGTGGTCAGGTGGACATTAGACTTTTCTTCGACCCTTTGTTTTACCGTTTCGATCTGGTCAGGTAAACATTGGGTCATCCTCATCTGCCGTTGCGAATATGGTCAGGTGGATGTTGGATCACTTTTTTCTTCTGTTCTGCTGTTTCGATCTGGTCAGGCAGACAGTCGTTTCCTTACTCTACTCTTGTTCACTGTTTCGATCTGGTCAGGTGAGCACTGAGTTTTCCCCATTCACTGTTTCGATCTGGTCAGGTGAATGTGGGACGTTTCTCTTTTTCCTTATGTTCTGCTGTTTCGATCTGGTCAGGCAGACAGTCGTTTCCTTTTCTCTACTCTTGTTCACTGTTTCGATCTGGTCAGGTGAGCACTGAGTTTTCCCCATTCACTGTTTCGATCTGGTCAGGTGAATGTGGGACGTTTCTCTTTTTCCTTCTATTCTGCTGTTTCGATCTGGTCAGGCAGACAGTCATTTCCTTTTCTCTACTCTTGTTCACTGTTTCGATCTGGTCAGGTGAGCACTGAGTTTTCCCCATTCACTGTTTCGATCTGGTCAGGTGAATGTGGGACGTTTTTCTTTTTTCTTCTGTTCTGCTGTTTCGATCTGGTCAGGCAGACAGTCGTTTCCTTTTCTCTACTCTTGTTCACTGTTTCGATCTGGTCAGGTGAGCACTGAGTTTTCCCCATTCACTGTTTCGATCTGGTCAGGTGAATGTGGGACGTTTTTCTTTTTCCTTCTGTTCTGCTGTTTCGATCTGGTCAGGCAGACAGTCGTTTCCTTTTCTCTACTCTTGTTCACTGTTTCGATCTGGTCAGGTGAGCACTGAGTTTTCCCCATTCACTGTTTCGATCTGGTCAGGTGAATGTGGGACGTTTTTCTTTTTTCTTCTGTTCTGCTGTTTCGATCTGTCAGGCAGACAGTCGTTTCCTTTTCTCTACTCTTGTTCACTGTTTCGATCTGGTCAGGTGAGCACTGAGTTTTCCCCATTCACTGTTTCGATCTGGTCAGGTGAATGTGGGACGTTTCTCTTTTTCCTTCTGTTCTGCTGTTTCGATCTGGTCAGGCAGACAGTCGTTTCTTTTCTCTACTCTTGTTCACTGTTTCGATCTGGTCAGGTGAATGTGGGATGTTTCTCTTTTTCCTTCTGTTCTGCTGTTTCGATCCGGTCAGGCAGACAGTCGTTTCCTTACTTTACTCTTGTTCATTGTTTCGATCTGGTCAGGTGAGCACTGAGTTTTCCCCATTCACTGTTTCGATCTGGTCAAGTGAATGTGGGATGTCTTTCTTTCTCCTTCTATTATGCTGTTTCGATCTGGTCAGGCAGACAGTTGGCTCTTTCCTTTCCTTACTCTTTACTCACTGTTTCGAATATGGTCAAGTGAGTCTTGAGTTTTCTCCATTCACTGTTTCGATCTGGTCAGGTGGATGTGGGATCCTTCTTCCTTTCTCTATGCTGTTGTTGCGATGTGGTCAGGCAGATAGATGATTTTCTTGTCTTTGATTATTCTTCCTTACGTCTTTATGATTGTTACTCTTTGCTATATGGTATGATTTTCAAATGATAGTTGAATTTCTTTCTCCTTGCATCACCTTTTAGCTCTAGGTGATTGTTGAGTCTACTTTAGTTCTTTATGTCACTACTTTGATTCTGCTCATGTGAGCATAATATCCCTTCTTCCATTCTGTCATTGTGATTAGGCAGATAGTTGAGCTTCTTTTCTTAACTCTTTCTCACTATTAGTCAAGTGAGTATTGAGTCTCCTTCGTTCGCTGTTTCGATTTGGTCAGGCGAATTTCAGATTCCTTTCTTTCTTCTGTCCCACCATGTTTGCATGATTGAGTGATTATTATATGAATAAATGATTGTTGTATGACTATATGATCATTTGCATGATTTGATGAATGCTGGATGATTATATGAGCATATGATTGAGTGATTATTGCATGATCATGTGAATCTTTGTATGATTATATGATTGCTATGTTATTATTTAATGATTGTTTGCTTATTGTGTGGTTTGGTAGTCACTATGTAGCTAAACAATTATTATGTGATTATGTGAGCATTATATGGTTGTGGTTATGATTTAACCATGTGTTATTAAATGACTGCATCACTATTGCATGATTAGATAGTTGCATTATTGTGATCATAATAAAGATTGGTTGATTATTGTGTAAGTGCATAATCATTGCATTGCTATATGATTGTTGGTGACCTTTACATGATCATTTGCTTATTATTGTGTGGTTTGGTATGATTAGATGTGTATCGTATATTTATCGTATGATTATGTGGTTATTATGTGATAGCATGATTATAATATAGCTTACTTATTGCAATGTGATTAAGTGATTATAACATTAATGCATGATAATTGCTTGATTATATGGTGATATGTGAATGTATGACTATTGAGTGATTTGATAATGATTGTACGAATGAATATTCATCCCATGATTATATATTTGCATGAGCATTGTGTGATTGTGTGATCATAGCATGGTGGGACACTTGTTGCATGCTTGTTGCATGATTGTATGCTTCTCAATTCTCTTTAGCTAGTTTTAGGATTCTTCCTAGCGAGTCTTTCTATTTTGATCGTAGGATTGCATCTTCCTAGTGAGTCTTTATATTTTGGTCGTAGGATTACATCTTCCTAGCGAGTCTTTCTATTTGATCATAGGATTGCATTTTCCTAGCGAGTCTCTTTGGTTGATCGTAGGATTGCATCTTCTCGGTGAATCTTGTTCGTGGTTGTACCTCCTAGAGATAAGGAGGTCAACGCCAACACGCACGGTTCACTTGTTGTTCACCGCACCTGTTGGGGTGGAGTTTGTTGACCTCGTTTTTGTCTTGATTTTCCCTCGAGCATGTTCGAGCGAGTTGATCGAGTCTCGTCGAGCTCGATTCAATTCAAATCGACACTAATTTGAGTTTGATTTATTTTTTTATCTTATTTTATTGAATTAATTTTTGTCAAGTCGAGGCGAGCTTGAGTTGACCCAGATCGAACCAAATCCGGCTCAGTCTGAACCTGATTTCTTCCTTTGAGTGTAGCTAAATCCTAATCAAAACATGATTAATCTTCTAAATCAATTTGAATCACACCGTTAAAATTTTTTTTTTGATCGGACGGCTCCGATCTACCCTCTCCCTTGGCGCCCTAATTGAGACAAAAGCCTCCATCCGCTCCCACTCACACTCGGTTCGCAGAAGCAAGAAGGTGGAACTCCTTCCCTACTCCCGACCTCCCTCTCGTCTCTTCTCTACTCTGATGACACCAGAAGGCCGAAGGCCCCCCCCTCTCTCCCAGATTCCCTCGGCATTGGCAAGGGTCAGAGGCTTCGCACTCTTGTTCCCTCTCTTCGTCTGCTTTGGGTCAGAGAAGAGCCGAAGCCCCATGCCCGGTCTCCCTTTCTCTCCCGTTCGAGATCCTAAGGAGCCGAAGCTCTGTCCGTCTTCCCCGTTTGCAGAGACCCCTGTCTCCTTGTGATTCGTACGACATTGGAGGCCGGAACCCCAGCTTCTCTCCCTCTGGTTCGCGGAAGCCAGGCGAAACCGAAGCCCCTTCATATACCCCTCCTTCGGCAAGCCTAACCTCGACGTCTCTTGCCCGTCCGACTTCAAGACAGAACGCTTCCCTCGCCTCGTATTCCCTTCGTTTGGAACTCAAGCGAGAGCCAAAGCCCTAGCCGCCAACTTCTCTCATGGACGAGCTCTCGGTTATGGGCAAAATCCCTATCTCCCTCTCCGGCTTCGTGCACCTGGGCTGAACCCGATGGCAGCCCATTGAGCTCATCGCCTCCCCTCTCTTGGCCGACCGATCTCGCCTCCAGGTTTGGACCCGACGCCGCCTCTGGCCTCCGAGCCCTAGCCGACCATCCTCACTAGCTTCGGCAGGTATATTTCTAGTTCTCTTTTCTTCAATTGGTTGTCCTTCATGACATCTAAATAGAAAAAAAAATAAGCTTGTTATATGAATTCTTACTCTCATGAGAAGCTTATTTCCTTCCATAGTTGAGTGTAATGGTGGAAGTATGATTTTCACATTGACTTGGTTATTTAGCTTTGTACTATTACATATTAATTGTTCGATTAAATGCTCCTGAGAAAAAATGTTATAATGAGGTCCCCTCTTTTCTTTCAAACGATGTTTGCTTATTAAAATCTTATATGAGCGGTTAAGGATTTTGTGATTACTCAAAATACTTGGAAAGTCTTAAGCGTGATATGCCTTCACCAAGTTTGGATGGCAATTGAAATGAGATGTCAGGTTGTCTTATGGTTAGAGTTGTTTGAGTTTTGCCTTATATTTTGGTGTTTGGGCTTTAGATGTGTCTTTCACCATTTTAAGAAATATATGGAGTCTAATAGCTTTCTTTTGCTTTCCGGTAAGCTTTGTGAGGAAGTTGTTATTTAGCATGCTGAAATATACATCAATTATGCCTAGATGTCATATTTATGTCTCCAATGAGAATGTTGATAGTTTTGTTGAATGCTAGTAGTGATTTTCTCTTAAAAGTAGGCTTCTGGTAGGCTTGTTTGAATTAAGTTCCTTGTAGAAATGACTTAAATTTGATTCATGGTGGAAATATCCAAGCCTGATTATCCCTTTGGAATTATAAAAAAAAATTCTCCGAAAGAGAAATGAAACTTATGTGAGTTTGCTTTAGAATTATGTGAGTTCACTTTCATTCTATAAGTGACTGTTCATGGTTGTAAATTGAGTTTGGCATAAAGGCATAAACGTTTGATGGCATATATTATATAAATTGGAGACAAAACGATGTGCAGATTTTTCACTGTTTTGGGCTCTAAACTATTTTGGGAATCAATTGGCTATATATTTTCATTTGTTTCGTCCCTTAATTGTTGTAAAAATGAGATAGTTGCATTCTTGGCGACGTGAGTAAATTGGAAATTTTGAGATCCTTGCATCCTGTTTTCTTGGTTATTGGAAGAATCATTTGTTTTTTTTGACTTTGGTAACCTAGCATTATGCCTAAGTTTTGCACTTGGCTTGATGTTGGCAAATGGTGAAAGATGTATTGATCATTTGGTGTGAGAATATTTCTTGGAATATTGAACGCATCGGTACATACGATACATCAAGTGCATGTTTAACCCTCTTGAGGTATAATCGATCTGAAAAATTTCATATGTATCTCTATGATCAAATGGCTTCGTCGATGGAGTTTGGAGAGAGTGTCAAGTAATTGTGAGATCTATATCTTCTCTATAATCAGTATAAGCCTAATGTTGGTATCATTCTTTGGTAAGTATTCATTTATCTCTCATAAGGCATCTTGGATGAAGATAGAGAATTTCCATATGATTCGAATG
This sequence comes from Dendrobium huoshanense, assembly GCA_016618105.1. Classification (NCBI taxonomy): domain Eukaryota; kingdom Viridiplantae; phylum Streptophyta; class Magnoliopsida; order Asparagales; family Orchidaceae; genus Dendrobium; species Dendrobium huoshanense. The sequence goes on along the minus strand of CM028352.1, from coordinate 6,701,812 downwards.
TGAGTTTGCACATGGATTTAAGTGTAGTTTTGTTCCCTATTGGCTAAAAGCATTCCATTGGATATTAGAAAAGATGAAATTGCAGTGAACCTTCTTTATCTCTTATGCATTAAATGTTGGGTGAAATGTGGAATTTTGAATTTCTATCAAATGAGTTTGTGATTTGAAATGAAAAGTGGAATAGCTTTTCTGAAATACATGAAATTTCATCTTGATGGCAATGTGGAGAATGGAGAAATGGGTCTAGTCTCCTTAAAGAACATTCTTTTCTCTCATTTCTTTTGTCATTGGATGATTATAGACTCCGTAGGCAACAATTTTGGGGTCACCTTATTTTGTGTGTTTGTATTGGAAAGAAGAATGTTCTAAATTTTATCTTTGCACGAATAAAAATAAATAGTTGCTTGAAATGCTTCTTCTTCTTTCTTTTAGTTTTTTTTCGAAGGAATGAGAGGAGTTAAAGAATATGTTTGTTTGGATGATAAAAAAAAATGTTATGATTTGTCTTATGATTATAGGGTCATGCTTATTGTATTTCCTCTTGTTGTAAGGCTTTATGAAATTTTCTCGTCGGTAAGTTTTAATGGATTAATACCCCACTCCAAATAAAAAAAAAGCACTTGATCGATTTTGTGCCATAAGGAGTTTTTGATGTTTTTGTTTTCTTTTTGATAAGGGGCTTTGTGTGTTGTTTCATTTTGGAGAATTTTTCATAAGATATTGCTTTGGGGTCGAGACCTTAGTGAGGTGGATTTATGTCTAGAATTTTCTTATTGGGATGAAGTGTTTTATCTTGTATAGGTCGTCTCTCTTCCATTAGTGTTTGCTCCAAGGATGTAGAGTTGGAATAGTGTGGTGGGTAGAAAGAGATGTTGTTTTAGTTCTGGTTTTGGGAACTTGAGTTTCCCTTGTTGCTTTGAGTTTGTTTGGAGAATAGTTTGTGTAGTCAAGTCAGGTACGTATCAAGTGCTGAGTTTGGATTGTGGGAACAGCAAAGGGCATTGTAAATGCATTCTTTCCTATTCGTATTATATCGAATCAAGGAGGAGGCTATTTTAAAGATACACCTGGCTTCAAAGAAGTGTGTCTAAAACAACAATGCCTACATTCCTTTTATTTCTGATTTTCATTCTTTTCTTTCCATCGTGTTTTGTCATTCTTTTTCTTCACTTCTTGCTTTCCTATTGTTTTGTTACTTAATATTGTATCTTCATGCATAAATCCCTAAACATAGTGACATATGTGCAAAAGTCCTAAGGGTTAGAAAAACAAAACTTCTTCAGCCCCTATAACACTAGTGACACTTAAGGACAAAAATTAAGGATCGGTCTTAGATAACTTGGACTTAGGGTGCATGCTCCCTGTAGGGTAGAGACATCAAAACTAAACTTAGCGGCACGTCTTCCTAGGTTTAGCCTTTTCTTTCTTTAATCCATTAATAATCAACCAACAATTTATAACATAACTCTTAAAATGTGTTAAAATCTTTAATTCTTAATCAAGTTATTGTTAACATTTATAATTATTAAACTTTAAATCTAAGATATAAATCTAAACCAATTCTGACTAATCTAATAATAAACTTTTAACCAATCTAAAATCTAAAAGATGTAAATTAACTTAGGGGATCAAACATAAAATTAAAGTTCACTAGGATTAAAAATACTTCTAAATATCAAACCTTAGAATATTCTTTAAAAAAAAAAAATCAATCAACAAACCTCTTAATATAACTATATCAACTTGGTTTTTAGGATGGACTACTCCGGGCTGCGGGGCTAAGTGTCCTAAGGAGGCCTGGTTCCTCGAGCCTGGTGGCACAACGCCACGAACCAGTTGATAGCAAACTTAATTAATCTAACCCCTTAATTGATAATAAACTGTCTAATCCCTCTTTCTTTCTAATTTGTAACTATTGAATAATTGAATCAAATTCTAAAATAAAATCTCTTAAATCAATCTTTTAAAATCAATAAACAAATCCCTTAATATATAACAATCACTCCAAAGATGAAGTTTATTGGATGGACTACTCCGAGCTGCGGGGCTAAGTGTCCTAAGGAGGCCTGGTTCCTCGAGCATGGTGGCACAACGCCACGAATGAATTCGATGGAGTGGCAAAACTTAAAATTTAATTCATTATTAATAATTTGAATCAAACATCAATCGATAATAAATCACCTAATATACCTTTCTTTTCTAATTTATAACCAACAAATAATTCAACAAAAATTGGTTGCCACTGGGTAACCCAGGCCTACGAGGCTATTAAGTTAGCCCCAAGGAGGGTGAAATAAACCTCATGGCCTCGATGTGAAACAAAGGTGGTAATCAATCAAATATTAAAGTAAAATCTCTAAAATCAATCCTAAAATACTAATATTTAAACTTAAATTAAAATTTCTCTTTTGACCTTTAACAAATCAAATGAAAGCAATCATAATTAAACTTCCCTACATAGGACCCATCCAAAACTACACAACATACACAAACTTAGATTGATTTGCTAGGACACGACTACTAGCTTTAGGTTAGGCCAATGTCTTTCTTTTGTTGTTCAGTGTTTACTACGTACACATGCTCTATAAGTGCAATTATTAAATTTCCTGTTAGCTTTATTCAATTTCCTGTTAGTTATATCTTTGTTATTTATCTGCATTTCTTTTCTGAACGGCATCTACGCTCATATATATATTTCTATGCTATCTTTTCTTGCGAGGTACATTGAAGCTTAATGATCAGGAGCTAAACGGGACTGCTTGCTTCTAAGCTTTTAAGTGGCAGCGCCACATACAGTCAGGTATAATTTCTGCAATTTGTAAAGTAAATTTTTAGTCATATATCGAACTGCTTCACATCACACACTGCTTGTTAGTAGGTATTCTAGCATGTTTAGGTAGCCAGCCTTAGGTTAGTTCACTGACGAAGCTTTGACCCTATAGGTCAAAGCTTGCCCCCTTCTGTGAGCCCTAGAGACCATTAGGGTCATTTAGGCCTGTAGAGTAGGCCACCTACTTGTGCCATTGGGCATCGTTGTTTTCCCACACGAAGTGGGTATCGCTAGGATTTTGGCCTTCTGGTTTTGGGTACGATATCCCCCTTTTTCTTTCTTTTTTTTTTCTTCTGTGAGCCTTAAAGACCATTAGGGTCATTTAGGCCTGTAGAGTAGGCCACCTATTTATGCCAGTGGGCATCGTTTGAATGATTTTCTGTGCGGGTACCTTGCCTGGAGGGTACCCTTAGGGTGTGTTAATTTACTTTTTCTGTACTCTGGATGTCATGCATGCATTTGTCTTTACACACCTTACTTCACATTGTATTTCACTTATATACATGCATTACATCAGTAGACTTAAGGATATTTCATATCTGTTTCATGCATCATACATGGCGCTAGGTACATCCTTTTGCATATTGTAGAGTCCCTGATTGAAATATTTTAAACTACAAATCCTTGATTTCCTAGGATAGAGCCTTTCTATCTTGTATACATATAGGGCGATTGATTATGTTTAGGGTGTTAGCTGGCAGCTCACTCCAGGCAAGCATAAGTCCAGGTTGTACACCCCTCAGTGTGTCTCCTTTCATCTGTGTTTTGAGTCTGTCTTTTCTCTTAGGATAGTAATCCTATCTTTGATCTTTTAAACTCAAAATTTTAATCATATCTTTATCCATTCAAAAGGTCTAATCATCATTAAAGATAAATAGAAGAGACTCTTTGGAATAGAACTTAAGAACTTTTTCTGTACACCAAATTAAGAAGTGAATAATGCATCGTCCTTAATCGAGAGTTTTCCTAGGTCAAGGCCTAGGATGTAATTAACTACGGGGGCTTGCGCCCGTAGGAAATCGATCCCCACAATCAAATAAACCCTATTCGATGCTGATGTATCGAATAGGGGAAATCTCGTGAATTTTGGGTTATATATATTATTATCCATTGAGGTTGGTAGGTGAAAGCCGCTATCCTCCATGGCTAATCGTATGTATAACTCCATCTGCTCTTCCATCGGTCTGCTTGTGTCGATTGTAAAGGCCTACGACCATTTTGTCCTACGGGATAGTGTGATCGTACCCTTTGCATTCGAACCACACGAGCGGAATCCTTTCGGAGACCCACAAATGTTACTATACAATTTTGTTATGTTTGTTTGAAATGCATTGTATCCTAAGATATTTAATTCATATGTGCACTAATTAGAAAATGAAATTATGATTTGATTGATATGATTGGTGATCAATTATGTTCTATTTATTAATTTTATGTAGTAGAAATATTGAGAATGATATTTTTTGAAGGAGTAAAGATTATAATAATCTAAAATTTTAAAATAAATTTATTTCAAAATATGAAAATCTAATAAGGCAGGCAGTGTAGCGGCACCATGAATTACTAATGAGGTAGTGAGTTGTCTATTCTACAGTAACTCTAGGGTAATATGCAATTTAACAACACTAGATCTTGTTCACCACAGTACTGGGTAGTAAAATAAATTTTTTTAATTATTTTTAATATGAATTTCCTTGCATTCACTATTCCCCCATCCCTCATTTCATTGGCTTGGGAAAATGGAAATAAAAGAGAAGGGAGAGAGAGAAGAGATAGAAAGCTCTTCGAGGCTTTTTTGTCTATCGCTCATGCTATATAAATTATTATGATCATTGTAAAGACCTCTACTCTACATTTACTTTCAATAATTTTGAGTTTAGTATATTCTCTCCTTGAATTTAGAAAAAAATGTAATATTTGTGGTTTTAATGAAAATTCACTGTGTAACTTTTTATATGCAATTGAAATCAGTATTTTGAATATTTTGACTAGTTTATATAGAAATTTTATTTGCCAGTTTTACTTGTATATTATTTTATTTGAAATGAGTTGGATTGATTGGGTGTAAAAATGATCATGAGTAAATATACTAAATCTGGATATGAGATACATGATATACATATGATTATTATTCTTTTGGTATGACATATATGTTGGCATAATATTTGCATGCTTATGAGCACAATGTATATATATATACTTTTTAAAAAAAAAATTATATGTGAATGAATGCATTTTTTATGTTTATGAATGCAATTTTTTAATACAAATATTGTGAATGACTATATGCATGTGATTGAGTAATAACTGGTTGTTATTATTTCAAAAAAAAAAAATGAAATATTAATATGAAAAGACTGATTTTATCGACATTTTATGGAGAATGATTGACATGTATATGATGGTGGGTCAACGGACTTTCATTTAATAATATGATTTAGTGTTATTCTCTACTGATTCACATAATACTGATTGGGAGTTATAAAGAGTTATTACTATGCCGACAGACAAATAAGTAATGATTCTGTTTATTGAGCCAATAGTTGCTGACTACATATTACTAATACTTGAAACTATCAATTAAGTCGGTACTTCTTACAAGATTAATATGATTACTAAAATGCATATTATTGATTCATTATTATTATACGGCTTTACTATTCATTATTTACTAATTTATTATCATTGTATGAATTTACTATTATTGGTGTGAGTATATTAATACTGATATTATCACTGATAATGATATTGATGCTACTACTAGTATATTGTTACTATTATTGCTACAGTTATTGATTTAATGTATTATTTACTGATTGATTGATTATGTGACTTCCTGGGCATCTGAATATGATACTGCACTGATATTGATATAAAATATGATTATTATTATTAGTTTATTGTATTGATATTAATTCTCCTAATTTACTGCATTTATATGATTTATGGTAGTCTTTACGGATGCTTTAATTTTACTTATCTATACAATTCATTTATTGATGGTCACTAACTGATAGTACTAATACAACAACAATTTTATGGTCTCGATACTTATACTTATTCACTGGTTTTTATAATTTACTGTTTTTAGTATTGTTCATACCGTATTATTTTACTTTTTATCGCCTATACAGATATTATGTGTTAGTTTTATTATTTCTACATTGATTCATGATTATATGACTAATACTGATATTGATTGGTAACATGCATACAACTTCTTTATAGTGTTTTGAATTCAGTTATAGGATTTTAATAATCTAGTACTTTGTTTAGTTTATTATATGTAGTTTAAATAATTTCACGTCAAGGCAAGGAAGCAAGAGTGTGAGATTGATCATGTTTTCTTAGATTCTTTTTATTTTTATTTTAGTTATTGTTTTGTACTAATGAATAAAAGGTTGTTTTGTAATTTTATAATTATCAAATATTGTATATGATTTTGGAGAAATGAATAGAGATGCATATAGATGTTTTGATCAATAAAATTTGCTTATGGTGATATTTGATTTTATTACTCATAAATAAAATTAAATAGATATGATTGTAGTATATTAAAAGATAAAAGAATGAATTCTTTCAAATTAGATTCATGAGCATCACATGAAGAATTTGGCATCTTTTACTATTTTTTTTCAATTTATTGTTCTCCTTACAAACCTAACCTGATATATCAATCAGGTCAAAAAATTCAACTTGAACTTGACATGTTTATTAAACGGGTTGATCTGTATCCAAAATTTTTGAGTCGGTTTGAGAGTTTGATTTTTGGGGCGTGTCATATATTGACACCTGTGCATTTATAGAACTATCTAAGCTCATTTGCATCATTTGAATTATCTCAATGAAATAGTTATTTTCATCATAACCACACAAAAATTGAAGAATTTGCAAGAAATTAATTAATGAAATTTTTTAGTTACATTTTTTAGTTCATTTTAAGATTAAAAAAGATTTCAAATTTGTATCGTAAAGATAGAATTGTTTAAAACACACAAATAATGCATTTTTAAAAATAGTTAAAATAATTATATTTTCATATATATATATATATATATATATATATATATATATATATATATATATATATATATATATATATATATATATATATATATATATATATATATATATATATATAAAATAGTTGACACCAATTATAATATATAATACTAGAAATTCTTAAAGAAATAACAAATCAAAGTACTTCTCTTATTCAAAGAGCAGACCTTCCGCCATCCATATGTTTTTCCTCTCGTCTTCCCTCGCCAATTCAAAAGACTTTAATAAGCTCTTCTTCTAAACTTCTGCAACACCAAATCTCTCTCTCTCTCTCTCTCTCTCTCTCTCTCTCTCTCTCTCTCTCTCTCTCTCTCTCTCTCTCTGGTTCCTTGTTAACAATGCTTTCATAATTAATTACCTCTCCTCAACTCTTCCCTCCCTCTATGGCTCCCGAACAACCTCTCCTCATCTCTTCCCCGCGCTCTTCTGATCAATCCTACGACTTCTCCACCATAAACATAACAGCTCCCGCTACCGAGCCCCCTCCCACCTCCTCTTCCTCTTCCTCCTCCCTTCACAACCCCAACCGTCTACTCCCCACCACCGCAAACCAATCAAAACCTCATCTTCCACCTCTCCCCCGTCGATACAGCTCGCGCCGCTCCTTCAATTCCTCCCAAAAACTATCCGAGCTCAACGAATCAAACGCCCGCTTCATCTACATCAACGACCCAACACGCAGCAATTCCCCTCACCAACACCCCTATAACTCAATCCACACCACTAAATACTCACTCCTCACCTTCCTCCCCAAAAACCTCTTCGAACAATTCCACCGCATAGCCTACATCTACTTCTTCATCCTCATCTGTATCAACCAAATCCCCCAACTTGGCGTCCTCAGCCCTGCCGCCTCCATCCTCCCCCTCGCCTTTGTCCTCTCCGTCACCGCCCTCAAAGACGCTTATGAAGACTACCGCCGCCGCCTCTCCGACCGCTCCGAAAACTCACGCCTTGCTTCTATCTTCTCTCCCACATCCTCCTCCTTCGAATACAAACCGTGGAACCAAATCCGCGTCGGCGAGCTCGTCCGCGTCGCAGACGGAGACCCCCACATTCCCTGTGACCTCGTCCTCCTCTGCACCAGCGACCCCACCGGAGTCGCCTACGTCCAGACCATTAATCTCGACGGCGAGTCAAATCTCAAGACCCGTTACGCCAAGCAAGACACTCTAGATAAGTCGCCAGAGACCCTCTCCGGCTCAGTAATCTGCTGCGAGAAGCCCAACCGCAACATCTACGGCTTCCACGCCAACCTCAACGACTCCATTTCTCTCGGCCCCTCCAACGTTGTTCTCCGTGGCTGCGAGTTAAAGAACACAGCTTGGGTCGTTGGCGTCGCTGTCTACACCGGAAAGGAGACCAAAGTTATGTTAAACAGTTCCAGCGCTCCATCAAAGCGGAGTAGACTTGAGACGCATATGAACAGGGAAACCGTTCTTCTTGCTGTCGGACTGTTCGCGCTTTGCGCAATCACGACGGTGCTCGGTGGCGCATGGCTCGGGAGGCATAAGGGGGAGCTTGATGTGCTGCCGTATTATAGAAAGAGGGATTTTTCAGGGAAAAAACTGGGGAAGTACGAGTATTATGGGATCGGGTGGGAGATAGTGTTCACCTTTTTTATGGCGGTGATTCTGTTTCAGGTTTTCATTCCGATTGCTCTATACATTTCGATGGAGTTGGTGAGATTGGGGCAGGCGTTTTTTATGATACAGGATGATAATATGTTCGATAAGGAGAGAGGGAAGAGGTTTCAGTGTCGGGCTCTGAATATAAATGAGGATTTGGGGCAGATTAGGTATGTTTTTTCGGACAAAACAGGGACTTTGACGGAGAACAAGATGGATTTCCGTTGTGCTAGCGTCGGAGGACGGGACTACAGCGGCGGCGCCGGCGGCGGCGAAGAAGAAGGAGATGGCGTCTCTGTTATTGGTAAGATATCTATTATTTTCGGACTAAGTTTATGTGATCGAGCAAAATGTGTCATCAATTAACAACCGACAAATTTTTTTAATAAGATATTAATCAGTCAATAATTTTGGTCTGTTAGAGAACATAAATCTACTTGTACTTTGATTTTTTTTTTAATTTATTTATATTATTCCAATGCAGGATTATTTATTAAGAAATTTAATATATTTGCCAAATTTTTATTGATAACTGCCACTAAGAACTTAATTTATTAATAGGAAAAATAGTCACATTTATTGGATCAAAAGTGATGCTAAATATTTTAGTTTCAATATATTTTAAATAAAATAAATGAACAAAAAATATTTAGCTGCATTTCTTAAATAACTTATGATTACAATTACGGGTGCAAGTGAGTCAAGTTTGCTCCTGAATTAGTTCGAACTCAACTCGCTAATGAGCTCGTGTTTTAAAACTCATTAATTTGAGCTATTTTATTAATTTGATGATCAACATGTAAATGAATATAGTTGTTTGTGTTTTTATTTTCCTGTGAGCAGTGGAGGGGAAGCTGTGCAAGCCAAAGATGAAGGTGAAGACTGATCCTAAGCTAGTCGATATGTTGAGGAACGGGAAAGGGACAGAGGAGGGAGATAGAGCTCAAAAATTCTTCTTGGCTTTGGCCACATGCAATACCATTGTGCCCATTTTTGTAGAGACTAGTGATACAATGGAGATGCTAATTGACTACCAGGGCGAGTCGCCGGACGAGCAGGCGCTACTCTACGCAGCCGCTGCATACGGGTTCGTGCTGGTTGAGCGCACCTCCGGTCACATTGTCATCGATGTCTCCGGCCAAAGACAAAGGTTAGTACGCACTCTTCCATCTCTTTTATATTTGAAATGGAATTGTATTTCTTCCTTTTATCTATGCTTGCTAACTTGCCATGAATTTTATTTCTTTATAAATTATAATGAAAACATTTGAAAAAAAAATGTAAAGACATTTATATAAGATATACAAAACATCATATAGTATACTATATAAGATATCAATTTTGACAAAAAAAGTCGTCATAAGCCGATTACTTTGTTGTCGCCGACCACCCCCAACCACCATTGCCTTCCCTCGACAGCCAGCCTCCTTCCAACCACTATCGCTCACCTCCCCTCAATTGCAGATCTTAGGCATCCACCATTGACCTTCATCATTGAGACATCGACCGTCATCCACAAACATCTATCATTAATTATCCGTCATAATTATTATTTTACTTTATATCATATTTACTTTATTTTAAATAAAATTAAAAAATCTTCTATATTTTTTCACCCTCATTTAAATAACTTTAATATTATAAAAAACATTTTGTGCTATGTTTGCCCTTTATCAGAATAGAAATGTATTAAATAGCGGTCAAAGGGACGGCGCCATCTTGAGAAATCTTGACTGGCGATTATGTTTACGAACAATAGAAATACACACGTGCGGGACTTAACGCAGTTTGCTTGGGAATTCCAATTCCTTCGTGCTATTCATGTTACTAATTCGCTGTTGGGCTATCCCTCCGTTTCTAGATAGAAAATTTTCTATTCGCTTTTGTCCACATAGGAAAGCGTAGACCCTGAGAATTACTCAAATGTACCAAAGAGACAAGAACTTCATCTTCCACACGAAATCTGCCGACGGCAATTACCATCCGCTGTCCCGTCGCAGGCCGGCGAGCCGCCGTGAACAAGAAAGCAAAGGCATTTCGGTTCTCGTTGCAAACCTGCTTCGGCCTCCAGGTTTTTTGAATGAGAAAGCAAAGGCGCTTGAGCGTTTCAGTTCCCGAGTCGTGTGAAGTCTAGCCTCGTTCGTTTGGTTCAGTCTGTCCGAGTGAAAGGAGGCAAAGTAAGCAGCGGAAATTGTAGAACAAAAAAAAAACCCTAAAATTTGCTTTTAATTGTAATTAAATAGTCATAAATGAATTTAATTAAGCATAAATTCTTTCTAAACAAAGCCTCAATTTATTCATTCCAACGGCCACATAAATCAGCGACGTTGCATGATTAATGCTGAAAATATGAGCATTCAGGTGTAGTTGGCCGCCTACTTTGAATCTTTTCCCGATTTATCACTTGACGATGCTAATTGCTTGCATTTAAGGTCCTCCAACATTTTAAAATTGCAGATTTACCATACAGTAAAAGGAACTCAGATTTTGAATTCTATATCACTAGAGCTTGTTCATATTAATTTCCTAGAAGCTAATTTGAAGTGAAGGCGTTGTTGTTGATTGTGGCGATGCATGATGGTGGTTGACATACCTGGAGGAGATTGTGGAGCAATTTATGCAAGAGGTCTGTATCCTCACTCTCCTATTATGTCGATGTAGGCGCAGGCTAACTTACACTAATTTTCTTTCTCATTCTCTGAAGCTCATCTAGTGCTTAATGTGCATGCCAACTTGTGATTTTCGGACATGTTATAGCTATGTTGTTAAGTTAGCCGCATGTTGACCATGCAAACTCTCCTTGCTATCTGCAGTGTAACTAGAGGTACAAGAGGTCTATCCCTCATACGCATAGGCATGCGATCCTAATCCAAAAACGCATACCTTCTGCATTTCACCGACTACATGCGACCAAGTGCGGTAGTTAGAAATATCAGCTAAACGCATAGAGGATCCTTCACCATCTGTAGACTGGCTCTCTCGAAGCCATGTATACACATCCTATAAAATGAAACATAAAATAAATCATTGTATAATCGTCACTTATAATATTATCTAAGTATTGTAACCTTATATATTTACATAGGCCCGCCTCGCTTACTTATCCACCCATTACTGGTCTTCCTAGCGCTTGTGTGTGTGACTGTTTAACTCAATAGCAGTGGTTTTTCTATCTAGCATCTTTTTCTGTAATAGACTTAGATTAGCATGCATAACTAAATAAATTATTAAAATATGTTAGAATTCTTATCAATCATTTTATGTGCTTAGTGTGTGGAACTGAGCCTAAAGTATGGAGGGAGCTACCCAGGCCACAGATGCTAGAAGCTCAATTTTGTTTATTCTGCTCCCTCCTCTTTATATAATATGCATTTTTCCAAGCACTATTGATGTTGGCCCATACATATTTTCAAATCTAGGGCAGTCGCTTGCATGTCCTCCTAATGCATGTGGACATATGTCATACATGAGTTTATCTGTATTTCTCAAAATTCATTCTAATGTTATACCATGGTCTGACAACAAAGATAAATCTCATTATATATAGCAAATTATAATAAAAATTATTATTCATCGACATAATAAAATATGGACATATGTTATGAATACTACAACTTACTAACCCCGAACTAACTAAATCACATGTTTCTCACCTCCTTCAAAATTTTCTTCCAGGAAACATATAGAGCATCAAAACTACTCCGTATGATATCATATATCTTGTGTGTGTGGGCTGCTTTGATGGATAAAACCTACAAAAAAATATTTAGTTAAAAACATTACTTCTCAAATATCTAAGTAAGATAAAACATTCATTACATATGTGTCACCCTTGGGTTGAACCAACATGCATCCATCAGTGGTCGGTGCTGTTGTAGTCTACGTGGAAGATCCAGGTGCAAAGGGCTGAGAGGGTGTTGAATAGTAAAATGGAGGAACATATGGTGAATAGGGATAAATAGAATGAATTATAATTTTAAGTCATTTATTAAAAATTGAAAGAACATATCTATCTTTGCTTTTGGTTTATATAGGCCCTGAATGATAATTGTCAAAAATATGTAAGTTGTAGTCATACACAACTCTAGAAAAAGATTGTAAGGGGTGAGGATCATAGGCTAGTATGAGTAAGGTGAGGTGGATTGTCTAAATGAAGTAAAACCATTTACACATAAATCTAATCTTATATTTCTTGGTTCTATGGTGAATATAGGATGTGTACGGTCTAATTTATTTAGGCTTCTTCTTCTGACGAATGTGTTAGAACACCTACTTGGAATATGTGTTCGTTATGCCATCTAATATGTATAGTATAGCTCATAGATGCATATAAATGTTACTATATGAGAATGATTGGTAAGTAAAATAATCAACTAACTAGCACATCCTTCTTCTTCTTTTTTTCTTTTTTGAATTTGGCTTAAACATTGACGTGTTATAATGATAACATGCAATATCTAACAAATTATCGTCGTAGTATAACATGCATATGTTAACATAATAATTTATTTTTATAATTGTCATACTAATATTTTAGTCTAGTATAAATCTATTGAAATTATATTATCTGTAGGGTTGCTCTACATAATTAGGTCAATGAATTGATTAAAGCATTCTCTAAGTACATTGTATTATATAGTTATACTCAACATCTTCACAATAACATATAATTCTGAGTGGGTAGTATAACCATTCCAAATTAGTTGTTCCACGACATTTAATAAATCATAAAAGTTTTGTGCCTCTTTATTCGGAGACTCTTCTGCATATTATTAAAATTGTGGCATAGTTGCATCATAAACCAAATCCTCGAATGTCATAATTATGTCTTCCTCAACTATGTTAGAACTTTTAAACTAGTGAGAGTTGAAATGAGGCTCATACTCATCATGTGATGTCCAATACAAATATTTTGACATGAATCCTCTGTAATATAGATCAACAATAATCTCCTATGGTGTAAGGTAGGCTTGATTTTTGTGTTTGAAATATGAATAATAAAACCTTCCCTCTAATATAAAGGAAGGTAATTGATAGCCTACCTCCATGAAAAAATTCATCCCATTCAAGAATTCATCTATCAACAACATGCTGTGGACCTCCGAAAGAGCACCGCGCGAACGGGTCGATTGGAATGGACAGATTGGATCGCGCATACGACTGACCATTGAGGATAGATGCTTTCACCAACACACCTCGATGGGTAGTAATATACATGACCAAATCACGGGTTTCCCCCACCCGATGCAAGAGCTCGAATGGGGTTTAGTAGATTGTGGAGACCAAGTTTTCCACGAGCGCAAGCCCCCGTGGTTAATTACATCTCAGGCCGGAGCCTGAGAAAACTCTCGATTAAGGATCATACATTATCCTCTCCTAAAGTGGGATCGACACAAGGGTATAGACTAGGAAATCCTACTCAAAGGGAAGAAAGGTCCGAAGGGCTTAGTCGACATGCGTGGCTCAAACAAGTATTCGGAGGCTCTAGGGTACTAAAGAGAAACTGGGGAAAGAAACATCAAGCAATCAATCACATGCGTGAGAGAAGGATGGAGGTGGCGTCATCCTGTAACGCGGATAAGTAGGATTTAGGGTCCCTGAGAAGAAGGGACCTACCTACTATTTAAGGCATACTACGAGACCGAATGTAGTAGCCTCGAATCCTAAATCTAGGTTGGACTTAGTGTTCGACACACACTAAGACCAGTGTCCTAGCTAATGCAATGCAAAGGTCTGGACTTATCCCGGCCTGGATTGGGGGAGCCAGCTAACCACCTAATCGCTTTAAAACCATGCTATCAGGTCAATTATGAAAGATGGGTGGGAGGTACATTTTATCGGAAAGAGGACCGACATCTAGAGAATTTCCTAAGTGGTCCTGGACATATGTTGGGTGAATGCCCCTAACTAATGCAATTAAATTTTAATTAAATTGATTTCTAATGCAATGCATGCTAGTTGAAATGTCAGCTCATGAATGCTTTAGATTTTAAAAACAGGCTTAATATAAAATAATTTTTAGAAAAGACTGAGTCTCCCTAGGTCCGACACTTCATCCTCATAGGCCAGATTATCAGGACTCTACCCGCAGGCAGGGAGATGTCTTATTAGAAGGAGAGAGAAGATGCAGTAATATGCATGCGACCCCGGACAGTTCCGGCAGTTCCCTAGGTTCGTTAAGTTTCTATGTTATTTAAAACTTAAATATTAAATTTTGGTTATGAGTATAAAAGATTTTTCATTCCTTAAAGAGCCTAATACGATCCAGGCGAAAACAAGAGCGGCATGCAAGAAAGAAACCTAGAAAAAGCAGGTAATTCTACTGCGCAATCAGGTAAACACATCAATATAAATCCAACTAATCAAGTAAATGTCCATAGGCCAACTGCCCTTTAATTACAACCCAGGGTATGCAGAAAAGTAAAGTGGTCGGGCACCACTGCCAACAACCCGGATTTCTAAGCCTATGACAGACGCCAACAACTTTGAGTGGGATATTGGGTCTTCAAATCTTCAATATCTTCAGTCTCCTGGGTATCCTCTCCTTAGACTTCTTGGATCTCTCCTCCTTGGATCTCTCCTCCCTGGACTCCTTGGATCCGTCGTGGCTTGAATATCCAAACGAAGAGA
The DNA here is from genome assembly GCA_016618105.1 of Dendrobium huoshanense. Classification (NCBI taxonomy): domain Eukaryota; kingdom Viridiplantae; phylum Streptophyta; class Magnoliopsida; order Asparagales; family Orchidaceae; genus Dendrobium; species Dendrobium huoshanense. The sequence continues at coordinate 6,686,662 of CM028352.1, read as the reverse complement.
CAATTCCCCCTAGTAGGGGTGTATTGCCTTTTCTCTTTGGATATCTAAAGCCATCCAGCTCGATCTTCCAAATGGAAGAAGACTCTCCCCTTGGGGATGCCTTCTTCTTTTAGAATTCGAGCTGGATAAGAATATCCCAACTCAAAAGTTGTTTTCACAACTCTTAATAATTATTACAGATAAATTACATTAATTGAAAACCAGAAAAATCTAAAAGGACCTGCATGGTTATCCTAATAAAAATCCCAAGCAGTTCATATATATATATAAAAAAATGCTAACACCATTGACCCTGTGCCAAGCCATGCTCTTCATTATGAGGGCTAAGCAGCTCCATCTGTGCAGTTATAATTATTAATTTTAGCCCTCATTTTTATTTAGGGGGAGCTGAACAAGCACCTGCATAAAACATTATTAGAAATAATTATAATGCTCCCCCTTTTTATCAGCATGAGCATGGCCACCTGCACGGAAGAACAATATATGTATATAACGTTCCTAACCTAGGGGTAAATCTAGCGCTCATCACATCACAGAGTGCAGAGTAAATAAGCAAACACACCAATCATTTTTCAAACAGCATGCAGTGAAAACTACGGAAAGCTCCGGCACACAGCAGAAAAGTAAAACCCAGCGGCCTAACCTAGGTCTAGAAGTGGTGCCCTAGCAAACCATTCTATGTGTGTGTAAGGCTTGTGTAGTTTGGATAGATCCTAGGCAGGATAGTTAGTTAAAATTGTCTAAAGTTCAAATCTGTTGAAGGCCAGAAAAGGAAATTTTTGTTGAAATTCAAATATTAATGAATTGGGGTGCATTTTAGTTAATATAGTTTGTTGATCGGTTTTAGGAACTTAGGGTGATGATATTTGAGGTTAAAGTTATATCAGTCGATTTTGGAGAGTTCCGGGTCCTCTTAGGAACTAGACTAAGGGTCCAAAAAGTCACTATGGGAAATAGTCTAAGTCTGGGTCTCCTGTCTTCTTAGGAAAATACTAGACCTTAATATGAGTAGTTAGACAGGTAGTAAGCTGGAATCGAAGTTTCCTATCCAAAGTTATGAATTTTCTAAGTTTCGGGCCTTAAATGAACTAGGGTTTGACCAAAAAGTTGACTTTCTAACCTAGGCCAATTTCTGGAATTCTAAGATTCTCAATAAATACTAGGCCCTAATTGGAGTCTAATGCAAGTGAGTTTGCCTAATTTGGAATTTTTTACAATTAGTTATGGATTTCTAAAGATCAGGGTATTTATTGGAATTTTCTAAATTTCCTAACAAAGGGCCTTTTTTACTGTTTTGATCCAAACAAGCTCCAAACTGATTGAAATCACTCCCAAAGATCAGGAATGACCTAAGAAAGTGTTCCCAAGTATTTGGAGAAAATTTGGAATTTTTAATAATTTATTAGGGGCAAAACGATAATTTCCACCTATGGTCAAATTAGGGGTCAAATTAAAGTCAAACTAGGGAGCCCTATTTATCTAAGGTCAAGGGTCAGATTCTGAACAAATCAAGCTATTATGGGTAATTTTCTGACCTAATATGTAATTATTGCAATTTTCGGAAGGTCTCGGGGCCCTATTTAGCAGGTTAATTAGGGTTGGTTAATTAAGGGCTCTAAAAGCTCCTAGAAATTTCCAGAAAATTATGGGAGGTTTATGATGTCCCTAAGTTTAAATGTTGAGGTTTTGGTGTCAATCAGTGATCTATTCTAGCTCATAGAAAACTTCTAAATTCGCTAGACGGGTCCTTAATTATTGTCCTTAGGGTGTCACTACGTTGTAGGAGTTTAAAGTGATGTTTACACTAACCCTCGGGATAATAAATGCTTGGGAGTACAGTAAATAAATAAACACACCATGTCCTTAGATCTAGGAGAGCCTAAGCTAAGTGCTCGTGGTGTGACCTACACATGCAATCTACGAACGACAAGAAAGTACAAATACCTAATTAATGAAGGGATTAGTGAATGATTGGGACCCAATCACCCACTAATCCTCTCCCCCATGATTGCTCTTCATCCATAGAATCCATGCCTAAAATTTCGTGAAATAGCGGGTCTTCCGGAATTAGGATTTAAAGTATATATAGTTTTAAAATACTTTAAAAATACTTAAAACTAAATAAATTTTTAGGAAAATAGATAATTTAAAATAAAAATATTTATAATAGATATATGGGAGACCCGCTGACCACTCTCACACGGTATCAAAACGATTTAAAAATAATTTGTATCCTGAAAGTAATTATTATACGAATTGAGTGAATAATAATTAAATAATCAAATAATGCCCCAAAAATAGAAATCTGTCAAAACAGCCAAAATCAAGGGGCTGGAAATGGTTCCAAAATATAAATCTCGCTTTTCTGAAAAGAACGAGGGGTTACACGTAAAAATCCAGTTTAAAACGAAAAAGATACGAAATTTATAAGCTTAAATATAAAAAAATAATATTTCAAACTAGTACAGTTTTGCTGTTTTTGAAATGACAGAAAGTACAGACAAAATTTTTATCTGAAAATAGTTTTAAAATATGCAGAATTCAGAGTACATCCAAAACAAGGTGCTGTGCGTCGACAGCGGACTTAAAACGACAAAGTTATATAATTTCGAAGTTTAAAGGGGAATAATTAATTAATTTTAAAATAGGGCAGCTGGCTGTTTTGAAAATAACTATACACAGTCCCAAAAATTTCAAATAAAACTAATTTCAGAATGTGCATAATCCAAATACATTCGAAACAAGATGCTGTGCGTCGACAGCGGATTCAAAATAGGAAAGTTATGATTTTTCGAAGTTTAAAATACTTAAAGGCTTTAAAAATAATAATAATAAATATTTGAAAATAATTATTATAGTATAAATTTAAGACTCCTGAAACCTACAAGTATTTTAAAATATCATAATAATAATAAAAATAAAATAACTAGAACTATTTGAAATAATTATAATATAAAGGTAAAAAGAAATTATATTTAAAATACTTAAATAGTAATAATACTAATAATAATAATAATAATAATAATAATAATAATAATAATAGTAATGATAATAAAATAGAACTTAAACAGTAAAATAATAACTTAAACTAATAGTAATTAATATAAATAATTATGAAATAATAATATAATAATAATTATATTAAAATAATAATTTAAATGAAAATAAAAATAAGGTGATTTTACTGTTTTATTAATTATTAAAAATATACACATTATTTTTATAAAAAAAAAAATTTCATAGTGTAGAGAATGAAAATACAAACAAAACAAGGTATTATACGCGAAAATCGGACGAAAAATGAATTTTCTATGCATTTTAGAAGTTTTCTGGATTTAAAAAGATTTAAAATAAAAAGAAAATCCAGGAAAAACTCTCAGCGCGACACTTGGCGCGCTCAGATTCATCCCGCGGTTCGCGCCAATGATTGGCGCCGCCGCCAATCATTAGGCAATGATTGCGGCGGCGGCGGGGCCCACGCGTTTTTGACTTAAATGAGTCAGCATCGCGTGGTAGCCGCCCGATCTCCCGCCGTCTGAAATGAACGGCTCAGATCTCGTCGGACCGAGATCTGAACATCCAGGCAGCTTGCACGGTTGTACGGGACCGTGCTACTACCCGATCTGAACCGTTGATCGGCAGATCAACGGCACAGAATTCGTCCAGTTCAGGCGGACGGACACCGAAACCCTAAGGGGGTTTTTTGCTTCGTGCTCTCAAACGACTAAACCAAACGCAACGAAACTTTAGATCTAAGTTATATTAGTGAAGAGCATCCATGGGGGATAGATTTTGCGTTCTAAAACGCACTTATTGAAAAGTTATTTAACCCTAAGTGTTCTAAACTAGGGTTTGCGATATACCTCAATCCACACGGTGGATTTGGGCGATCTTGGGCTTGTTGGACTCGTGGAATCCTCTAGAATAATTCTTCTCTTGAAGTCCGACTCCAAATCGGTCTGGATTGAACGGGATTCCTCCAGGGACGGAACTAGACTCGGTCTCGTCGGGATCTGGCCGACGGCGGCTCGAGGCGGTCGGGTTTTGGTCGGGGAAGGTAGGAAAAGGGTCCAGGAGTCCTCTCACCAAATCTCAGATCTTAGGGCGGTCTAGGGAGATAGCAAGAGCCAAAAAAAAGTCCTTCAAAACCTAATTTTTCACCTATTTAAACTCCTAAACGACCAAGGGACGGCTAGGATCTAATCTAGATGAATTTAGGAGGGAAATTAGGCTTGGGAGGCCGGGGTTTAATTTTTAAATCAAAAGGAGAGGAGTTAATGCATTAATTAGGCCTTAAATGGGTCTTAATAGGTCATTACAACCTATTAAAGGTTGGATTTGACCAAGTCCACATTTGACTTGGTCAAACCAGTCAATTAGGTCAGGGAAGAAGAATGTTTGAGCCTTGGATGTGTTTGAATGCATGAGAAATTGATTTGGGCTCAAAAGGTCCAAATTGGTCAACCCTGGTTGACTTGGTCAACCGGGTTGACCCGGGGTCCAAGTACAGGCTCAACAGACTCGACTCGACTCACTGAACCCATCGGAGAGGGTCTTGGGGTCTGGCTTGGTCAATTTGACCAAGTCAACACTCCAGGCCCGGGTCTGGACAAAATCGAGGTCAACACATGCGTCTAGGAAATAGTCTATTATGCGTCCAACTTCTATGATTTTGAATATTCATAACACACTTGTAACCAAATAATGAGATATGTATCAATTTAATGTTATTTATGTATAATTATCATCATAAAGAATTAATAATGTGTGAAAAAACTATCTAAGGTGACTATCTCTAATTTTTTCTTCCACTGGAGCTACTCCAACCTTTTCATGTATATGCTAATTTTGTATCGTATGTCTAAGAGTAAAGCGACTCATTCACTTGAGCATCCTCATCTATGCAACACTCAACTTAATATTTTGCTTCTCTTTTAATGGCAAACATTTTGTACGATAAGACATTGCATGTCTCACCTCCATCTTATAGAATTTTTCCTTAAGTTTGAGGGGGACTTTTCTATCACACAACAAGCCCAATGCATTCCTCAACTCCGACCATCCAACTTGAATTCTTCGAATAATATCCCCATGTATTTCACCATCACTCTAAACAATAGACCTAAGATATCTAAAGCGTGTACTCTTATTATGACTTGATCGCCCAAAGTCACAATCCCTCCACTAGATCAGTTACTATTAAAAGTACACTACATATATTAAGTTTTAGATTTACTAAAATGAAAACCTTTAGACTCTAAGATTGACCTCCATAACACAAGTATATATTCAACTCCCTCTTTAGTCTTATCAACAAGAAGAATATCATCAGCAAAAAAGAATACCTTCGTAACAACCAAGCTTTACTGATTTAATACTTAGGGAGTTCGTCGAATTTATGAGATTTGGACGAAGAAGCACGCAAAAGAAAGAAAAATGAATACCTTTGCAACAAGCAAGCTCCTATCGATCGGAGGGGAATGAGGTTTGACTTTGAATGCGACAGAAGAACGACTAGGAGGTGTGACTTCAGATGCAACCTTGGATACGACCCATAAGAACGGTGCAGAGGTGTGACTTTGGATGCGCACACAAGATCGTCGTCGAAGGAGGCGAAGAAGTAATTTAGCGACTCGTTAAAAACAAGCTCTACAAGTCGAATAGCAACAAATTAACAACTAGAGGAGATGAAACCCTAGCAAGTGGCAGCTGAGGCGAAGATGAACAACGATGGTGATGTGGAGAAGGAAGAAAGCGCAAAGGACAGAACGAACAAGTAAATGAAACGAAATGTAGAAATAATTGATTTGATAAGATTGTTTGCGGCGAAGTAGCATCAATTTGCATTTGTGACAGAAATATCTACCGCAAATCAACGACAAAATTTTCGTTGACATTTTCGACAAACAGTATTCCACCATAAAATCCACTGCAAAGCTGCCACAAACAATTGACTTTCTTGTAATTAATTAATTAATTAATATATAGAGTAAATTGAGCATTACTTATTGAGTTAACTCATTATATTTTATTATATGAGATTATAGTTGCAAAAATATTATACAAAAGTATCGATAATTTTCTTTCTCTAATAAGCTTATTTTTATATTTGGAGTTATGGATTCATTTAATTATTGATCCCTCATGTACAATTTTTATTTATAGTTTAATAAGAATTTAAAGACAATGGAAAATAAAATAATTTAATGAAAATCTTTGAGAATTTAATAAACTATTTGCTTGTTTCCTTTATTTTTTTAATTTTGTTCTTTTGCTTTTTGTTTCTGTTTAAGCTTCTTATTTTCTTTTTGTCTTTTTTAAAACAGGATTAGCCCCAAATATAAATTAAAAACCATTGTTAATTAAGATTAGCAGAAAATTTGCTTAAGAATGCTAGACAGTAAAATTTGACAGATAAGTGAGGTGTTGGTCTGTGTGGAATCTGATCGTATTGATTAATCGGATTATCTTTTTACTTTCGACCTCAAGTCAATTTCTCATGCATGCTGGGCGCGGCGGTGCGGGGTTCCTCCCCCTGCTTGGATTTGGGTACTTTGCACATAAGATTTTCCTTTCATACAACATCCCGAGACAATGTAACCGAGTGCCTCAGTGTTCTATTACCGAGCGCCCCGATGTTGCAAATTTTGCCAAGAGAAATGATAGATAGCAGAGCACCACAATGCTCTATATTTGGCGCCACAATGTTGTATAAGTGTTGCAATGCTGCGGGTTTAAGTGTCACAACGCTTTGAGGTGAACTAAATAGTTTTCTTTCTCGTTTTTCTCCAGGGTGACATCCCTTTATGTTATTTACTTGTTTTCCTCGTGTTTTGTGAAAGAGAATGTTGCAAGCAGGGGCAGAACCCCCTTTTGCTCAAGGGGGGCAATTGCCACCCCTAAAATTTTTTTATATATAATTATTTAGGTAATTTATCCCCCTCAGTCTAGTTTTTAATCTTTATTACAAAAGTTTTTAGACAATCCCCCCACAAAAAAAAGTTTTAAAATACTATGGTTATCAGGTAATTACCTCCAGCAAATAATAACAAAAATTCATCATTTTATTTATTAATTTGAATTCCAAAAATATCCTTTCAACCAAAATTTATTTCTTCATAAAACGCCCCAGAGCTACGTACCCGAGTGCCTTGGCGTTGTGTTCCAGAGCACCCCAGCGCTGAGCGATAGAGAGGAGAGCACCGCAGCGGCATAGATATTATATGTATTTTTTTTTGTGTAAACGCCGAACGTCATTAGGAGACCAACCAGAATGCGTCATGTCACCCTAAGCTTGGTACCGCGGCTCGATACCGCTCAGTACCATGGCTCTGTACCGTCGATACGGCGCATTCTTATTGGTCTCCGAACGACGTTATGCGTCCGGTCCTCCGCATAGAATAATTTTCCTAGATATGAAGATGCAACGGTACAAGATAGAAGCTTGAGCGCCACAATGCTGTGATAATGATTGAACGGTTTCTTTCTTCTTTTTCTGAAGGGCTGTGTTCCTTGAGGTAATTTTAATTGTCTTTCTCTTGGATTCTGAGTAGTTAGACATTAAGAATTATACATGAGATAAGGGAAGCATGGAGAGAAAGAAGAGCGATCTATGCTTATTTTTTCTAATTTTCATTGTAAATTTTCTCCTGAACCCCTAACAGTTGCGGTGTTTAACTTTTTTTTTTTTTTTTTTTTCATATTGACTTTTACCAAGAAAAAAAAGGTCGGCCCAAATGTTAGACCGTAGCTTCTTGGTCCAGTTGAACCGGGATAATTGTGCGTCTGCCCCATTAGAAGAATCTAGACATCGTGCCATCGTGGTGACCGCGCCTCAGTCTTTGAGTTGGTCAAACATTATTTTAGGAAGGAAACATAACTAAAAAAGCGGGAGCAAAAATAGCAAGACCGTTGGAGATAATGGACAGCCGGTGCGTGGTTGAATGTTGACCGAATCAGACCGCACTTCTTGCTTCGATCGATATGAACCCGGTTTAGTTGGAAGTCCCGCCGAGCCAAGTATTTATTCCAAAACGGTTCGGTTATATTATATATATAAATTTAGAATGTGCGAGAATGCGTCACATCAGTGTTAGCAGTACCGAGCCGCAATACTGAGCACATGAGTGACATGGTGCATTCTGATTGGTCTCCGGACGACATTCGGCATCCGCATAGAATCATTTTTAAGAATTAGAGAAATTATTTTGTGCAGAGACCGGACACAGAACATCATCCGGAGACTAAGCAGAATGTGCCACATCAACAGTACTGAGCCGCGGTACCGAGCAGCATTAAGCCGCAATACCGAGAACATGGGTGATATGACACATGATGATTGGTCTATGGACAGCATTTGGCGTCCGCACAGAATAAATTTTCAAAATTAGAGATTATTTTGTGCAGAGACCGGACACAGAATGTTGTCCGGAGACCAACTATAATGCGCCATATCAGTGGTGTTGAGCCGTGGTACCAAGCAGTATCGAGCACATGAGTGACATGATGCATTCTTATTGATCTCCGGACCACGATCATCATCCACACAAAATATTTTTTTTCCTAGAATTACTCTGGTAAGATTCGCGGCCAGGAAAAAGAAGTCCGCAAGGTAGGTCCAACGTGAAAGGCAGGCTAAAAGCCTCTTGGCAAAATTTCATACAAATTTATGAATATTTTGTACAGTTGTTTGAAGCGATCAATAGCAATTAATGTTAGTAAAAAAATTGCAAGCCGGTTAAGCGCAGAAGTCCTCTTCCTTATCCTTAGAGGTGTCAATTTGGGTCAGCGGGTTGGATTCGGGTCGAACCTGACTTGACCCGGCTATAAACGGGTCAACCCGAACCCGACCCATTTTTGCAAACGGGTTAGGTTTTTCAACCCGAACCTGATCCAGGCGGGTTGTCGGGTTGACCCGACCCGACCTGCGAACCCTCTTGGAAACGGGTCAAAAAAATTTCGAGCAAAAGATTGGCACAGGCGTGAGGCACGAGTGCGGAAGTCGGAAGATTAGCAGCCGTCGGCATGAGGCAGAAATGCGGAATATTGGCAAGCATCCATTGGCGGTGAAGCTACGGCGAAGCACGTCGGTGAAGCTACGGCCTAACCGACTTCGGCCCTTTGCCTGCGAGTGCGATTCCCGAATCCCGACAGTGCCGTGACCGGCTCCAGCCTTCCGCCTACGAGTATGGAGTCCCGCTTCTGCGGCGTTTAGCCGACTGAAGGATCCCCCCTTCACATCCAAGTCTACGTCCGACTGAAGTAGTGAAGCCACATCGGCAAATTCTTCGCTCGTTTAGCCTTCCGCCTGCGACTAAGGATGCACAGTCGCTAACGTGCCAACGCCTTCTCAGAATCGGGTCAAATCAGGTCAAATCCGAGTTAGTGGGTTGACTCGGAGCCAACCCGATTGTTCAAACGGGTCAGAAATTGCAACCCGAACATGACCCGTTTGTTAAACAGGTTGACCCGAACCCGAATTTTTCAGGTCGGGTTGTCGGGTCATGTCACTAATTGACACCCCTCCTCGTCCTTTCTGTTGCCTGATTTTTCATGTTTGCAAAGACTTGCATCTCATTACTTAATTATTGGTTGGGATTATTAATTAAGCTTCTCAAATCACCATCCAAATCAGGACAAATAAAAAATAATTTTGACTTCTCACAATCATGAGAGTTCATCTAGATTAACGGGTCGAGTTTAGTCTAATTTAAAATTTATTTGGCCCGAACATATTTGATTGGAATTCGATCTATTTATTACACGAGTCAAGATATTTGATCTGAATCCCATTTGAAATGAACCTGCCTATGATGAACCTGACTCGTTTATTATATAGAAAATATTATTTTTAGATCAACATGACTCATTTGACCTGACAATGTCTCATTCAACCCAAACTCATCATATTTATTATTAACCCAAATGATAAGACCTCAATTTGGAGTCAATTTAGCATTTCGAGCAATCCGATCCAAACCTGATTTTTAATCGGTTCAGTCATTCACAATCCTAAATACCATGCCATTGAAATTGTTGGATATTGATCTAAATTTCAGTTAGTTTCTCTTTAGTACTTTCTTCAATTTTCTTGTATGACTTATATTGTCATTGGTATAGTCATTGTTGTCTATAAATAAGAGCAATAGATTGTAATAGGAAGCATGATTAAACAATAAAAAATTCTGGTTTTTGTTCTCTCGCTCAGTCCCTCTCCCCTTCTGTCTCTCTCTCTCCCAAGAAGCTCAAAAGGAAGAATTTCTTCCTCGTTCAATATCCTAAGGGCATCTCCAACCAAAACTCTCATTTTTCACAGCAAAATGCAGTAAAATCAAAAAGTGCCGTGATTCATCTCCAACGGAACGCCATTTTGCCATGAAATCATCGTCGTTTCTTTCACGCCTTTCTCAGACTAAGTTCGGTAGAGAGAAAGAAATGACGAAAGTGAACAGCGTGACACCAATATTGACGTCGCACTGTTCATCAGCGACTGAATGATGGTAAAAATGGAGTTCGGTTGCAACGTCTGAGGCTCTCCATTCGCCTGTTTGCCGAACGGCTGGAGAAGCTCTAACAAAAATAATTTTGGTTGGAGAAAGTGTTTTTACTTCAGTTGGCATTTATCATTTTCTTTCATAGTTATTTTTTCTTCAAATTTCCTATACCTTATCAAGGATTGATTTAGCGTAATGTATGTATCTTATTTTGTCTTATATTTTGACTGATATATTTGCAATTGCCTGTTTGCATCTTTTAATAGTATAACTGGATAGAATATTTTAATTATAAGGATGCTGTAATTACCAATGCATCCCATCTGTGACGGTTTGCATATCGACACCTGGAATTGAATCAAATTACATGGCTAAATATAGATTGCGCGTATGACCCAAAAGTGACATCAAACATAATTTTGCCGTCGAATGCAAGCTTTTAGGGGTGACTGCAATATTTTATAAATTATTTTGTAAATAATAATTTTAATTATAAAGAGTAGCTTTCTATTATATAGATTTTGAAAAGAAGTGAGAAAGAGACTAAAATAATAATAATCAAATGAATTTGTAATTGCTATTTGAAAAAATAAAGTAGTTAAAAAATTATCTGAAATAGGTCCTTAAAAATGATTTCTCAGAATTAAATTTTTGAGATTATACTTATAGGCTTTTAGATAGTTATATTTGATATATCATAAAAAAATTATCTTAATCGGGCACAAATCTCGATGTAAAATTGGGTTGAAAACTTCCAAAATTAAATCGGAGACCATCTGAATTCTGATTTCAGCAAACTTATAGTTGAACTGAGCGTCTCAGAAACACGAACACAACGACACCAAAATCGACCCAATCCGAGCTCAAATGAGTCCAAATCAAATACTCGAATCACTTTTGGAAGGATAAAACCACAATTTGGGTTACCAACAATCTTCAATCATGACATGCTTATAGTCGAATCAAGCGGCTTGACGAGACGAATCCAACGAGCCCAAGATCATCAAATTCTGATATCATTAAGACAGTCAAATATCCATTAAATAGTGCATGATTGTAGAAAACAAGATCGGTCGTCCATCCGAACCACTACCAATTTACCCTTGATCTTCTACTTATTTACGAGCTATGCCACTCAAGAACTCTACAAATTGAACCTCATTTCCTCTTGAAACCGGGGGGGGGGGGGGGGGGGGGGGGGGGAGGAAGCCAAGAGAGAAGTTGGAAGAGAAGGAAGAGAGCTCCAGCCGCCTAGCTCCTCCTCGACCACCGCCGGGGTTCTACCGCACCACCGCCGGACCACCAAGAGACGTTGGGGTTCTGCTGCACCAACATCGGAGTTCTTCCGCACCATCGCTGGACCACCAAGGGACGTCCGGGTTTTGCTGCACCACCGCCGGACCACCAAAGGACGCCGGAGTTCTGCCGCGCCATCGCCGGACCATCAAGGGACGCCGGAGTTGTTTCAAACCACCATCATACCATTAAAGGACATCAAAGTGCCACCGAAGTCGGAGTACCCCTTGACTCTGAAGTGTCATTGCCGGACCACTACATGACACCAAAGTCCTGCTGGACCACCACCTGAGGTCGGAGTGACGCTGGACTTTTTGCGAAACTTTCAGTTAACATTTGTAATCTTGTCGTCTTCAAGGACTAGTCAAACCATTGTACTTTACTCAAATTCTAGTTGAATCATTTTTAACTGGGCTAGGCCCTGTAGTTTTTTTCCCTTTCATGGGTTTTCCACGTTAAAAAATATTGTGTTTTCTGTGCGTGCGCTGGATATTCGTGCAACGTAAAAGACGTAGAATTATAACTTTATCGCCGCGTATAATCTAATATGCAACATTATTAATAGAGAGAGTATAAGGATTCATTTGGGATAGTTTTATTACTGCTTTGCTTTTAGAATACAATCACAATTTTTGTTTTGCCATTATTTTTTCATTGCTTTTAAAATGTTTTGTTAGTGGACATCAAACGTTTGTCAAGGTAGAAGATTACGAGAACATCAAGATGGTCATCTATTCTTCATGAATTTTCCAGATATGAAAAAGTTCATATGATTTTGAAGTTCAACTTTAGATACTAAATAAAATTAAGATTTAATTATAGATTTTGAAAAGAACAACTTAATGTTTATTTGAAATTATATAATTGATATGTCACCAAAAAACGTCTTGATATAGCACAAATATCGAGGGAAATCTTAGTTAACTACTTCCAAAATTAAATTCGGGATCAACGAAACACCAATTTCAGCAAACTTACAATCAAAGTAAACGTCTCAGTAAGATGAACCTAACAAAATCAATCTAATCTGAGCCCAAATGGGCTCAAATAAAGGATTAAAGTATATTGGAAAGTTTTAGATCATTAATTGGATGATAAAATGATATTAAAATATAACATGCTTATGGTCGAATCGAGCCTATGGTCGAATCGAGCCGCTTGATGAGACGAATCCAACGAGCCCATCTCTTAAATCTCACTTCATTTCATTCCTTTATTGATGAACAAACCTGAAACCCCCCATGATCGAGGGGATCAATATGGGTAATTCGATGGACCACTATGAATTTATCCTGGTTCTTCTCCATAATTACATGGCATGTCACTCTCAAAATTTACCCTAGAGACTTAAGAGTGCTCTGAGGCTTGAAGAATCTCAAAGCTCCACCATGGAACCAAGATCGGTGAACCTGCGCCACCAGGGCGCCGCTGCTGGATCTTTGCCCGACTATTGTCATCAAACCTCCGTCTTGTAACCACCACCGGGCATTCCTCCGATCACCGTCATTTTTCAACTACGATCCCTTCGACCATTATTTCCTGGTGACTTTGATCCCTCCGCCATTTGTCGTCCACTGATTATGGTCTTTCCAACATTCGTCACTTGCCCACTATGGTCCCTTCGATCTATGTCACCCAAATAAAATCCTACCAATTAAATGAACAAGCTAACACAATCTCTAGAAAATTTCTCATGACATTAGATTATTCTAGCCCCAATCATGTAAAATGATCTATATGATGTATATTTGCAACACTGAGTCAGCGCATTCCCCTGAAGAAAGTCATCATTTGTAATCAACTACAAACACTAATATAATCATTTTGATGGATCAAGCCCTGTGATTTTTTTTCTTTTAAGAAAAGTTCACATAAAACTTTTGGTGCTTCTTAAATCTCTTGCACCTCTCTCATATATTTGTGCCCTGGATCTCCGTATAAAAATAGGACACTAAATTCTATATATCTCTATTGTCGTGAATATTCCATGATGCAACAACAATAGTATTAATATATTTTTCATCAACAACATAGATATTAGATTTTGTCACATATGTAAAAAATAATCAGATAATGATGCTTCTAAGTCACATAATTTAATAACACAAAACAACACCAAAATAGTTATAAGATTTATTTAAATAAATATGAAATATTTAGTTTCAAAATAGAAATTTGATTAAATTAGATAATTTTCCAAGTAAGTTAAATTGTACCAAAAAAACAAAAAATAAATAAATATTTTCTTGCTAAACTTTACCATTTTCCATTCAAAAATTTCCTTCTTTTTTAGTGGGAAGAGAGATTTAGCTAAGAATATCTTATTCCCCTCAAATTCTTAAGCAGTTCGATTCAGCCCCCGCATTTATTGGCATTTTAATCCATCCCACTTCGGTCTCTCTCTCTCTCTCTCTCAATCAGATTAAAATTCTTGTTTCCGCAGTAAAAATCCAGCCCCGGAAGATCCAAATCCAATCATCCAAATAATCTCTAGTTTTACTGCCCCCCCGCTATATCTCTCTCTCTTTCTCGTGCAAATGGAGCTCGTTCACCGACTCACCACTGGCTGATTTTCTGCTAACTACCCACAACCTCTTTGTCCTCTTAGAGATTCCTAGTTTTCTTTTATTACCCTCACTTCACCGCTCTTCTTCCAGTCCATTATCATAATCCCTAATCCTTTATCAATTCAAATCGGCCAATCCATGATCGCCCTCCCACGCCTTTGACCTTCTCCTTCTCCTCTTTTACCAATTCTTTCATCTCACCAGTCTTCTTCCGTTCTGTTGACCCCTAAAAACGCAATCTTGATCCAATCCCCAATTTATTCCATGCCCTTCTTCTTCCTCTAGCTGCGGCCATGGCTACAGAGCGGCCCCTCCTCGACCTCTCCCCTCGCCCCCCAAACCCTGCAGCTGATATCCTCAAACCCATCCCTTCCTCCCGTAGCTCCAGACGCTCCCGCGGCTCCCGCGGCTCTCTTGACCGCATCACTTTCGCTCCCCCACCAACGGTTATTCGTTACGGCTCCCGTGCGGAATCTGATCGTGCAAACGCCTCGCAGAAAGATATACCTGACGAGGACGCGCGCCTCGTGCGCATCAACGACCCAACTGGCACCAACGAGCACTTCGAGTTCTCCGGCAACTCCATTCGCACCGCAAAATACTCAATCCTCACCTTCCTCCCACGCAACCTCTTTGAGCAATTCCACCGCGTTGCTTACATCTATTTCCTCGTCATCGCCATCCTTAACCAGCTCCCTCAGCTCGCCGTTTTCGGTCGCGGGGCTTCCATCCTCCCCCTTGCTTTTGTTCTTTTCGTCACCGCCATCAAAGACGCCTACGAAGACTATCGTCGCCACCGTTCCGACCTCATCGAGAACAACCGCACCGCCCAAGTCCTCACGGCCGGCGATTTCCGCCCTAAACGATGGAAGGATATCCGCGTCGGGGAGATCATTAAGGTCCAATCGAACGAAACCCTGCCCTGTGACATTGTCCTCCTATCCACCAGCGATCCGACCGGCGTCGCCTATGTACAGACAATAAATCTCGACGGCGAGTCAAATCTCAAGACCCGGTATGCCAAGCAGGAGACACTTTTCCGAACTCCGGAGAAACAAGGGCTCACTGGGTTGATCCGTTGCGAAAACCCTAATAGGAACATCTATGGCTTCTATGCCAATATGGAAATTGATGGCAAGCGAGTCTCTCTCGGCCCCTCGAATATAATTCTTCGAGGATGTGAGCTCAAGAATACTTCTTGGGCTGTTGGGGTTGCTGTTTATGCTGGTAGAGAGACGAAAGTGATGCTAAACAGCTCAGGATCCCCATCCAAAAGGAGCCGGCTTGAGACGCATATGAACAGGGAGACCTTTCTTCTATCTGCTCTTCTGATTGTACTGTGTACTTTGGTGGCTGTTTTTACTGGGGTATGGTTGGCAATTCATAAGAGTGAATTGGAGTTGGCTCAGTTCTTCAGGAAGAAGAACTACTCCAACCATAAAGGAGACAATTATAATTACTATGGGATAGGGATGGAGGTGTTTATTAGGTTCCTCATGGCAGTGATCGTGTTTCAGATCATGATCCCCATTTCTCTCTATATTTCTATGGAGCTTGTACGGCTTGGACAAGCCTATTTTATGATTCAGGATTCTAATTTGTATGATGAGACATCGCATTCGCGATTCCAGTGTCGAGCTTTGAACATAAATGAGGATTTGGGTCAGATAAAGTACGTGTTCTCAGACAAAACAGGTACTTTGACAGAGAATAAGATGGAGTTCCAGTGCGCTAGTATTAGTGGAATTGATTACAGTAATGGGAAAGCTTCGGTTCCTGATGATCGCGGAGTCTATTCGGTCATAGGTATTGTGTCCTTCATGTCCTTTTTTTCAGAGTCGATGTCTGTCAATTGCTGGTTTGATTCTTGGATAGCATCTTTACTTCTGTTGTGTTTCATAACAGTTGGGGATCAGTATTGGAGGCCGAAGATGGCAGTAAAAACTGATCCTGAGCTACTGAAGCTTTTGAGAAACAGGAGGAATACGGAGGAAGGAAGAAATGCTAGTAATTTCTTCTTTGCTTTGTCTGCTTGCAATACTATAGTGCCTTTGGTTGTGGATACACCAGACCCAGCGCAGAAGTTGATAGATTATCAAGGGGAATCCCCTGATGAACAGGCGCTGGTCTATGCAGCTGCTGCATATGGCTTTGTACTAATTGAAAGAACTTCTGGACATATAATAATTGATGTTCTTGGAGATAGACAGAGGTATAGTGCTTCACATGGTATATTTTGCGCTTATATTGATTCATTTTCCTAGTTTTAGTACTTTAGAGGTGCTTGGGGTGAGCCATTAGGGCATCTCCAACCGAACTCCAAATGCTTGAATGACGTTGCTCGCGAGCTCCAGCCGAACGGTAAAACGTACTCTATTTGGTTGCGGGTGAACAGTGTTATTTTTCTGTCTCTACAGAACTTGCCAAAGAAAAAATGACCGTTACCTTCGCAAAAGGGGGCAAAATGGAGTTTGGTTGGAGATGAATCACGACATTTTTTAGTTTCACAGCATTTTGGAGTGAAAAATGAGATTTTCGGTTGGAGATGCCCGTAGCATCTATTTCCCATTGGTTTTTTTGTTGTGATAGCTATCTTCTTAGAAAATGTGGTTTGCTTCTTGACATCAGCGTTGGTATTGGTTCTGGTATGTTAGCCTTTTTTTTTCTCGGTTGGTTCTATATTGTTAAAAATATATCTTTAAGGAGTAGTTGTAGCTTTTTGGCCGTGGGGGTGGTTGTTTTCTTGTCTGCTTTCTCTTAGTTGTAGCTGAAAATGTACAAACTTGATTGAGTTTATATTAACAATTAAAAGGTATATGACCACTGTCATGATTATAATCTAGTTGTTAATTCATTTATCATTGATGTTTTTTTAATCTTGTTTTGTTCTACCCTAGCATATACGTGAAAAGGTTGGAGTAGCTCCAGTAGAAGATAAGATTAGAGAGAGTCGCCTTAGATGGATGGTTTGGTCACATAAAACGGCGGCTTTCCGATGACTCGATTAGGAAAGTAGAGGTATTATATTTGACTTATGTGAAGAAAGGTCGAGGCAGACCTAAAAAAACTTGGTTAGAAAATATTAGAAATGATCTTTCTCTATTAGATTTAAATGAGAATTTGACTTTTAATAGGACACAATGGAGTAAAAGGATTCATGTATCCAACCCCACGTAGTGGGATAAAGGCTTGATGTTGTTGTTGTTGTTGTTTTGTTCTACCCATAATACTAGTTATACTCTAGTTTTAATTCTTGTGAATTCAATGTCATGGCATGTACAGGTTTGATATATTGGGTCTTCATGAGTTTGACAGTGAGAGGAAGAGGATGTCAGTTATAGTTGGCTTTCCTGATAAAACAGTGAAGATTTTTGTTAAAGGTGCAGACAGTTCCATGTTTGGTGTTATGGAAAAAACTTTGAATGCGAACATAATTCAGGCAACTGAGTCACACCTTAAAGCCTACTCATCAGTGGGTCTGAGAACATTGGTGATTGGTATGCGAGAGATGAATAGGATGGAATTTGAGGAATGGCATTCTTCCTACGAGAAAGCAAGCACAGCATTGTTTGGGAGGGGAAGTTTACTAAAAGCAGTTGCAGCCAACATAGAAAGCAATCTCAGCATATTAGGGGCCTCTGGAATTGAAGATAAGCTGCAGCAAGGTGTTCCTGAAGCTATTGAATCTTTGAGGCAAGCTGGGATCAAGGTCTGGGTATTGACCGGCGACAAGCAAGAGACTGCGATTTCGATTGGTTATTCTTGTAAGCTCCTGACCGGAGAAATGATCCAGATTATAATAAATAGCAATTCTAAGGAGTCATGTAAAAAGAGTTTAGAAGAAGCCCTTGCCACAACCACCAAACTAGCATCAATGCCTCCAGCAGCAGAAACTACTGCAACAGGATTAGGTGCTGGTAGGACTCTTGCTCTGATTATTGATGGGAAAAGTCTTCTCTATATTCTTGAGACAGAATTAGAAGGGGAGGTATGATATCATGAAACTTCAAAATGTTTTCCAAACTATTAATTTCAACCTTTTGTCAACATTATAAAAAGCTATTTTTTGCTCATGTTCGTTTTATGTAGCTTTTCAAAGTAGCAACATCGTGTCATGTTGTTTTATGCTGTCGAGTGGCTCCATTGCAGAAGGCTGGGATAGTTGCTCTAATCAAGAAGAGAACAGATGATATGACCCTTGCAATTGGAGATGGTAATTATACGAAGTCAACTCTTTGTTCTGCAATGATGACATCTACATTTAGGAATTGTTGATTTGTTTGAGTTTCTTGGTTCCAGATTTTGATCTCCTTATGCTATGCAGGTGCAAATGATGTTTCGATGATCCAGATGGCCGATGTCGGGATAGGGATAAGTGGGCAAGAGGGTCGACAGGCGGTGATGGCCTCAGACTTTGCTATGGGCCAGTTCAGATTCTTAGTTCCCCTTTTATTGGTTCATGGCCACTGGAATTACCAAAGAATGGCATATATGATATTGTACAATTTCTACAGGAATTCAATTTTTGTATTTGTACTTTTCTGGTAAGTAGTTAGATTTGCTGATAACTTCTCTCAATTTCATTTATTTACTTTCTTAGTAGTTTTTAATTACAATAGCCTCACATTAATTATTTTGCATTAATGCTTTTTTTTTTTTTTAATTTGAACCACTTAATTTTACCTTTTGGAATTATTTACCTGACTCCAAATTATGTTTTGATAATTAGTTAGGTTAAGTTTAATTCTTTACCAGTGGTTTTATGCATAAAAGAGGTTAGCTAGAAATCACAAAAGTAGAAATCTATTTAGATAAATAAAATCAGTTTAACTTCTCTACAATATTGCAGTGAGCATAATTCTTGCGCAGTGTGACCCTTTTGTATTTTCAATTGTAACATTTGCTTGAACATTGGTTACTTTTGTAACATGTTACCTCTTATAGCAATTGAATTGTATTACCTCATAGAAGGGGATATTAAAATTAGTGAAAAATTCTTGGAAGGCATCCACGCTCATTAGATTCGGCCCTACAGGACTAGCGGTCAATTGACGTTGTTTTATGAGCCAAAATTCAGCACCAAATCAACACAACAATGCAAAAAAAAACTTGAAGTGGATGGGCATTCAATTTTTGGTGAAGCATCATGATACAGAAAGGGAAGGTGGGACCAGCAGGGGGCGACAGGGTAAGGAATTCAGGCCCTCATGTGGGGCCCATTAAACCTGTTATTACATATGTGAGAAGATGAATTAAGGAATAGATTAATTAGGAAGAATTTTCTAATTGAAATTTAAATTGGAGAGGCAAATATATTAAGAAAGGGGGTTGATTTAGGAAGGGATTAATTATGAAGGACTTCTAGGAGAAGCTTATTCAAGGTTGAGTTTAGGGTTTATTTTGCTTTATGCAGAATTTGTTTTGAGAGTGTTGTAGTTTTCTTTTTTTGAGAGGTCCTAGCGGGGTCTAGGATTTGGGAGAAAAGATCTTTTTTTCGAAAGAGGACCATTATATCTTGCTTTGTTCGTATTTGATTTTCTATCAATAAAAATCTGTTTTTGTATATATATATTTTTTTAAATCTGTTTTTGTATTGAATTTCTTAGAGTTTGTTGATGTTCTTTATACCTAAGCGCATTACATCACTATTATTTTTATGACGGATAAGCAGACGATAAAGATCTCTGGAGGACTTCAATTTCATAAAGATCTCTGGAGGACTTCAATTTCAATTTAGTAGGCATGCTCAATCCTTGTATGAAAACCATCATGCTTCCTATCTCTGGTAGATATGTATTATTGTTTTAGCTCCCATCACATCAATTATTGACTTTTCTTAGTAGTAGAGCACAATTTAAGTGCTTCTTTTGTTACCAATTTTTTTCCAAAAGTAATAAAACTATGAGAGAGTTATTGAGAATAGGTTATAACGTGGTGCTAATGTTTCTCAAAATCAGTTTGGATTCATGCCATGTAGGTCTACTATGAGAGCTATACATTTATTTAGAGGTTTGATGGAGAAGTATTGAGAGAATAAAGAATATCTATATATGATATTTATTGATTTAGACAAAGCATATGAAAAGCTCTAAGAAAAATGCTCTGGAGAGTTCTAGAAAATTAGCTAATAATGGTTATATTCACGTTATTAACGGATATGTATGTATGAGCTATTACTTGTGTTTAAATAAAAGGTGGTTTGTCCAAGTATTTTCCTATTTCAGATGAATTACAATAAGAATTAATTTTAACCTATATCTTTTTTCTTTAGTCATTTTTTCTTTAGTCGTGGATATTCTTACTTGATATTAAGAGGATGTACCATGGTCTATGCTTTTTCTAATGATATTCTACTTATGATTAGATTAGAGAGGGAGTTGAAAGAAAACTTGAATTAATGAGGTCAATCTTAGAGTATAAAGGTTTTCTTTTGAGTAGATCTAAAATCGAATACATGGAGTGTAATTTTTGTAGTAATAGATCTTGAGTCTATTGTTCAAAGTGATGGTGAAATAGATGGGGATATTATTAGTAGAATTCAAGTTGGATGGTTGAAGTGGAGGAATTCATTAGGTCTATTGTGTGATAGAAAAGTACCCCTCAAACTTAAGGGAAAATTCTATAAGATGATCAGGATGCTCGGATGGATTAGTAGGCTTCACTCTTAGAGGCAGAATGCTAAACGACTATATACATGAAAAGGTTAGAGTAGCTCTAGTGGCAGATAAGTTTAGAAAGAGTCTTCTTAGATGGCTTGAACACACAAAAAGTCGGACTTCCGATGACCCAGTTAGGAGAATAGATTTATTGAATTTGCCCTATGTTAAGAAGTGTAGAGGTAGACCTAAAAAGACTTGGTTAGAAAATATTAGAAATAATATTTTTTTTATTAAATTTAAATGAGAATTTGACTCCTAACATGACAAAATGAAGAAAAAAAATTCATGTAGTCATCCCCACATAGTGGGATAAAAACTTGATGTTGTTGTTGTTGTATGTTGCAACCAGTTAATTTATTCATGGCCATCATAAAGGGGATGAAATCGAGCAACCATTTTATAGTTAGATGACATTAGTCCTATATTTGGCCCACTTTGATAAGACTATCTGATGACTTGGAGACTCCAGCTACAGTATTGAAAGCATGTTTTTGACATCCATGCTGCTTGGAAGAGGAATAGAAGCAAGTTAGTCTCTTTATCTTATTGTAGAATATATTTATGCAGAGGATAATTAGAACGATTAAATGGAACGGCTCCAATGCAGCACACAAGAACATTATTTGATTCCTTAATTCTCTTGCGGTTTTTCTTTTTCTTCGAGGCTTCAGAAAAGGGTGGTGATGACTCGGATATTGATTTTTTTTAATAGTATTAAGCAATACCACCTCTAAGAAACACTGCATTCTCATCCATGACTTGAAGCTGATTCCTGGCAGATTTATGATTTAGGCTTCGCTTGGGACGGCTTTTTAACTGCTTCTTAAAGTAACTTCTTAGTACAAAAGTTTTAAATTTTATGCTAAAAAGCTACTTTAAGAAGCAGTAGTAAAGCCGTCCCAAACAAAACGTTTGTGTAGGGGAAATTGGTTTTCATTGCATGTTGTTGCGTTTTGCAAGTTGCTTTTCCAATCTTTATCCATATTTTGTTTTCACTTCTCTTTTTCACTCACCTTCCAACTAATGGAGATGTCCCTATTTGTGCAGGTATGTACTATATACAGCTTTTAGTTTAACAACTGCAATCACAGAATGGAGTAGTGTCTTGTACTCAGTTATCTATACTGCTCTCCCTACCATAGTTATTGGAATTCTTGACAAGGATTTGAGTAGGAAAACGCTTCTGAAGTATCCACAACTCTACGGTTCCGGCCAAAGAGAAGAAAGATACAACCTCAAGCTTTTTATTCTTACTATGATGGATTCTATTTGGCAAAGTTTAGCCATCTTCTTCATTCCATATCTTGCTTATCGGCACAGTACAGTGGATGGATCCAGCATTGGGGACCTCTGGACCCTCGCAGTGGTTATTATGGTAAATATTCACTTGGGCATGGATGTTTTCAGGTGGAATTGGGTTACACATGTATCCATATGGGGCTGCATTGTTGCAACATTCATTTGCGTCATCATCATAGATGTGTTGCCCATTCTTCCAGGATTCTGGTAATTCTCTCTTTCACATCGTCTCTTAGTTTCTTCCACAAACTAGAAATAATTTTTCTTGCAGTATTGTTTGCATATATATCCTTGTTAGTGGCATTATATGAACAAGTTTGTGAACTATAGAAAGAAACATTACAAGAGGAAGAAGATATTCAAGTTGAGTAGATAGAAATTGATTCCATCCCTACTCACAGGGGCGGAACCAGTCATAATTTTCATTGGGGGCAAATTTATAAGTAATTGTTGACATATATGTCGGGGGTCCAAGGGGGCAGAGCCCCCTGGCGCTCGCATTTTGATTCACTATTTCTCTTTGTATTTGGTTCATCGTTCCCTAACAATAACATCTCTACACAATGTATTTAATTTTACTGTAGGCAATTGTCTAAATACCATAGTATTTTAAAACTTTAGGGGGGGGGGGATTTCCTAAAAACCCTTGTAATAAAGACTAAAAAATAGATTGAGAGGGACAAATTATCTAAATAATTGTATAATGAAAAAAAAAAACAAAACAAAGTTTAGGAGCGGCAATTACCCCTCGGGATCAAAGGGGTTCCGTCCCTGCCTACTCATGCACATTTCTAGCATGCTCATGATTTGCTGAACTTTCATCTCTATTCTATATACAATAATACATATATTTGAAACCTTTCATCCATGATTGTTCCAGTTCAGAGCTCAACTCATCTTCTCGTTTCATTTGTCAGGGCAATCTTTCATGTAATGGCGACATGGGTATTCTGGTTTTGCTTGGCTTCCATCCTTGTTGCAGGGATGGTTCCTCGATTTACAATGAAGGCTTTTTCCGAGTTCTTCTTTCCGAGCGATATCCAGGTTGCCAGAGAACTAGAGAAGTTTGGAAACATAAATGAGAACCGAGTTTCTGAAGTTGCAATGAGCACTTTCTCAAACAACCAACAACAGAGCATACTGTAGATTTTTGTTATCTTTCAATTCTTCCAATTTCATCTTTTTCTATGTTTCTTTGTGTGTATATAAGCAATTCTTTGAGCTGTTGATGCGGTTTAAGGTCGCATGCAAGCTGCTTGTTAGCCTATTCAAAGGGATAGATTTGTAGTTCATCTTCTTCTGTATTTATAACATTTTTTTTTTCTTTACTAATATCTCAAATGCAAATTAGAGTTATACACATCATATGTTAGATGTCTTCTTCTACCCTCCCCGGCTCTTGCTTTATTTTGATGATATTTAAGTATTCCCAAACGAAATCTTAAATGTAAAGGTTACAACATCAAAATCTAATTATATCGAGGATTATATTGCAACATTAAGAAGAAATTATTATCCTTTTAGAAGGATTTGAACATTTACCCTCACATTATACCATGCATTTATATCCTTGAAAAATTGGAATAAGTTGTTATCATGCCATTAAGAATGTCAAGAATAGATGACTAGTTCAAATCTCTAACATTTAAAGATGTAGATGGAGGATATAAGATGTATAAAAGTTTTTATCCTTCTAAAAAGACTTTCCCTTTATCTTTCTCATTACATGTGTGAGCTTACTTAGATTTGATCATTACATTGCTTAGTTGAAGTTCAATTTAATTAACATTTTGGTTGAAAAAATTCAACACTGCTTTCAAGAACTATTTCGAGTTAAATTTGATGCTCTAATTGAAATATTTCTCCGAGGGATTGTTAGGTTGCAAGTATAAATTTTTTATAGTAAATCAAACATGAGGGTTTTAAAAATTTTTATGTTTAGTTGGGAGATAAATAAAAATGGAGTAAAATTTTAAGATATTTGAAATTATCTCTAATTTCTTTTCAGTGTATTTAAAATTCAATTGATCTAAGTGAATTTCAAATAGACTGTTTATATGAAATGATGCTGGCATCCACTTGTCATTGCCTATAATCCGCCATCGCTCATTGTCCGCAGTGCCTCCTTTGGGAACTTTTATTAAGTTCGGTGTAAGGACGTAGAGGAACGTCCGATCGGAGGCAAAATTCCGCCAAAAAACTCGGTATTTGCTCGGTATTACTAGGTATTATTTGATAATAACGAGGAATACCGCTCTGTGAAGATCAATACTGAGTTATACCATGCCATACCGAGTTGTACCGAGTTTTTTCTAGGAAAAACTCGGTACAACTTTTGTATAACTCGGTATTGCTAGGTATAGCTTGGTATAACTCGGTATTGAGTCTTCACGTGATGGTATTCCTCGTTGTTATTTGGTATTGCTCGGTATTTCTCGTTTTTTGGCGCGATTTGGCCTCTGACCGGATGTTCCTATACGTCTGGTCGAATGATGTAATAATCGTTGCCATCAGGCCATACTTGAATTAATTTATTTATTTTTTAAATAATCTCCTAATTTTACAAAATAATTTAAATATATTTTCAATACACTATATTATTTTTTACTTCACAAATAAAAAACTAAAAAAACTTTTCTTCACAAAAGCAGACGGGCCCCTTAATAACTTATCACCGGTGTAGTGTGGTATGTGCAGGTGATGGGCTAGGCCTGGTTTTTCAGCTGAATTTGTCCAGCTTACTACATTTCTTCATGAGAAGCATAAATTGATGAGGCCTATATGATTGCCTGAAATTACAAATTATATATTAAAAAATAATGAATATTTTAAATGTATCATTTAACTTAATGAAATTTGATTGCATATTAATATTAATTTTAAACTCCAAAAACATCCTAAAACCTCTCTCAAAAAATGGAAATTATAATTTCATATTTAAAATGAATATGAAATTTAAAATGAATATAAATAAAATCATTATTTTCTCTAAAAATAAACAAATAAAGCTCTAAAAACGTTCTTGCAAAATAAATCAGTATTGAATAGTTGAATTGAAACAAAATTTATAAATTAACTTTTAATCACTTGTAATTACTCATTTCTAAACAAAATAACCAAAGGAGAGACGATCACTTGAGTTTGATAGCAAACATTTTTATGGTAAACATGAGACAATAAAAAAATAATTATAATATATAAAACATTAAATTTTGTATGAGACTCTTTAATCTTTATTTAACTTAGGCTTTGTTTGGGATGACTTTCTTATTGCTTTTTAAATCAACTTTTTAATATATAAATTTTAATTATGTAATAAAAAGTTATTTTAAGAAGTATTAAGAAAGTCATCCCAAATGAAGTCTTAGTTTATATAGTCACTTAAGAATGAATAACCTTAGACTAAGGTTTTGTTTGGGGCGGCTTTCTTATTGCTTCTTAAAGCAACTTTTTAACACAAAAATTTTAACTTTTGTACTATAAAGCCTCTTTAAAAAGAAATAAGAAAGACATCCCAAATGAAGCCTTGGAGTCTATTTGAGGAGAAATTATTACATATGGAGTATGGAGGTAGCTTGTGTTTGGACTCCGATAAAATCAAGCCATGTTGTTTGTACGTAGGGTGTGCCCTATGTACAAGTCACTTGGCTTTATTTCATTAGATGCCGGACACATCCGAACTTCGCTCTCGTGTTTGAGACAGCTTTCTCATTGATTTTGCTAATTTTAATGTAAGTCTAATGACTTTAAAATTCTTAAAAAGAATTGAAAACAATTGTGGATCAAAATTAAAATTCTTATATATGCATTTAGATGAGTGCAGTATAAATTCATTATATAATGTACTCATCTTTGAGCATATCCAAAGATTCTAAAGCCCATCTTGATAATTGTTTAAGGCTTCGTTTGGGAGGGCTTTCTTTCTGCTTCTTAAAGCAGCTTTCTAGTACAAAATTTTTTCATTTTATATTAGAAAGCTGCTTTGAGAAGCAGAAAAAAGCCGTCCCAAACGAAGCCCAAGTCTAAGGCCTCGTTTGAGACATTTTTTTATTGTTTTCTAAAGTTGTTATAGAAAAATTAATTTTTTTTAAACTGCTGTAGAAAGTAATTTATTACTACAATTTTTTTTTTTGAAAAATAGAAATTTTGATTGTGATATGAAAAATAAATCAGTAAGAAAGCTATTCCAAACGAAGCCTAAATATCCTGGTCAAACTAATCCATATTACAACATAAATCCATGAAATTTATGTGAGATAGAAACAAATTC